>JAVJGJ010000030.1:34017649-34037418 GCA_035590215.1 Microhierax caerulescens | reverse complement strand
GGAAGAACGCTAGCCAGTTCAGTAGCATTGTGTATTCTTAAGCTACTTCAAGTGTGCGCACGATGAGGTGAGCCTCTGTCAGGGGGTGTGTATCAGGCTGTGAGGATTGGTGTGGATGCAGACACCATTAAGTCACTGACCAGTACCTACCGTACTGGGATGCCAGTGACAACTGCCTGGGAAGGGTGGCCCTGCGTCATACAGCTGGCCAGAAATGTTCCCAAGAGCACAGTGGGATGAAGAAGGGGCACTGTCATAGGGTCCAGCCTGGTGATGCTGACTTTGTTTTGTCAAAACAAAGTTTGACTTTTGTTTTTGTCAAAATCAAAACATATTGTCCTATCTGAAAAGCGCCTTTCAGAGGGGGGAAAAAAAAAAATCTTATTTATCTTGATCCCTCTTTGAAAGTTGACCCCATCATTTTAACATGGATTACTAATGTATTGTGTGCCCTGACAGGTTTTGTTTCCTACAATATTGTAGGAGTGTACACTTGCAGACAATAGTTTGATTGAAATGCCGTGTAAAAATGTGAATCAGAAGTGTCAAGTGATACACAGTTACTTTGTTATAAAGGTATAGTTTCTCAGATTATCTCGTCCTAATGCTAGAAGAAAAACGTTAATTCCAGCTTACCTTCAATATTCTTTTATTGTGTTAGACTCAGTATCTCTCCCAGAGCAGCTCTGCATTCTGTTGATGTGTGTTGCCTAATGTTTCAGGGATAAGACGTATTGGCAGGAGGCCTGATCAGCAGCAGCAGCAGCAACAGCAGGGTGAAGGCAAGCCTATTGACAGGAGACCGGAGAGACGACCTCCTCGTGAGCGCCGCTTCGATAAACCTGCTGATGAGAAAGGCGAAGGAGGAGAATTTTCTGTTGATAAGTAAGATATATATTTTTTTTTTATCTTGCATGACAAAGAACTTTCCTAGCTTCTTTAGGAAGGGGCTGCCTTGCATTTTGCTACCAAGGTAAAAACCAAACAAACAAATACCTGAACGAATCAAAATTAAAATGATTGAATTCAGGTTTTGTCACGCACAAGAAGAGCATATGTCATCCACACTATAACACTTCCCTTTTCCGTGTTTTTGTTTACAAACTCGACTGGAGTTTTAACAGGGAGTGATCCAGCATGATCAGTTCCATTGGCTTGACTGAAAATATGGTTTAAATCAGTAAGCTAGCCACTGTATCTCTCTAAATCTATAGCAGATAGCTCGGGAAAGGAGCTTGAGTATAGCTGTTGCCTGCAGGATGAGATCTGTTTGCTGTTACAGCTGTTGCTTAAATCCGTACAGCTGACTTCAGGCCAATAAGAGTTTGTCCATGTAGGTGTTTACACCTTGTCTGCAGTGGCTTCAGATCTGGAATGGGTGAAACTGCCTTACATCTAAGCAAGATCTAAAGTGCCTTGAGTATTCTGAGGGATCCAGATTCCAAGTGTTCTAAAAGTAATGTTCAAATATTAAAATTTTAGTTGCTGAAGTTAAAATCCTTTTTAAAAAGCCAAGTGGGATGAATACGAGTTAAATGGAAACTGTAATGTTGGTAGTGAGGCAACACATTACAAATGCTAAATTTTGGAATTTACTGCCGGAAGATGCAAATGACCAGTAATCCTTTGGAGTGATTGTTTCTGGATTTTGAAATGCGGGCATTATATATGTGTTTTTTTTCAGTGTAGTAATTTGGCATTGAAGTTAGAGCCTCAACATGGTTATAAACAGTAATTATCAAAGGAAAAATAGGTAAATAAAAATCTCAAAAGAGAACCTTAAAACCCATGCTGTAAATATTTGGAGGTGAAATACTGACAGTTGTTCCATACTAGACCCATTCTTGACCGACCTATGCGTGGACGTGGTGGACTTGGAAGAGGGCGTGGACGTGGCCGAGGAATGGGCAGAGGAGATGGGTTTGACTCTCGTGGCAAACGTGAATTTGACAGACATAGTGGCAGCGATAGATCGTAAGTCTTTAACTTTTTCTATTTTTTTTTTTTTTTTTTTTTTTTTTACTATTCTTTACAATTAAATAACGTTTTAAAATTTGTCTTTGAATTTCTGTATCTGGACACTATAATGTTAACTCAGTTTTGTTAGTTCTGTTTCACATTCACATTTCAGCGGCCTAAAGCATGAGGACAAGCGTGGTGGCAGTGGATCGCACAACTGGGGAACCGTCAAAGACGAACTAACGTTAGTAATCTGTAATTGCTCAGAAAACTATTAGCCGAATGTTAATGAAGCCTAATTCCTAAGGCTTGCAATGTAAAGATTCAGCCTGCATTTTTTGCCTTTTGATTTTCATGATTTTTGCTATGCTGTTTAAGCAGCATTTGCAGAATCAAGAAAATGAGCAATTTCTTGTAACGTAAGAGATGGGTTTGCTGTTAAAACTACAGTTTTGGAGAAATTTGGAATGGGGGTGGTGTCTTGTGCTAGTTTTTGAACAGGTCTTTTACTAGGACAGTTTAAACAATTTTGGTCAGGTTAAGTATGCTTTTTTACAAGTATTACACTGAAAAGAGTATTTTTAATAACCAGATCCCTTTTGGGTCTCAGGGTATGGTGGGAGGCTTTCAGAATGGGTACTAGTGCTGGGAAAAACCGTTAGTAGGGTGGAAAGCAGAGAATTTAAAAGGCACAGAGCACCAATCCTTAATGAAATAGTTCATGTTAAAGAAGGGTGGGTTATGTAAATCCACTATAGAACTTAGTCATTAATCTTACGGAGCTTTAAATAGGGGTGAACTTTTAAAAACCCCAAACTCTAAAATTATGTAATTGCAGTGAGTTGGATCAGTCAGCTGTAACTGAGGAAACGCCAGAGGGAGAGGAACATCCGCCTGCTGATTCTGAAAATAAGTGAGTAGCACCCCTCTTAATGTTCCTTGATTGCTTCAGAGGTGGTATTTCTTCACCTTTAACCTTGGATATTTATTCCTACTTCTGTTTTGCCAAACTCAGCTGATAAAAAATTATCCACAATGCTGCTGAAAGACTTCTCTTGAAAAAGTGCATGTCTAAAAATTAACTTGAAACTGTTACATTAGTGTCACGTAGGCTCTTAGGTGTAGTTGTTAATGATCAGTTATAATACGCTTACAGTCTCAGGATTGCAGCTTCTAAATACCAAATCCAAAAGCATCTGTGCCCATAACTACCTAGAACCACCAAGCAAAAGGGACAAGATGGTGTTCTGCTGGTTGAAGGTAACTTTTTAAATTTAGCTTTTCAAAACAGCCATCGAGACTGTGTGTCTAGCCTGTCAGAACGGTTGTGTCTTTCATTCTCCAGCTTCTGTGCATGCAGGCCATTTTTGAAGAAGTTAACTTGATTGCTTCCCATTCCACTTGGATACTGTTATGGAAGCAAGCAGAGACTGGATGAATGAAATACAGTAACTGGAGAAGCAGAACGAGAATTAGTAATACTTACAGTTGATGTAAAAATGAGATACAAATTTTTGTGGTAGCGTAGTACAACAAACTTCTATTTAATGGGGAGTGTGCTTTATGATGGATTCAGGAGAAAATGGCTAACAGCTAAGATAGAATTTTGAAATACATGTTTGCACAAGATTTCTAACATGGAGTCTGCAATAGCTTGATTTCCTCATTAATGACTTTGGTTAGTGGTAAAGAGGGTACAGTTACTGTGTAGAGAGTAAGTAATGGATTGAGCTTATCAAAAAAAGACTAAATGCCGTTACTTCTCTAAGGTGGTAGTGGTCCAAGGTTAAGGTTATCTTGTAGACAGCAGTAGTATGAGAATTTTTAGGGAATTACAACTTGGATATCGGTCAGAGCATGCAACCTAGCTAGTCCTTGAACTATATCTGTTGGAAATCCAGATATATTAAATTTGCTGTCTGCCATATTTCCTGCATCTTTATTAGCAGCAGTGTCCTGGTGTCCTGCTTGACCAGGTACTGACCCATCCATGTGCAGATCAGTTATCTGCAAAATTCTACACGCTGTTTGTGTGTCACAGATTTCCTCAAACCTGCAGAAAATACGTACTCTTCTCAGTTTCAAGCGTAACGCATCTGTTGTAACCCATCAGTTTTCTTCATAGAGAAGCATCTTTACATGGGTTAGTTTTCAGGTTGGCTAGTTTGTGGATCTGTAACCTAAATGTTTTGGCAGAGCTGTAGGCTGTTTTACTGCAGTAAAACCTGCACAATACGAGGGGTAGTGTCTTTACCTTGAACAAAAGTGGCTTCTGAATATTTACAGTGTCAAAAATTATGCTGTTCTACAGAATGAGAAAAAAAGAAATACAGTAATTTTGACATACAAATCTCCGCTTTGCTATGTTAAAATTAATGGCTACGAAATGAAAACCTTTTGAGTTGAGGCTTTCATGATATCTTTGCTGCACATACATGGCACTAGTTTTCTATAATCGAAAACTTAGTTGCATAAAGACACTGAAAAATGACTAGAAGATTGACTGCCTGTGTAGTTGGAACATGATCTGTTATTGAGCATAGTGATTGTGTGTTTTATTTTTAAAAATAGCTCTTTGGCAAAAGGTAGAGGCATCAAAGACTTGGAATGAGGTGATACATTGCATGAGTAAATGATTTGTATGAGTTGTTATTTTCAAGTTGGCTGAAAATGAAATTGTTTGTTAGCTGGGAAATTAACGATTATCTTCAGTTCAATAAAGGAAGCAGACTATCCAAAGCTGATTAAATTCGGTTTTTAAAAAAACAAAAAAGCTTGAAAATTGAGGTAAGAACAAGCTTGCTCTCACTGCCTTAACTCAAACCTTTGGGAGAGAGGTACCTCAAAACCGGTGGGGAGGAAAGCTCCAAACAAGTCCATTGCAGAAGTTAGGCTTTCATATTTGTAAAGAAAACTCATTCATGTGGAGAATAGATGGCATGGGTCCGTGTTCATTTTAACATTTTGCTGTGCGCACCATTTAGTTGCTTAAAGGTGTCTGGCTGTGATTTTTTTTTTGGCACGCTGGCGTAAGGAGGTGAGTTTTCATGTGTGCTTTCTGAGTGGTGGAAGTGAGGGGTTTTTCTTTATGCCTCTTCAGTGCTAAATACTAATCTGGTGCTGATTAACAAGTGACTTTGAATTTGTGCGTAGAATGTGAGTTCTAAGTCATGATCATAATATCCATGAATTTACTACAGAGAGAATGAGGTTGAAGAAGTTAAGGAAGAAGGTCCTAAGGAAATGACCCTGGACGAGTGGAAAGCTATTCAAAGTAAGGATCGTGCAAAAGTTGAGTTCAACATCCGTAAACCAAATGAGGGTGCTGATGGGCAATGGAAAAAAGGATTTGTTCTTCACAAGTCAAAGAGCGAGGAGGTAAAGTGACTTTCAATACTTGCTAGTATCCAGATTGTATAGGCTTTTCTATTGATATGCATTTATTGGAGTGGAAGCTCCATTCTTCTAGATGTTGACCTGTAGCTAAAAGTCTGTAAGGGAGCAACATTTCTTTTAATAAAACTGGAGTTAGGCTCCAGTTTTATTAGCATAAGTAGCCACTTTACTGTGGGTAGTTTTAGCAGTTGATCTGTACCCTTGGGTTGGTGCATGCTGTATTATAGTAAGACTGGAATACTGCTGCATCTGGGCAGCTAACTTCAAGGACTGTCTCTTGGTGAGCTTTTTAGAAGTAGTTTGTCAATGTCAAATTTATTTCTTTGCTTTTTTTTTGTTTGGTTTTAAAGAAAGCTTATGTTATTTAGCATGTTAGTCTTACGCAGTACATGGACAGGATGCTTGAAAAAATACTGGTCATGCCTCAGACACCTTAACACCTAAACTGTGTCTCTTATGTTTGTAACATGGGTATCTTCTCATTTTGTAACGTTAGGTGGACAATCCTCCTTGAAGCTTTTGAGCAACCAGGTGGAATACCTTTGTATACCTCAGTGACATTCAGTGTAGTTGCTGCAGAATTATTTTAAAATTGTATTTTTCAAGCATGTTCATTTTAGTTGTTGCAAAATTTTACTCTTCCAAGATTGTGAGAATGGCAAGGAGACACATACTCCTTGGCTTTAGAAGGGAGGGAAGTGCTAAGAGCTCTGTTTTTAGTGTAGGGCTGCATTAATCTTTGGGTTTGATCTTTGCTTTTAACACTGTAATAGCTTAAGTGACCCACTTAAGATATTGGTGGCCTGCACCTTTGTCTGCCAGGTGGTTCTGACTCCCTTTGAAGTAACTAGATAGTATGTAATATTCTGTTTGGTGTTCTAATGTGTATTTCTGCTCTTTCACACCTTGTCAGTTCTTTCTTCTTGTAAGCTGGGGACGTAATGCAGATGGGAAGGCACTGTTCAGTACTTTCCGATGAAAACTCCATTTCTGATCTCGTTGAACTCTGAATTAGTTTGACTTTGTCACAGTCGTGCTATTTTCTTGCTGTGTAAGGTAGTTCAGTTTGTCAAATGATTGCACATCTTTTGTTTAGCTGTTCGGTGTTCCAAGTGTTTATTAAATACTGCTTTCTCTGGCTTGCGTAGTAAAGGGGAACCGAGACTTAAATGTTGCTGTACGTTAAAAAGAGTATATGTAAACAGGAGTATTTATATGCTTTACCAAGATTTACTAAACCTGTAGTCCTTCAAGTTCCCCCAGCCCTAATCCCTCCAAAGCAGATTTATTTGACATTTAGTCAGCTGAAGATGGTCGTCTTTTAACATATTTGCGTGTATGATAGTATGATAAGATGGTGTACTTCTGACTAATCTAGAAAGATCTGTACTGTGTTTTCCATTTGAAAAATGAATCAGTAGTTACCTTAAACCCAGATGGAACCAGTGAGGATAACTGATCACCTTACTTTCATGGAAGAACTGACATTATTAGTAGGTTGTTCTGTTTGAGGGGTATATTATGTTAACTTCTCTTAGTGCTAAAAATATCTGACTTTTTTTTTTTTATCACATAAGAAGTTAACAGTCCTTTGCTGTATAAGCACAGAAGTGAGATACTAACAAACTGCCTTTAAATCTCAATGCATTTAGCCTGCTTTTATCATATGTATGTCCAGCAGATGTCTTTCCCCATTTCACTTACTGTTCACTGATCCAGTGGGAAGCAGCACGGGGTTTTTTTGCAAAGTATTGCAGCAGAATAGCTCTATTATCGGTAAGCATTAGGAAAGCGTTCATTTTGGCTCCTTTGCAAGCAGGTTTAGAAGGTGAAATAGCTTGAAGTTATGACAAAACCTACCAGTCATCTGCTCTTCTTCTGTTTGCCCTCTTGGACATACTTAGGAGTCATGAAATCAAGGTTGATGTAAGGTTTCTGTGTCTCTTAGTGACAAGAAGAGAGTTGATGTGTGGAACTGACTTGGTTTTTAGGTAAATTCTGATTTTCAGCCCCAAATCTTCTGTACTCTTACAGTTGAAAAATCAGTGTGCCCCAGTGGACTTTCTCAGAAATTTGTGGTGGTGTGATGACTGCCCTCATTCCTGTAGCCTGAGAGCTACTGGGAGGATGCCCTAGGAGTCTGTGGGAAAAGGGAATGTGAGGTTCTAGTACTGTTCATCTGCCTTAGTCTCGTGAAAGAGCTGTCCTCCTCCTAGCGCTTGGGCTCTTCCCTGAGGGGTGAAATGCCTGACCCTATCTGAGGTTTTTCCTCTTTTTGATATTTGCTATGCAATTTCTAGAAAGCGATGCTTTGTATGAAACGAACTCTTAATACTGTCTCAAATTCTTGCTGGTTTTATGTGAAATCCATGTGTATTGGCAGCCCTAGTCTAATGAGACTCTTTCCAGGAGGCTGGGTTATGCCATGAAATAGAGATCGTTGTTTTTTCCTTCTTTGCAGCTGGTTTAGTGGCTTGTGTCTGTTTAAGTTCTACTGGTGCAGCTGAACAAAAAATGGAAAGGAGTTACATTGTGGAGAGATCTTAAAATTTGTTTGAAAAGTTGGATCCACATCTCCTGGAAAGACTGATAGTCTAGTAGATCAGTTTCTCCTCTGTGTATCTGCTTGTGCTGTGCCTCTTTCCTGTGCCTTTAAACTTTCCTGCTGATCTAATAGCTTCCTTAGAGGAGGTTGGAATGGGAGACTGAGAAAAACATTTGTGAAAAAGAGTACTTCATCCTCTCAAAATTTAGAGGCGTGACTCTCGAATTGAGGCTCTGCAGGAACCTTTTCTCACTAACAGTAGTTTTAAACATCGCACCCTCTTACCTGTCTAGTTCTGTACGCAGTGTGCCTGATGTGTTGAGGTGCTAGAGATCAGCCTGCATGCATGGTCTCTACTGGAGTTTCCAGCAGCTTGTGTTGAACTTTTTTGGTACTGATCTGAGATTTCTCTTGTCTCCACGCCTGTGGTATGGTCCATCCTCTATAATCTTTCTAGATGCTTGCACAGCTGCTGTTCTCATCCTTTTGCTGCTTCACGTGCTCAGTGACATCTGTACCCAGCAAGTTCATGTGACCTTATTACCTGTTGTTTCTGTATGTAGTTGAGTCTCATTTCTTCCTTTTGTTTTCTCCCTTTGTTCCTTTTGTCACTTTGGCGTGGACACGCAACTTTCATCAGACAAAGGCGATGACAGAAATGCAGGGGAGTCTGCTGGATTCAAATGAGGTACTGATCCTTTATATCTAACTGGTAATACCTGTGTTTTAATATGAGCCCCTTCTGAAATGGAAGGTCTGGATATTCAGAAGTCACAAAAAGAGAGAATAAAATTAGATGCAATATGGAGCTCTTCTGTCCATGCCTATTGTCTTAACTGTGCACCATATAGGAGCCTTCATGATTAGTACCCTTGCTCCTAATTGAGCTGAATTCAAACCTTATCATAAATGCTTCTATCATGAGTCTTTTTATTTTTTGTTGTTGCTGTTGTTTTTCCATATCTCGCTGTCTGCTTTGGCCCCCTTTCCCTTAGTAGCTTGTTCTTTATTTTTGACAGCCTTCCCCAAGACCTGTAAGTGGAGCAGTGCCTTCAAGAAGCTATCAGTTACTAGATCAGAGCAGTATTGAGAGTTGCCAATACATATAAATGCTTCCAAAAATGATTCAGAGTAAACAATTTGTGTGGTACGTCTGTGACTGTTGTCGCCTAAGTGAAAGAAGAGGATGAGGAGAATATGCCAAGTCTTTTACTGGTGGTGTTTTAAAGTAGCTTTGGATAAAGAAATCATTGGGTTACGTTTAGAATTTCCTATTTGTTGATTTAGTGGTCAAACCAAGTTGTGAAAATGCAAGGTTTTTGGTAGACTGTAGTGTTTCTTTTTTTAGGTGATAGCAGTGTAGGGAAGGAAGCGCATAAAGTTATTGTACAAATCCACTGATACTACCTCTGACAAAAGAGAATGTCCTGTGACTACCAGTAAGTTGGAAATACAGTCTCAGTACCCTGCAGTGATCAAAACAGTAGATAAAATAGTTAGTGGTAAGGAAGGAATCAAAACAATAACAAAAAGTGTTGCGTATGGTTTCACAGATTGTTGGTGTACTTACATTTGAGTAGTGCCATGTCATTCTGAGATGTGGAATTACTGGTCTCTGAAAAATAACTGCTTAGGCTAACTTCATAGGTTCGGGAAAGAGATCTCTGAGGGAAGGGTGTACGGGTCAGATCTATGAAATCAGGAGTGGGATGGAGACCAGCTGTTAAATGGAATACATCTCAGTCAAATGTGCTTGAAAGAAAGCAGCATAGAGGGATATTTCTCATTGTGCCCAATTAAATTGCAGTGCTCTCCACTGCAGGACATCGTGGAGGCCAAATGTTCAGCCGGACATGGAAAGGGATAATTAGATTGATGGGGGAGAAGGCTCTTCATGGCTTTGTACATTATGGTGCTTGTGACTGACTCACGGAATCCCTGAAAGCAGCTTTCAGCCTTTTGACTGCAGACCTCTCTATATCCATTGGCTGCCTTATGAAGGATCCACAAAGGGTAATTAAAAGGGTGTAGGGCTTAATTGCACAATACGTTGCCTCTGAAAGTCAGCATACTGTGTAAATTACACCACAAGAAGTTAGAGTCGGGAAGCTTAAGCATGCTAGTGGCATTTCTGTAGGAAAAAAACAAGCAAACTGGTAATTGCTCTGCCAGAAGTTAGGGGCTTATAGGAAAAGAAAGCATCGTATGTTGCCATGTTTCCCGAATATGATGAGTGGACCTTGTAATAGGCAGGGTGCTGGACTGGGTAAACCCTTGGTCTAATCCACTGTGGTTGGTTTTACATTTTGTGTATCATCGTAGCTGCCAAAACCTGACTTACCACGTGGAAAAATTTTGTACAAAATAAGAAAAATAATTACTTTAAAACACTTGGTTCTTTTTGCATTCAGTGTGTAATAATTTAAAATACTTGAATGTGCTGAATAGTAGCATTTATGGTGTAGATGTCAACTCTTCAGTGCATACCTTGCTCCTTGAAGCGCAGGTTTCTCTCTGTGAATGCACTAGGAACTGACCAGCTGTAAGAGTGGTGTATCATGGCAAAGGCGGTGAGAGTCCTGTTTTTCAGTGTAATCGATGAGGCTGGTTCTCTGTTTTAGCATTAATGTTTTGGCTGCTTCAGTTACATTGTGTTTGAACTCATTGCCTCCTTTGCTGTTTGTTATGGCTAATGCAAACCAGTAAGGGATTCTTACGGTCTCCCTTGTTTTAAGTAGTTAACACAGAGCTAAGCAAATGAGAATGTACTCAGTGAGCAAAACAAAGATGGGTTACCAAGTAAGTATTTATAAAGAACGAAACGAATTGATAGAACCTGGAGATTTCTCAGGATGCAAAGTAAGAAGAAGAGAAATGCCAGAAAACAAGGTTCTTTACTGGCTTGGTGCTGGTCAGTTTGGTCTCAGAGAAGCCTAAACATGTTCTTCTGAAGGAACTCCAGAGCTTCCCTGAATTGTCTTGGAAATGCAAAATACCTTTGTTTGCTGAAGCGCTTATTTGATTACCTGTGTGTGGTTTTGTTGTCTGCGCAAGCGGTATGACTTGATTTCTAACAATTCCTGCCCTGTCTTTTAACCTGAATCAATCAAGGTAATCGTTCGTCAGTATGAGAGTGCATTTGGAGGTGAACGCATACTCTGTGAGGGTAAGAGTGCAACTACAGATGAAAAGGTTTCTTTGGTGATTTTCCTTACTCATGAAGAAACGCTCATTTCAGGCTCATGCTGAGGACTCTGTAATGGATCATCACTTCCGCAAGCCAGCAAATGATATTACATCCCAGCTGGAGATCAACTTTGGAGACCTTGGCCGCCCCGGACGTGGTGGCAGAGGGGGACGGGGTGGCCGAGGACGTGGTGGCAGGGCCAGCCGTGGAGGCAGAACTGACAAGGTAAGTAGCTACGGCTTTCATCTAGTAACAACTGAAACTAAACTCCTTTGTAGGATTTTCATACAGATAGTTTTAGGCGTCTTCCTTATTTCTGGGGAGTTAACCTGACAACACATTTGAAAACCAAGTCAAGTGTCAGTTCTTAACAAATTTAAACTAAGTTACTGTTAGGGCAAAAGGATGAGTGTTTTAGCAGTGTTCTCATTAAACACAAAAAAGGGAGGGTGGGGATAGGTTGGGTTAAAAAAAAAAAAAGTGCCCATCTTTGTATCTAAAGCTGAAAAACAACTTTTCAGTGTGGACGGATCTGAATGTACTGTGAGGTGCTTCTGTTCGTGCCAGAGCAGAACTGCAAGTGCTAGGGTGGTTATTTTCAGGTACAGTCAGGACGGTGTATCTACTTCGTGACCTGTTGGGGGTGAAAGACTGGTTTTACAGCTGCATGCTGTATCTTGAATCTGAGGAATTAGATTTTTCATGTGGAAATGGGGTTCTTACGGTTTTTTCCTCTAATCTGCAGTAATTTTTTTTCCTCCTGTAGTTCCAAAGCCCTAAGGAAATACTCAGGGAAAGTACCAAATACTCAGGGTTGGGGAGAGAATGTAAGGTTGAAGTACCGTAGTGTAGCTACTATGTAATGTAGTAAAGATGTGGTTTAATATGGAGCACTTAGCTTAAATCTAATCAAATTGTTACTAGAAAATGAATCTGCGTGGCGTGGCTTTCCTCACATAGACCAGACTTGCTCATTTTTGACTCTTCTTAGGACTCTGACTCCGTTTTCTCTTTTATGCTGGATCACTTTGAATTTTAGGCTTAGTAGTTGGAAAACTCTGCCCTGTTACCAATATAAGAAAATTTTAAAGAATTGAAATTAAATGGTGGTGGTGTTTGCTCTTGAGTTGTTTCACTAATATGGCATCTTGCTTCAAGAATGCGGTCATAAAGTAGTTAAAAACTTTTCTGCAGCCTATTTTATGTTGACTTTGTTTATTTCCTTTCAGTTGGTTAAGGAGTTTGACGTGATCCACACACCCAACCAGGTTGGTGATCTCTGCTCTCATGTTACCTGTGAACAAGGCCCCGCTGTTGCAGGGACTGTAACTCCCGTCCTGCAGCGGGTGGGCTTTTTTGGCTTGTGTTCTGCTTTTGTGCAACGAGCAGCTGGAGGCACTAAGGCTAGAGAGGCTGAGGAGCCTGCTAGTACTTTTTAACTCCAGTTTGAGGCTTGGGTATTTCGGCAGTGTCTTAGTCTTGCTTACAGGTGTTGATACTGTTGGAATGCTTTAAATATATCTCTTGATAAATGACTATCTTTATAGGAAATTGCACTGTCTTGGCTTTTCCTACTCTTCTATTCCACAACCCTCATGGACAAAGTCAAGAGTATTTTAAAATACTTAATTTCTGCATTTCATTGCAGCGCTGGTTTTCAGGTGCAGTACAGAGCCTTTAAAAAAAACTCTGTTGGGAAGCACTGAGGAGGTATCTTTAACTTAAATGTATGAGTTTCTAGGGCTAGGTTGGCACAGTAATTCTCTTTTATCAACAGCTAGCTTGTGACTGGGGAAAAATTAAACGTGTGTAACCTAATTTGTGCTACAGACAGGCCTTTTCTGTAACTCTTGTCATGTCACTTGGCAAGAATTGATGGTTGTGTGCTAGTGGAATGGTGTAAACCCACGTGTAGGGATCTCTTTAAGAATGGAAAAAGAGATGTAACCTTGTGCAGCGGTCATGTGCAAAACAGGGTTTGTTTGCCTGTAATGCCTATTCCGATCTTTTTTCAGACTTAAACGATTCTAAGATTCAGATGTAGGCTTTGTTTTAAAAAGTAGTACAGGAGACTTCCTAGTCCTTGGAATAAAGAAGAAAAAATAAGTGTTGGTTATCATGGAGGAAAAAAGTTGCTCTGGTAGTAATTTGTCCAGCACCAGCCTGCTCACTCTGCCGTACCGTGCACCTCTTTGCATCCTGGCATTTCCCTATTGAACAGGGTTCAGGTTAAAATAGTTTTAAAAGAAGGAATTCCCACCCCTGTTTGTCTGGGGTGCAGGGAGTCCCCCTGCCTGCAGCTGCCCTGTGCAGGTGCCCAGCCTTGTCTGCAGAGGGACAGAGGCTTAACCTTGTCCCCGTGCCTGCTGGCTGGGTCCCAGCGTGTGCCAGCACCTTGCACTGCCCTGCTCCGCTGTGTGCCGAGCCATCTTTGCCTGCTGAGTGGAAGGACTTGGTAATGTGTGAAGAATTAGAAACATGGTAGGGCTTGATGCTGCTGAAGGTAATAACTTTCTAACGTTTCTCTTTCAGTCAAGTGCTTCTGCTCCTGATGTAGATGACCCAGAGGCTTTCCCAGCTCTGTCCTAAACTGGATGTCATAAGCCAACCCTGCCCTCGTCGGGCCTTCCTCTCCGAGGCTTGCATGCTTAAGGATCCTAAACAACTAAGAAATTAAAAAGAAAAAAAAAAAAAAAAAAGAGACTGTCATTCATACCATTCACACCTAAAGACTGAATTTTATCTGTTTTGAAAATGAACTTCTCTCGCTACACAGAAGCAACAATATGGTAGTCAGTTTTGTATTTAGAAATGTAATGGTAGCAGGGATGTTTTCATAATTTTTTCAGAGATTATGCATTCTTCATGGATACTTTTTTGTATTGCTGCTTGAAAATATGCGTTTCCAAACTTGAAATATAGGTGTGAACAGTGTGTACCAGTTAAAAGCTTTCACTTCATTTGTGGGTTTTTTTTGTTTGTGTTTTTTTTTTTTTTTAATTCAGGATTTTAAGACATTTTCCCTGAACTACAAACTGGGTTTTAATTATTGCACACTATTTCTGTTTCCTTAATTCCTGTTTAGCCCATGGTCTTTTGGATTATGTGAAACTTTAATTTGGCAGACTGTTAGTGCTATGTGGAATACTAACTCCTGGAGTACTTTAGTTTTAATGCTTAATTTCAGACTTGGAAAAACAGTCATTTTTCATCTATGGTTTACACGAAATCTTTATACAAAATCGATACCAGGTACTTGAAAAAGATTGAAAGCACATTGGTTTATAGTTAAATACCTGTGTATGGATCCAGCAGTAATGATGTGTGGATAATTGGTCTAAACAGTTCTTCAAAAATTAATGTATCGCACCTTTCACTTACCCATTTTACCTTTATTCCCTCCTGCTTCCTTCAACAGTACAAGTTGCTTTGTTGGCAGAAAAAAAAGTTTTTAAATTACCCGTGCTTTTTCTTTGAGAGGGTACCCTGTAGATTGGAGTAACCTTTCCTGTTGTTGGAGCTGGGAGGTGGGGGAAGGTGGCAGCTGTTGCTCTGGCAGTCTGTCTGGACTCTTGTCTGGGATGTGGAATTTAGCAGCAGAGTCCGTGGACGCGAGTACGTCGGTACCTGATGTACTCGCAGCACTGCTCCGACAGTGGCAGGTCTTCTGAGGAAGAAACCACAGGCCTTGGCTGGCTCTGGCAGGAGGAGTGTTGTTGGCTTCTCGTTTCAGACGGGGACATCGCAATCTGTGCGAGATACAAGAAAAAGATGCAAAACAAAACCCCAGCACGGAACCTCTCCCATCAGAATTTTGTTTTGGCTTTGTGCAGTGTTTGAGATCTGATTGCTAGCTGACAAATGAATGTTTTTCGGAGAGCGATTGTAAGAAACCCTTTCTACCCCTGCCCTGTAGAAATTTGCCGTAGGTTTAATTTAATCCATGTGAACAGGAACATTACCACTTCAGTACACAAAAGGAGTTGAGACAGTGACTAATGAAGAGGGTTTCTTAGGGTTTTTATCTGCAGCGTTTGTTAGGAGGCTAGAAACAGGTTTCTCATATTATTTAAAGTTTTACACTTTGGACAGCTTATAACATATTTGTAGTTTCTTAACTAGGTAGATAGAAAACAAAAGGTAACGCCCTATTTTTTTAAAAGCTGTACAGGACAGGCAAAAAGTATTGGAGACCTTTGAATAAGAAATATCAAACTCCTTAATTGTGGTGTTTAGCTGGCTTGCTTTATCTGAACTATTTTCTACAAAAGTTTTTGTTGTAAACCACTGTTAATATCATTGGATTAGACTTTCTAATGCACTCGCCTGTAGTTTGAAGTACCAGGCTGTGAGAAGGAGGCAAGTTTTCAAACAGTGGATGGTAAAATCTCTTGGTTCATTTCTCCTGACTCTGAGCTGATCTTGCACAGGTGCTCGGTGTGGGGGCTGTTGCCGGTCCGGCACCGAGTTGTTACTCTTCCCTCTTCGTGGTTTGGTAGAATGTGTTGCAGTTCCAATGTTAGGGACATCTTGGCTATTACAATTAGATAAATGCCTCGATATGCAGAAACACACAGAAAAGCTTTCTCTGTAACATAAAACCTCCCCTTACCCAAACTGTATATTTGCTGTTTTCAGTTGCCACTCAGCTTTTTTTTTTTTTTTTTTTTTTCCAGATGACTTCTGGGCCAGCCAGCCAGTCGTTTGGGGCCCTGCTAGCTGGGCTTGGTCAGGAGCTTTCCCTTCTGCTTTAGAGCATAGAGCAGTTTCCCGGAATGGCATGTCACCTATGATTTTCAAGACAGCTTGTACTTAACAGTTGGTCCGTCTGCTGTTCTGATAGATGTAAATTTGCCTCTTTCAGTCCATTTGTGTCAAGAACTAAAACTGTGAACATATATCTTTAATATTGGTGGGTGTTAACTGAAATAAAGGTTTATTTTCATGCTCTTTTAAAAATGTCATGAAAAACATGGAGATGAAACCACTTAGGTTAATAGTGTCTCATCTAAGTTCTGCCCCAAGAGGTCCAGCCTGCCCGTGGCGATGGTGCCCAGGCGTTTCCATTGCCAGGAACGGACTTTGCCTTGGGAAGACGTCTCCTGAGTGGCTTACGATTAATGAGTTTGCTCTTTAGTAATGTTTACTGTCCTCTCGCTTGCTACTTTTGCTGTCATGCCAAATCCAGAGGACTAGACCTTTTAAAATCTGAACAATTTGAAAAAGGCGGTCAGCAGAAAAAGTTGTAGAGAAACGGAGAGAAGCACGTGGTGCAAATTGGCTTTTGAATGTAACGATGGCAAGGTTTGAGCATGAAAGTTCATCTTACAGGTCGAATGCCGCTGATGCTGGGAGGAAACAAGATTGGTAATAAATGCAAGTGTTAGTGTGGGAAAGGATGTAAATTCTTCTGAAACGTTAGAAGTCGATGTGAATACTGGTGTTTGCAGTTCGAGGAGTTGAGACCGCTCTTCAACTGTAATGACTCTTTGCCCGTGGAGATTGGTTTGCATAGCCACACCTCTTGTTTTAATAAACGCAGGACATATGCCTAAAGCTGACACTTCCAGCATTTGCTAACCTGCTTCTTTTCTAAAGTCATTGCAAGGACCATGTTCCCTTCCTTTTGTGCTGCTGGTGCGGTCTGCCCTCGCCAGGTAACAGCTTCCTGGCCGGGCTCGGGGTGTGATTGAGCAGGTGCCACGTGTCCCGATGCCGTGGTTGGCAAGTCCCCCGCTGTGCTGGCTGCTGCCCTAGGAAAGCCAAGAGTCCTGTTCCTGCTGGGGAGGGGGTGCGACCTGACAGGGGGTGGGGGGAACTGTTTGCACTTGCTAGGAGACTTCCAGGTAGGAGTTAGAAACATTTGGTCATTGTCCTAATAACGATGCTGGTTGTCTCTTGAGGTTGGAGTGAGGCTCTATGTGAAGCCCTGCACGGTGATTTATCTAGATGCTTGATGAGCAAGGAGAAAATACACTAGTGTTCTGTTGTCCGTATGTTGAAGGTCAATAGGCAGAAATAGATGAATGACTAAATTGTGATTTAGTTTGCCTTTTTTTGTTAAAAAACCAAACAACTTTCTTTTGGCAGTAGGTGTCCAATTTGGTTGTATGCAGCTGACTTGAGGTACTGATTTGTCTGCGATGCCCAGCCAGAATCCAGTTGCCAGATCGGGTCTGGAGAGGCCAGAACTGGAGTTCCGTTGTCTTGGATGTCTGACCCAAGTCCCAGTGAGATGTTGGCCTTTGAGTGACTCCAGGACAGCCTTCAGAGGTGGGAGATGTCTGCGTACCAGGCTGGAGACCAAACCTTGGAACCAGCCGCTAGACCCAAAAAGGGAAATGGCAGAGCTGGCACTTTGTAAAAAAAAAAAAATTCTCGTGCACTTTGCGTAGCTGATGGTGCGAGTGGCCTTGTGCTGGGGGCACGGGGAATGGTGCTTCACGGCCTTGCCGGAGGCGGGTCTGGGTGTAGTTTGCCTCCCTTCTGTCTGTTATTTTCACGAGTGAAATACTTGAGAGTGAAAAAGGGCAGTGCGAGAGGAGGACGTAGACTAACAAAGCTGTTCTCCCATTCTGAGCTCTCGCTAAGGAAGCGGCCGTGGTGCAGTTGTTCCCGTTGGGTGCAGCGGTGGCTGTCGCTGCTGGGCTGCGGCTGGGGCCTGCACGCTGCCGCTGCTTCTCCAGGACCGAAGTTCGTGGGGTTGCAGGGGTTCATGCGCTTTGGCTCGAGTTGGAGGGTGTGCAGAACTGCCCTGGCCAGGGCTCCCCACGTGGGTCGGAGCCTGCTGTCACTTCCATTCCCTGGCAGAGAGAAAGGCAAGTAGGAACTTACCAGCTTTCTTCTTTTTTTTTTTTTCTCTCCGTGTTTCTGCAATGATGACAACTTTAAGATAAGCAAATAAACACGTGGACTCGGTGTGCTACGTGGCTGTCACCTGCGTGCAGCGTTTCAGTTCTGGGTCACCATACAGCTGTCGGTGTGTGTCCCGCCTTGGCAGGGCCGTGAGCGGCTGGGGAGCCGATGGTTCGGTGGGAGCCGAGGCTGCCGCCGTGTGTCGGTTCACTGCCCTAGGGTTGTGGGTTTGCCTGAAGTTACCCATCGGTGTCCTTGAGCCGTCAGACGTTGCTGCAAAGGTCATCGGAACCCCAAAAGGTGATGGAGCTCTGCTTTACCGGTGTGCTCTTTGCTGGGCAGGGTGAAGGTGAACGGGATGTGGGATCGGGTGAACTGCAGCCTTCCCGTTCGGCAGGCTGAATTAGCACGTGCCCAGTTGTGTTTGGGATTTGTGCTCGACAGATTGCAGGATTCCCGTTGGCTTGTACGGAGCACAAGGAGAAGACTGCCTTCTGCCCGTCCTGCTGAGAAAGTGCCTGGAGGTCTGGCTGGCTCAGTGAGCTGGCGTGGCCCTTGTGGGGCAGCGATGGGGAGCGTGTCAGGATGAGGTGGTGGCTGTTGCTACTTCCATGGGTTTTAGTGCAGCAGTTGCCTTGGACGGTGGACCGTCTACCTTTGTGAGACTTGGATGAAGAGGCTAAAAGGGGTGGCTGCTCTGCAGGTTGCTTGTGGGCTGCTGTTGGCAGCTGGTTTTTTGTGGAAGCGCATCTTCTGTCCCCTGCAGTCCTGTCTGAGCTGCGACCTTGAGCGCGGAGGTCCTGGGCCACTTTGGAGGTGGCAATGAGGATGCAAACAAGTCCCAGGGTTAAAATACTATCGCAAAATAGAGCTCAAAACTAAATTTCTGGTAACTACGTGAGTAGGGCTGCGTTGCAGAGCTGCTGCAAAGCCTCCTTGCTTTCCTGGGAGCCTGCAGATCAAAAGATCCTTCGCAAGTGTTGGGTGGCAAGGGGGAGCGCTCGTGGCTGTGCCGTGTCCTAGTGGGTACGTGCGCCTCGGGCGAGAGGCTGTCGTGTGTGCTCATGGGCACACCTGGGAATCGTGATCCCTCAGCGCTCGGGCAGTACGGGTAAGTGTTCTCGTCCTCCAGTGACTGCTGAGTTACCTGGTGGGAAGAACAAGCTTTGCCGCAGCCCTGATGGGAGAAGGATCCCTCTGCACGGCTGCGAGGGGTCGTGGGCAGCCTCCTGCCGCAGGTGAGCTGAGGTGGGTGCGGGGACCGCTGCGGTGGGGGGGCCGGTGCCACAGCCAACGCCGCAGCAGGAGTACGCATCGGCAGCGGTGTTGGTGCTGCAGAGGAGCCCTGGGGTGCGCACCGTGGGGTCGTGGGGCTGCAGCGCGCTGGAGCTGCTGCCTGGAGTGCGGCTCCCACTCCTCGCAGCGTTTCGCCGCGCTCCTTCCCCTCCGCTTTGGGAGAGCGCTTGCCTGGGCAGTAGCGGTCTTTCAGTGTCTTACCCGTTCCTTGGTCCCTTATCCCCAAAAGCTGCGTTCGGCAGGAATGCTGCGTGCTGTCGTGGCCCTGGCTTTGCTTGCAGGCTCTGGTTACTGAGCGTGGTGAGGTGGGGTCAGCTGGGGGGTTGGTGGGTGCTGGATCCCATGCACTGCTGCCTGCTCGGGCAGCTGAGCTGCTCTGCCCTTACCAGGACGCATCTCCTTCCTAGGGATACCTGTGGCTGTGGGCCACCACAGCTAAACTGGTGCCGGTGGTGGTACTTTGTTTTGCAGTACGCAGGGACAGAAGACTGGAGAGCTCAGGTCTGAGAAGAGCCGGGGTGCTCGTGATGG
>JAVJGJ010000030.1:34001479-34017549 GCA_035590215.1 Microhierax caerulescens | reverse complement strand
CTCGTGATGGCTTGCGCTGATCGAAGGGGCGCGCTCTGGGCGTTGCTGGCAGGTGCAGGGGGGACACCCTGAAAGCTGAGCGCCAGGAGAGCTGGTGCCAGGGTTTGCATTTCATGTTCCTAAGGAACTTCAAAACTCGGGTGCACGCAGCTATGTCGATAGACTCCCACCCGCTGCAGAGGTGGGGGCGCAGCGCGGGGGGAGGCACAGACCTCGGCACACCGAGCCCAGTGAGCACCCCCAAACCGAGCAAGGTGAGCAACCCCGGTGTCACAGCCTGGCCTGCAGCGCCTTTGAACTTGGGAGTGCGTGGGCCTCCTGTAAAAGGTAGCACAGCCACATCTGGAATGAAAACGGGGAACAATCCACCAGAGATCTCCCTAACCCAGCACTTGAGTTTTGCTTTTCACGAGAAGCGAAAGGCTGTGCACGTGTTTCACGTGAAGCAGCCGTGTGATGCAGGTGCATCTCGCTGCCGTGCGAGGAGACCTTTGCAGGGTGGCTGAGGGCTGGTTCCTCGCCACGTCGGACCGTGGCTGTTCGTGGAGGTGCTCTGAGGTGGTGGTGGTATCGCACGAGGGGTTTGTCACCAGCTGATGCCACTGCTCAACAGCTTGTGTAGCCACGGATGGAAAGCAGCCACTCGATCCTGGGGAGGAGGAGGAGGAGGAGGAGGAGGATGCTCCAGGTAAGGTCAGGTCTGGATTCATCTCAGCAGCAATGCTTTGGCTTTATTTTTAAATTGGCCTTATTCTGTGTAGAGCTGCAGCGTAGCACTTGAGCTTGACCAGAGAAAACAACAGGAAGCAAATTGCAGGTTTCCAACGTTTTATTTATATATACACACCCCTAGTAAACAAAGTCATTAAATGTGTAACGCTTACTTCAAACCTGTAATTAGAATATTTCAATAAATGCTTTAAATTCTTCCCACCTGCCCATCTGCACACGTGCCTGCCTGTTGCTTTTCTTCCTGGAGAGGGTTTCTCCATGGCTGCCCTGAGCCCCGAGGGCAGGTGGGGGGCTGAGCTGCCGGCCCCGCTCCGGCCGTGTTCCCAGTGCCCACGCAGGCTGTAGCACTGGTGCCACTGGGAACAAGGTGACTCGGTGCCAGTGCTGGGGAATGCCGCCTGTGGGCTAAGGAGGCTTAGCACGGGTGGGTGCAGATGCTGCCATGCGGCGTCGCTGACCTGCTGTGTGCAGCCAGCGCAGTGAGGGACGGGGTGCTGGGTGCTGACGTCCGCGCAGCGAGGGCCGGGGTGCGGGGTGCTGGCGCCGGCGCAGCGAGGGCCGGGGTGCTGGGCGCTGACGCTGGCGCAGCGAGGGCCGGGGTGCTGGGTGCTGATGCAGCGAGGGCTGGGGTGCTGGGTGCTGACCCCACCGCAGCGAGGGTTGGGGTGCTGGGTGCTGACCCCGGCGCAGCTCCTCGCTCTCGGCCGCTGGGGTGGTGTTTAGCACAGCCCTGGTGCCTGGGGTGGCCCAAGCCGATCTGAGCTGCTGGTGCTCAGGCAGTGGGGCAGGGGCCTGAGGAGGCCGACCTGGGTAATGAACGAAGCTCTCCAGAAGGCAGGTCAGGCAGCCCTGGGGTCAGCGCTGTCCGGCGGCGGTTCCCCGCGGCGTGCGGTGTGATGTGGAGCCGCTGCGCGGTACAGTGAGGCGTGATGGGCAGTGCTGGAAACGGTCCTGAGCTGGGGGGTCTTACCAGTTAAATGTTACCAAGTGCAAGTTACTGGGCTGGCTCTGCTGATACGCACCGAATAGGAAAAGTGCCAAAAAAATCAGGCGGGGTGTCCGTCCATCACCCTGACCACCGAGCTATCTTGTGAACGAGCTGCAGCTTATTTTCACCGTAGCCAAAGTCACGTTCCCTTCATAGGAAGCCACGGGTGTCAAAACAGCTGCCGGGAAGACGGGGAGCGGATCGCACTCGAGTTCAGGGAGGTCTGTGGTAGTGCCTGTGACCGGCGGGAGGTACGCGGCGTCCGTGTTGGCGATGTACTCGGGACCGGTGTCGGCGTGCTCCATCGCCTCCACCACGATCCTCTTGTAGAGCTCGGGAAGCTGCTGCTCATAAACCTCCCCGTCCGCCGCACTGGGGAGAGGCTGGTACTGGGGCTCCTGCCCCGAGCCGCTGCTCCCGGTGCTGCCCAAGAGGAGCTTGTCCCGGGGCTCGGGCTTCGCGAAGCCTTCCTCTACTCGAGTTATTTCGGGCTCTTCAAAGCCGCTGGCGCTCTGCTGGGGCAGGCTGCAGGGCAAGCCCAGCTCGCCCTCGGGGTGGGCACGTGTGACAGGGATAATTAATCATGTGATGGGTATCCGTGACCTCCCATCCCCCACACAAGCATCCCTCCGCACAGCAGCTAACGCCGCTACAAACAAAAGCTCTCTGTGTTGTTCTTGCGTTTAATTTGCCCGATACATCCTACTGTCGAGCATGATGTGAGAAGACAGCTTATCCACTATCAGAGATAGCTGGATTTGCTTCATTAAGAGATTTGCATGGCTCTGATTGCTTTTTTTCTTCCCCCCCCCTCCTCCCCCGAGGTGGTGGGATTTGAAGAAAACCAAGAAAAAGTACAATTTACCTTCATAGACACGTAGTTCTTAGCCCATGTAGCGTTAGCTGGGTCTGGAACGGCTTTGCTCTGCCACTGCGGCATAAGCGTGGAGAGGCGCGAGTGTAACCTGCAAATTGAATAAGTGCAATTAAGTGTGAATGCTGGTACCTGCAGCGCAACCTGGGACGTGCTCTTTGTGCACGTGATCACCGGGTTTAATCATGAACCTGCCGTAGCAGGGACCTACGGAGGCGGCGCCGGGGGGCTGACGGGGCAGTGCAGCTCCTGAGCGGAGCGAGGTGCTGCCCAGCATCCTCCTCCTGCCAGATGTGTGCCAGATGTCTGCCTGCGATCACTAGCACAACCTCTGTGTATGCAGAGCTTGCTGGATACGGCCGTGAGCCCCAGCCCTGGGAAATCTGGCTGCGAACATGCGCGTGTTGCTCTAAAATAAACCAGTTTTTAATCCCAAGGTGGAACTCTGCTCTGGGTCAATGGCCAAGGATCGTACCCCTTCAGTTTTGTTTCAGCAGAAGCAGACCTAGAGCTCGAGGTTAAAAATTCACAATATATATGAAATAAGGCTATATTTTAAGCTCGACAGGTGTTCTTGTTGTCATTTACGTACTCTAGAACCTTTATTCAGAACAATCCTTGCTGTTCCCTGAGCTGTCCTGAAAGGACGCGCCCATCCCTTCTAATAACAATTCTGTGTTTTATTGGAAGGTAACAGGTGGATTCACTCACGCTTTTCTTGCTGAAGGCACAGAACAAACGCAGGCTGAGAAGATGAAGACGCCGCAGGTAAGCACAACGGTCAGCCAGCCCCCAGCACCTGAAATACAGAGCGCCCATCGTTCATTTTTATTTAAAAAAGAAAAGATTTAAATACACTAGCTCAAGTCAGACAACAGTCGTGGCCTGACCCGTGTTTGCACCCAGAAAACACGCCAACTTTTTTTTTGGTTCAAAGCCAGGCACCTGGGGGGACTGCTGGGGACAGCAGTACTTTGTGACGTGGAGATGTCTAACCACATCTCTTGAGATACGCAGAGCACGCAAGTGCCGCTGTCTCTGCCGGTACTGAACTAAGCATTGACGAGGCCGTGCACGCGGGGCAGTGCGTGCAGTGCGGGGGGCGAGGTAGGGAAGGTCATGCAAAACCCATTGCGGTTTAATCGGCTGTCAGCGGCTGCCTCAGCGGACACCCCGGCTTTGCTGTGCTTGCGCTACCTGCTTGAAATGCAGCTGTCGTAAATCCAGCTTTTAGACCAGAAACCTGCTTTAACTTGTCTGCATTGCTTTCCTTTCCTCTCCGGCTCACCTTCCTGGGTTTCTCCCGCAGTCCATGGGAGAAACCACGCTGCTGAGACAAATTTCCTAAGGTACACGGCTGAAGATTTTGCTGGGGAGGAAACGCAGCCCAGCAAACTTTCTGACGCTACCTCGGCACAAATTTTATCAACTCCTTTCTCAGGGTTTAGTGACGGTTTCCCTTGATCCGGGCTCACAGCAAATTTGATCAAAGCAATCCCACCTTCCAGGGCAGAAACCCTGACTGCTGCCACTAGCTGTGGTCAGGAGTTTTTGGGAGAAGGTCCCCAGACCAGAAGGGACCCCACGAGACGGGTGTGCGCGGCGGGAGCCCCGGGATGCCGTGCTCCTCGGGAAGGCTCCCGGGCGGCTGCTTCAGTGGCTCCCGGGGGAGCCGCCGGCGCGGGGAGGTGTGGGGGGCAGTGGGACTTGTTGCGTGGGTACCTGTGCCAGAGCTCGAAGCGCACACATCTGGGCCAGCAGCTGGAGGGGACCGAGCCCTCCCCCCTGCACGAGCAACCCTCCTGCTGGCCTTCAGCCGCTGATAAACCGCAGGGCTGACGCCTCGGCACGCAGCTGGGAGCTTGGAGGCAGAGAGATGCTCCATTTTAAAGCCAGCTGCAACTAGAAACCTACAGCAATCAAACAGCAATCAGAGATCTTCGCTAATTAAAGAGGTCAGAAAAGCATCTCCAGCCTGCGGAAAACAGGGGGCCAAGGGCTGGGAGCTCTCCTAGCCCCCCGCCCTGGCAAAGGCTCATTACTTTCCAAGCAGATGAGCTCGCTGTTGCCCCAGGGCCCCTCTCCGGCAGCGGTGGACGCCGTCATGCCCAGGGTGTACGGTGTCCCGGGCTGCAGGTCGGCCAGGTACCACCAGCGCTGGCCAGTCACGTTGGAAATGGCTGCAAGGAAAAGCGGGAGATGCCAATGGAACACCTAGCACAAGTCTTTACTGCGTTTAGCTGGGATGAACTGGCTTTCCAGAGCTCGGAGCGTGGGGAGGTATCTGCTCCTTTTAATTAATTTCCTTTTCTATGGTACTGAATCGCTGGAAGGGCCAGCGCTGAGGACGGACCTGTGCTGCCACCGTGGGCTGCGTGCTCCGTCGCTTGGCGAGTTAGCGTTTCAGTCTAAACCGAGGTTTGTGTGGTGGAGCTACGAAGTGCCCGTTAAACACTGCCACGTGACTTCCGAATCAAGTTGAGGAAAAAAAAAAATAAAATTTCTTGGGTGGAAGCCTGGGAGTTACGCAGGCAAAGCGGGAGGGGGCTTGGGTGGGAAAAGCACGCGTGGGAATGGGGAGCGTGCTGCCTGCCCAGCGTGTCTCGCGTGCACGGCGTCTGTTGGTGGAGAGCACCGATATGAAGTCTGTTATATAATTATATATAACAATATATATATATAATATATATATATATACCCTGCCAATAATTATATAGGTTTGCATTGGTTAGGACTTGAGAAAATAATAATTAAATAAAAAAAGCAGGGAGCAGTGTGATAAATGCCGCGCTCAGAGTAACTTGGAGGGACCTGACTGAAGCTGGAAGCGCCGGGGCGGCGGCAGAGGGGCTGACGGAATCTCGCTGCCAGCCCTCCCGTGAGTCCTCGACTTCACGGAGCTCTCTGAAGGCATCTCCCTCCCCTCTCTCCTCTCTCCTCCACCCACAGCGCGTTGGTCTTCACCAGGTACCTACTGTAGACATCTGGGGCTGCCTGCCCATCCTTCTTCTGCAGGTAGATGCGGTACCCCGTGATGCAGCCCCTTTGGTGGTGGGCAGGGATGTCCTCCCACGAAACCAAGACGCCGTTTGCTTGCGGTGTTGCGTACATCTGGGGGCCGGCTGATGGTGCTGCAAAATGTACGAGTGACTGTTAAAGCTGCACTTCAGCTAGCTTAAAAACATCTGGAGGAGTATTACTGCCATTTACCTTCTGCTCTTGAGTATCCCCTAAGTGATGCCACTCGTCCAGCTCCATCCCGATAGAGTGCAGAGACGCTGATCTGGTAGCACGCGTTATCTTTTATGCGCTCTAAATAAAGAAACAACAAGCGGATGGTTACTGGTTAAAGTATTCACAGCTGTGGCTGAAGTATTTACATAAGCTGCTTAAATCTGAGATGAATCTTTTGATTATTAACGTGTCTGTCATAAGGAAGAAAAATCTCTGTGATCTCCTCATCGCCTGGCAGAGCCCTCCTGTGCATCAAGCGATGCTGGTGCTCCCGAAGGGCAAATCCTTTGGTTCCTCGTGAAGCAACGGCCTCCAGCAGACCGGTACCCTCCGAAGGAACCCCTGGGCCACAGTTTGTGCTGCAGGTAAGGGCAGGAGGTGAACAGTGATCACCCAGCTTGTCGCAGGGTTTGGCTATGCCTGAGGTCCCTTAGGAGGCACGAGAAACTCACACCCCGTTTCTTCCCTGTGATTTCACGCGAGCATCCTCCTCCGGGCTGCTCCCGCGAGTCGGGGGCTGCAGGAGCTCGTGTCACTGCTTTCCAGAGCAGAGCACGAAGCCGTGGCGTGAGTACACTGCTTTTGTCAGCTCGTTCGGGAGTGGGGATGTAACCACCTCGCAGGCACAGCTCCGGGACAGAGGAGAGGAAAGACTAACGAGGGGAATACTCGCTGTCACCCTCCACGTAACTTCGTAGCTACCCAGTGTGCAGAACACCGACACGTAGTGCTGGCTGGGATTAGTAACCAACCATTAGTAGGAAGGAAAAAAAAAGTCTTTTCTTGAGCCTTTGACCTTTTGTACCTCTAGCTGGCTTGTTTCAGTCTGGAGGGACTGGGGTTTTTTAGAGATGTTTTACTAATCCTGATACAAACCTCAGCTGCACAGCTCAGCCCACAGTGGCTGCAGCTTTCTTTTTTTCTTTCCCTTCTATATCAAAAGCTTTAAAAGCTGTCATTTCTTATGCTGAATTGATAACAATTAGAATCGGACTTGTGATTTAAAAGGCTGTCAAAATAAAATGGTGCCTCAGGCGTGTCCTCCCCGGAGTGGCAGTTACCTGCTATCAGTGCGGCCCGGCTGGCTGCTGGAAGCTTTACCCAGGCTGGGGGGGGGTCCAGGCGCGGGGTCCCCTGCGCGGCCGCCCACTCCACCACGTACCCGCTGATGGACACGGTCGATCTGACGGGCGGCTCCCAGCTGACGAGGATGCTGCTATTTCCCATGGCTACGGCAGCGACCTTCTGAGGAGCAGGGAGATCTTACAGGGCAGAAAGAGCAACCAAACGAAAAAGACACAGTCAGCACAAACGTGCCTTAACCTCGGGCGGGCTCGGTAAGTTTGATACGTGTTTCTTGCTCTGTCTCATCTAGTTTGATGTCGTGTGAAGTATAAAAATAAATTGCAATTGAAAGAAAAGGTCTTTATGCAAGGGTGACCTCTATGATGACAGGAATAGAGCCCCATTCTTGTCTCGTCCCACGGTGCAGCGGTTTGAGCATCCCCAGCGCTGCTTCTTTGTACCGTCCCCAAACCCTGAGATGCTGTCATGAGACATAACTAAGTCCCTGCTCCCGTGACAGAGCCACAAACATGCAGCATCTCCCTGACACCAAAACTACTGCTTTCACAGCCAGGTTACTTTATCCTGCAGGAGAAAGTGTTGGGGAAGTTGTCAATTTTTTATCTCTAGTATAAAACCAGCACTTTTGTGAACAGTTTTTCTGACGAATACAGTTGAACTGAGCCCACAAAGCAGTTCTTGTCCTCCAAATAATCAGACACCAGCGATATTTCTGCCCTAATCCTATCTCTGCTTAACGAAGGTCTCGTGTGCCCAATGCATCCTGCGAGCCGAGGAGCCGTGCATCCACCCCTGCAGGAGGAGAGCATCCCGCCGGTGTTTGTGCAGCGCTGGGAAAAGGTGGAGCAACGGCTTTGTCGCTGCTTTACTGATGTTACACCAGGACAAGTACAAACAGCAAAATGCTTCTTTAAATGAACGCCCTGAGGCTGTGAGGCTCTGTCGTGCCTGGTACTGGCACAGGAAATTTGGGGCTGGGTGAGCTCAGGGAACACTCGTTAATTTTGCTGCGTGGCTACAGCAGAGTGCAATTTCACAGGAGATAAAGCTTGTGTGATTTCCCATCACCATCACCCTCTCTTCAGTCCCGCCACCTCCCTCATGCAAGAGGAAAAAAAACCTTTTTTTTTTCTTGTGTGGTTAATTTTCTGCTGTGTCAGGTGCCTGGGTGGCTGATGGTGTGGCTTACCTGTGTCTGCAGGGGCTGAGGTGTAATTACAGCAGTACTAACGTAGGGCAACTTAACGTGTCATGAAACTGCCCCCCGACCGCATCGCAAACCGCATCCACAGATCCCCAAGGATTCCTTGAGACGGGAATGAGCACATGGCGGAGGGACCTGCACGCTGCCATGGTGTGTGGTGCAAAGCAGAGCACCGGTGGCATTCCCAGTGGTCCAGACCCAGCAGAAGCCCTTACCCTGGGTGCCCGGCTCGGTCACGATGGATGCCGAGGGGGACCTGCCCCTCGAGTTCTCGGCGGTGACGGTTATCTTGTAGCCCACCCTCGGTGTGACTCTGGTGTGGCTGGTTTGGGTGGTGTGATGTGCTTCTGCCGCCGGGTTCCGCTGGTCCAGGGCTTCGAAGGTCACGGTGTACTGCAGGATTCTTCCTCTCGCCTCCGCCTTGCTCAAAGCCTGCGAGGAAAACGCATTTGTTACCCTCTGCTGACGAGCAAGGCTGCAGAAAGGTGCCGGGGTGCCGTGCCGGGGTGCCGTGCCGGGGTGCCGTGCCGGGGTGCCGTGCCGGGGTGCCGTGCCGGGGTGCCGCAGAGCTGCTCACAGAGCTTCATCCTGCTCCTGCAGGATGCTGCTGTTGGCTGTTTGTGAACCAAGTATTTCACCTGCTTTTAAACAAACCTATGGCCACAAAAAGGGGTCTTTGTGCCCCACCATAAGCCCTCCTGAGCGAGGCTTTGGCACTCACGGGGACTGCGGTTCGCCCACCCGCGCAGGGCAGGGGGGAGGTTTTCCCCCAGCCCCCTGCCTGGCAGCGGCTGGCGGCTGCGGAGCATCGCCCTAACCCAGATGCTGAAGCTGCCCCATTTGAGTGAGGATCTCTGAGGGAAAGGTGATTTTTGCTCTCCCTTTTCTGCTCATAATAGTGGCGCGGTTACGTAGAGCGGCAGTGCCGCGTGCTGGGCTGCAGCACACCCCGGCTGACGTTCTTTGGTGACCGACTGTCAGGTGCTACGTTCTTCTAGAAGCTGAAGGAAGCAAGCCGTGCTACAGAGGTTGCTCGCTTGCCTGTGGAGACTGCTTTCTTCTGTAATACTTTTTTTTTTTTTTTTTTTTTTTTAAATAACTTCAGATCTGTCGGCCTGAAGTACAGCTAATGCGTTACAAGTGTAGCATCGCCCCCCCCCCAGTACCAACCTAAGCATACGTGTTTGTAAGTGAACACGTGCTCTTATTGTTACACAAATAATGCTTTTTCCAAAGAAAGCTAGTGTCCTTGCTGCGCGATTGCCCCTTTCCACCATGATTTTGCACGTTTGTGTAAAACCTGTACCACGTAACAGCCTGGCGTGATTTTTCCCTTTGATCTCGCTGCTGTCCAGCCTGCAGCCTGTCCTCTCCGTTCCCAAGCCTTGTCCCAGCTCTGCCACTGCTCCGCTTCTGGCAGCCCATGGCCCCCAGCCGCCTGAGATGGGTTAACTCCGTTGGTAGGAACTGGTGTAACCTGGTCACCTGAATGGTAAGGCCACGAGCATGCGTTTACCTGAGAGCCTCTCTTCAGGCTGCATATCTTTTTATTTCCTATTTATTATTCCTGTTTAATTCCAGTTTAGTGAAGCTCTTTTGCTGCAGGCTGCCGATTTCCCAAGCAGCAGCGCAGCTGGGGGCAGTGCCACGTGCAGCCTTCTCCTTCCTCGGGTCTGAATGCAAGAATTTCACGAGGTGGGGAAAAAAAAAAAAAAAAAAGAGTATGAACTGCACAGCTGGATTCGTAAAAATGAGCCGTTTTTTATCCTGGGGGAGGGAAATCTGGATTTTTACTGAAAGCTATGACAAATAATTATTTCAATTGAATCACTCGGAATACACATCTCTGCAGTTGCTCTGTGCTGTCCTGTGTGACACCTCCGGCTGGTTTTTCCACCCTGGGTGTTTGCAGTTGTGCTCTCGGTTTCACCTTCCTGCGGTTCCGATGCAGCGAGTTCGTTTTGTTTGGCTGCTTCTCGCCATCAGAAAACAAAAACAGGAAGAGAAAAAAACCCCCACTTTCAAAAATAGGAAAACGTTCGCACCGTGACAATGGCTTTGGCAGCGGCTCAGGACCACTGCAGCGCTGGAACTGCTCCGCAAGCCTGCTAAAATTAAAGTGGCCGTCTTTTCCTTGGGACTTGTGTGAAAATAGGAGAACGTACATCGATGGGACGTGGTGCTGAGGCTGAGTCTTTTGCTTTGCAGCTGCGGTGAGTGCTATGAAAGCCACGTGTTGGACCTGTTCGGTGAACGCCGCCGCCGCAGCAAGCCTGCTTTGACAGGCAGTCCCGCCAGCTCGCTGCCGCAAGGGACACCTCCGAGAGGTACCTGTCTTCAAGCCACAAGGGCTGGAGTCACACAATGACAGGAGGATGCTGCTTTCCCTTATGGCATGGTGCTTGGGGGGGGTGGGGTGGGGAGGAGGTATAACAGTAATTGGAATGTTATCTAGAGATTGCGAACTGGCAGTCAAAAATAATTCATGCTTTTTTTTTAAAAAAAAAAAAATATCTTACTGACGGTGAAATAAAGCCACCACAGCAAAATGCCCCACAGTCTGTAAATTCCTCTTGGATGTGGCTTTGAGAATGGGGCCGGTAATGCTGGAGAAACTCAGCACTGGTAACAGGGCTTGGTTTCACTGGGAGCACCAGTATAGCAGACCTGGCGTAAGCCTTTCCCCTGCGCTGGGTGGTGGCATATGGTAGTGTGGGATTTTTACCCGAGAGCTGGGTTTTAATCTGAAGTTTCTGAAGTTTCCCCCTGCTCACAGGAGGCTCTGCTTGGCAGACCCCAACCACCGGCTTTTTTCAACTCTGCGTTTGTCCCGTTTCAGATCTGCAGCTTGGTTATCAGCAAACCCCTCCGCATGCGGGTCACCCGGCACCTGCTTCACACCTGCAGAGAAAACCAGCATCTTCCCGCTGCCTCTGCACGGCCAGAGCCCCGGCCAGCCGCGCCGGGGGTGCCCGCGGAGCCCTCAGCCTACAGCCAGCTCAGGGGGTTTGGAGTACGGTCACCTTAGAGGGCTGCAGCAGTAAGTTGCTTCTTTTGCTTCCCCTGTTCTTCATCGCTTTGTTCTTCGTGTAAGCAAAACGGAGCAGAACATCCCTGAAGGGAGCTCATGCTCAGAAGCAGAGATGCAAAGAAGGTGGGACACGGCGTGTGGGGACATGGTGTCCTCCTGCCCTCCCAGACCTTCTGTCCTGGCCCTGTGTGGCAACCACGGCAAACAACGGCAAAGCGGAGGATGAGGAGAGGGAGGTGTTAATTAGAAAACAAATTAGGAAGTGTGTGAGGTTGTTACCTGTCCCCTTAGCTACACAGTGAGGGTCACAGGGTGCCCTGTGGAAAGGGGGAGGAGTGTGTGTCTTCCCTGGGTGGTAAGTGAGGTGTGGTACCCCCACTGATGCTATGGGCTGGGACCGCTCCACGCTTCCAGCACGACAGAAAATTTGGGGAACTGGAAAAGGGAAATTGCAGGTGGGAAAGAGTTCCTGAACCTCCCAGGGGAGGCAAGTCATGCAGCGGAGCCGGTCCGTGCCCCTGTCACGGGGGGCTGGCAAGAGCCTGGGCTCTCCTTGGGTTCAGTCCTGCCCTGCGAACGCGTAAGCCGGAGCTCCCCCGCTGCCCCTGCTGATCGCTCCTGCCCTGCTGCGCTGAACCCACCTTCCAGAACAGAGAGATGTTCTGCTGCTGGGAGTCCACGTCCCGCTGCCGGTACCAGGCGTCCAGGGTCCCAGTTGGCACTGGTGTGGGAGGAGAAGGTGAGCAGCGTTAGTGGCTGTGCTTTGAGGCAAAACACGACACCGAGTAGGCAAAGGAGGTAAAAATCCTCAGATAACTACAATTTTGGATTTAAAATACCCCTGAAATGATGCAACATGTAGCAGCCCGTTGGTGCTGTGGCAGCTGGAGCTGGTGCTGATGGAGAGAACAAGCCGTAAACCCGAGCGAGGGTTTTGCTCTGCTGGGGACTTTACCCTGCCCGGCTGCTGGGGACCCGCGGAACCCTGCGCACCCAGGTGACGGGGGCAGCTCTTGCCTGCGCCAGCTGAGGCCAGCCGGGGTCCTGGGGGCTGGGTACATCACCCTGAAACAGGGGCAGCCTCAGGTGGGGGGGTTTGTGGGGTCTGCGGCGTTTGGCTGCCTGGCTCTAGGCAATAAGCATCCCTAACAGCTGGTCAGGTGGGACCCCCTCGGGGGTGCCTTAAACCCCCCCGTTCTTCCCACAGGTCTCCTTGTGGTCGCAGGGTGACCGGGAGCCCTCGGTGTTTCAGAGAAACCTTCCAAACTAACGCCGAAGCGAACTCACGGCGACAGAAGCGGGTGGATGTGCTCCAGTTCAGAATCGGGGCCGTGCCCGAGGAAAGGTAACGAGGAGGGGTCCCTCGGGGTCCCTCGGGGTCCCTGGCCAACATGAACTCATCAGATTTGAAGAGTCATTGTTGCTAATACCCTGAGCAGCGGGCAGCTGGCTATCTGCTCTGCTCGGGGGCAGATGGACCCCCCCGTGCCAGCGACGTCAGGAGCAATTTCTCTTGCATTAACTGCGAATAGCGACAGGTGTAGGCACGATGAGCAGGACCGACAGGAGAAATGAAACCAGAGCACACTCTGGTGAGTGAGGGAGGAAGGGGCAAGCTCAAAGCAGGGGGAAAAAAAAATAAATGGGATTGCACCTGCCGGACTCCAGCCTGGATTTTATATTTCATTTCATATGTGAGCCGCATGAATTAGTGGGGGGGGGGGGGGGGAGGCGGGAAATGCTCACTTGAAACAGTGCTTGCATAAAGCAAGCTTTGTGGTCGGTGATGCTTAGAGAAATTTCAGATATATAAAAATTAGAATTGTCTAATCTAAAATTAGAAAAAGATTCCCTCATCCAAAAGGCGTACTCCGGAGGCTGCAAAAGGCCAGGCTCACGTGGGGGACGTCACCTCCTCCGAAGACGGGCAGACGCGGGGCACCAGGGCGTCCTGCCCCTGCTGCCACCCAGCCCGGGGACTGGGAGCGCTCCCCGCTCGCTAAACGGGGTAACGAGGGGTAACGGCCACAGATGCCGTGGCAAGGCCAGGGCACGCGTCGAGAAGCCGAGGGAAGTGGGGGAAGGAGGGAAAATCTCACACCTTGTGCATCAGGCAGTGCTCCTACAGGAATTGATGCTGCCAGCAGCGGTAAACAGCGTGAGTGACGGTGGCGCTCGCCTGGGAAGCTGATAGTAATTCACAAAAAAAAAAAAGAGTGATGAAAGCCAAACAGGAGGTGAAAGGAGAGGGTGCCAAAGCAGCTCTTTGTTTGCTTGTTGAAACAAAGACACATCCTTGTTGAAACACAAACTTCTGAGCAGCTTTCTCCTCTTGCAAGAACTGGAAGTCCCGTGCGTTTGTGCCGCTCCAGGCGCGGGCAGGGGTGCGAGCGGGTGGCCAGCTGGCATTGCAACTGGTGGGGCTGGTGGGACTGGTGGGACTGGTGTCCCTGGAGCCTGCCAGGCTGTCCTCTGGGGCAGAAACACCCTTTCCTCACCAGATTCCTGGTGGGATCTCTCCCGAAGGCCAGGTTCTGCTCTGCTGAAGCCACGGGGGTCCCCAGTGACTCCACGGCGCGGTGGAGGGGGCACCTGGGCAGGCTCCAGGTGAAATAACTTCCCTACTTGGGGAAAGGTGAGTTGGCAGCATTCAGCCCGCCGGCGCCCGCAGAACGGAGAGCACCCGGGCAGTTCCCCAGCCAACCCACCCAACTCCTGCGCGAGCGGCCGAGCAAGCTCCGGTCCCCCACGCGCCGCCCGGGCTGGGGGCTCTTAGCGCCACAGGGAGACAGAGCAGTCACCCTGGCTTAGCCATGGGCTTGTTGCGGGAATTCAGTGCAACGCCTCAGGTATGAGCCAATACGAAATATTTTTCTTTCCCCAGTGAAGCTGCACAAACTCTGCCGTTCCCAGCCTGCTGCGGCTCTGGGAGAATCCCTCCAACCTTCCGCAGTGGCAAATAAATACATCCTCCGGACCCCCTCGGCACGCTCTTGCAATTCCTGTTTTGCAAGAAACCTGAACAGCTCCTTGGTTTTGGTTTTTTTTTGTTTTGTTTTGGGTTTTTTTGTTCATTAAAAAAGCAATTCCCTTACAGAAATTACTTCCCTTTTGGCTCCGGGTCTGGATCTACAGAGCCTCTGCAAAGCAGCCAGCAAACCCCCGTTAGCTAAATTTTCCCCTTGTAGGCAATTTCACTTGTAGTGAAATAAATTTTCACTTGTAGGCAAGTGTTAGAGTCGGGCTTAGCGGAGGAGATGCTGTCTGGTGTTACCTGCTTCGGGAGTCCGCGTTCGGTACGTGCGCCAGTTGCTCCACAGTCCTCGCTTGGGGTGAATTTTACAGCTGACCTGAAACTCGTAGGCTGTGTGAGGCTCCAGACCATGAAGACTGCATTTTTCACTGTTTAAGCTTTCAACCTTTAATGAAGATAAAGGACACGTAACGTTAAACTCACAAGGAACTAGAGGTTGAGGCTGAATTAGCAATGCCCAAAGCAAGCCCAGCCAGCCAAAACACATCTTCAAAAATCATCGGGGGAAACCCCTGACCGGAGGCAGCCTGAATAGCTCAAAGAACGATGCAATGAATCATCAGGCTTGCAGCTCCTCATCTGAAAAAATCCCTCATTTAATTACGTGAAGATGACAAATTTTCACGCGTCTTCCTCAACTTCAAGCAAAACTTTCACCACTCAAAATAAAAGCAGAGGCTTCCCATCGACACGGGGGCGGGCGCCGACGCGGGGCGATGGCACGGTGGTAGCCACCGGCGGCGGCCAGCGCTGACCGTGTTCCTGGAAAGCGGTGGGTCAGGCGTCACCTCTGATTCTTCGGTCCCTCCCAGGGATGCTGGACATAAGGGGAGATACCCACGCACGTGCTTTTTTACAGGATCAGCGTTTTACCTTCATTCAGTTTTAGACCAACGGATTGCTTTTGGCCAGTAGGCAGTAGGTTTTTTTTTTACATGCGGTGTTAAAGAGCAGAGAAAGGCAAATTTGGGCAAATTTGATTTTAGGAAGAAATAATGATATTAATGCAACCTCCGAGGATCGCAACCTCCTTTATTCCAACAGGGATTACCATGCTCCAAGTGTGCCTGCTAAGCGGACGGTATCTCAGCCTGCAGTGCCGCGCTTGCGCTTCGCCGTGCCAAAAGAAGGTGCAGCTGCTCGCGGAAGAATTTTCAAATTCCACTAGGAAGTTGGGAGGATGTGGTTTCACTAGCGGGAAAAACAGAGAGAAGCAAAGAGCGCTCAGACATGCAGCGTGGTGCGGAATGGGAGGTTACGTGGGAAACAGAATTACTGGGTTAGGACTGGATGGATGCTTTTTCTGAGAGGTTTAAATAAGAAAGTGCTCAACATGTTTTCAGGTCTGTCTAAAGGGCTGGGGCTAACCGAGAGGCGGTAAGTAACGCATTTACCTATGTCTATTAACATGAACACCAGCGGCTGTGAAGAAGCACTGCCCAGCTCGTTGGAGGCGGCAACCACAACGGTGTAAGTACAGTCAAAATTCAACTTGCCGAGAGCCAGCGAGCCAAACGTCTTATTCAGATTTTCTTCTGGAACACATAAGACATCCGTCCCATTTGATAGCCTGGAACAGAAGGAAAACGCTTGGTTAATATCTCACCTGCGCCAAGACAGCTCAGCCCTGGCTGGCGTGCCGTGGGGGCTGGCGTGCCAGGGGGCTGGCGTGCCGTGGGGGCTGGCGTGCTGTGGGGCTGGTGTGCCGTGGGGCTGGTGTGCCGTGGGGCTGGCGTGCCGCGGGACTGGCATGCCGTGGGGCTGGCGTATCGTGGGGGCTGGCGTGCCGTGGGGATGGCGTGCCATGAGGATGGCGTGTCGTAGGGGCTGGCGTGCCGTGAGGCTGGCGTGCCGGGGGGCTGGCGTGCCGTGGGGGCTGGCGTGCTG
>JAVJGJ010000030.1:33974084-33985242 GCA_035590215.1 Microhierax caerulescens | reverse complement strand
GCGGCCCCCCCCCCCCCCCCCCCCCCATGTGGCTGGGAGCTCTGCACAGCATGCACAGGTGTGCGTGGGTGTGCACCCATGTGCAGGGTGTGCAGCGGTGTGAATGGGCGTGCGTGGATGTGCACGGGTGTGAATGGGTGCGCACGGTATGCGGGGGTGTGCAGTGCTGCGAATGGGTGCGCATTGGGCGTGCACTGGTGTGCACTGGGTGTGGATGGCCATGCATGGGTGTACACTGGCACGCACGGGTGTGCACGGGTGTGCACGGGTGTGCACAGGTGTGCAGCTCTGGCACCAGCACCCCTCCCCACCCCAGCCACACGCAGTGTCACCTCCGCTGGCTGCAGCTCCGGGCCAAAACCAGTCTCTGCTGGGGTGTAAGAGGTAGGAGAAAAGGCCTGGCAGAGCAAACCTCGCGGGGAGCGCTGGGTGCTCGGGTGTTTTACAGAGCATTGTACGCTTCTCCTATGGTTGTATTCCTTTAAAAAAAAACGGGAGCGTTTCCTTAAAAAGGTGTGGGTGATCCGTGAACAGACAATCCAACCTCGCATTTCCAGGGAGGTTCTGGTTGCTTTGGCAACATTTTGTAAGATCCAGGAAAACTTGTAAATGTTTTTTTTAAATTTCACAACCGCTCAGCAGGAAGAAGACTCCTGTATTTCATTTTCTGGATGTCAGAAGATCCAAATTCCCTGTCACGTGCCTAATAAATGCCATTTCGCTGTGGCACGCTACGCTTCGCGCAGCAGGGCTGAGGCACCGACAAGCTGCCGTGAGCTGGTAAATCCCTCACCCAAAGCGAAGAATCTGAGCGGTGACCAGTTTAGAGAGAGATTTTAAATCAGCCTGACGGGTGCTGAAGGCTTGTTCTTACCTGCTGTGGGTTTTATTATTGGATGGGAGGGAAGATGAAATGGGGTTATTCTGTCATACAGAAAAGATCTCACGTTCTTGGTGCTCATGTATGCTGTGTGACAGAGAAATCCTCCTGGGCGCAGCGCCTCCTCCTTAGGAGCGAGCCCAAGCTATTCTACACACTTCCATCAGGATTTCCGAGGGATCATTTTATCCATCTTGACTGCCATCAGCTCCAGGGATGAAATGCTCCAAACATTTAGCGAGAGGATGACTTGAAATCATCATGGAAGCGTATCGCATCCTGCAAAAATCGCCTGCTCTGTATTTCGGTTCTTATGGGAATCCAAGTTTTACGGTTTTTTAGTTTGTGACAATATAAAGTAAGTTTAAAATCGTGATTTACTGGCCAAAGATTTCCAGGCAGCCACAAGAATTTGTAGTCGATCAAGAGGGCAGATTTCAGATTTGGCATTTTGCTCCAGATCTGCTGTTTGCAGTCTCAAAGGCTGACACGTGCCGTGGTCATCACTTCGGGTTTTTAATCACGACTTACAGCTTCTCTCAAAATGACCTCCCGATGCTTTGTGGAAAGCACGTCTTTATATCCACCGGCTCCCCGTTCACGGCTCTCAGGCAGGAGACCAGCTCGTCGGGGACCAGCATTTGCTCTTGAACATCACCCGCCGGCGCGAGCCCCCACTGGTGCCCCGGCAGGGAGCCGTGCCCCCCCTGGGCTGAGCCCAACGCGTGGCTTTGCCCGCTCCGGCTGCTGTTTAAGATGAGGTTGATCTTCTCCAGCAGGCAGACGGGGTGCTCCCCTCCCTCCCCATCCCACAGGCTGGGGACGGGGCTGGTGTAGTCCCTGAAGAAGGTGTTCATCTCTGGTTCTGGGAGGGCTGCGGGGGGCTGCGAGGGGTAAATATTGGCAGCTACGTACCCCAGCGGGTTCCCGTCAGACACCTGAGGTTTGTAGTCACTGATCTGCTCCCGGGTCGCGATGCTGGCTGGTGCTGTGCTCCCCGCGTGCTGCCCATCCTCGGGCACCTCTCTGCTGGGCTTCCTCCTGGTGGCCACGTTCCTGTCCTCCTTGTGCGCTGGCACCTCCTCGATCTCCGTAACCGTGGGGTCACTGCTGTCCCAGAACGGCTCGTAGAAACTGTCACTCACAGAATCGCTCTTTTCCTGGAAAAAAAAATTATGAGTGTAGTAACAAAGCGGCAAGTTTACCAACGGGAGAGCTTCACGAGAGCATCCCAAGGAAGAAATGGGGTCTTCTTGTCTTTGTCCCGTCTTCCTTCCCACCTCTCATCCAACCTGCCCTGCAGAGACCGCAGCGAGGGGGACGAGAGAAGACGGGGAGCACCGTGCCTGTCTCCACGCTTCTGCGTGCACTTGGCGGGCAGCTGGAGCCAGCTGTGGCCACTGAATAAGGAGCGCGTTGAAGCAAGATTCAAAGACCTCGGCTAAACCAGGCTCCCAGGCACCTTGCAAATGCCCGGGAAATAATTCCTGATCAGCTCCTGGTCCATTAGAGCTTAAACCCTCTTCCCAGCTGTGTCTGTCACAGCTCTGGAGCAAGTTTTCATCATCTAAGGGGAGGCAAGTGAAGAGAAGCTGGGAGGTGCCGGTGCCGTTACCTGCAGTGCCTTTACCACGCTGCTGTTTTCCATGTGGGGAAAGTCTTCGGACAGCCATTTCGGCAAGAGCGACACAACAGTGGCGTTAATTCTTTACCAAAAAGAAAAAAAAAAAACAAAACAAAACCAAAAAGCCAAGATGTTAGCCCACTGTGTTAGTCACTTTTTCCTCATGCAGGAGGATGCTGCAGAAGCAGCGCATCCACCCTTCGCGGCAGGTTGGGAAGCCCCAGGTTTGCCCCACAGCGATGGGTTTCCCCATCGGAATTCTCTAGCTCTTCATCTTCCAACATGATTCCCCCAGGTTTGCCGAGCGGCACGGCAAGCCAAGTTACTCCAGGTAAATCCCTTCGGTCAAACTTGGCTGTGTGCGAAAATGTTGCTGAACTGGGGGGTGAGGGGAGGACCAAGCTGTGTGCAGGGACCAGAGGCGGCATGTGTGCCCTGAGCTGATGGAACCGGACACACAGCGGTGATGCACGTTGAATTTCCTACAGCCAAAGCTGAATGAAAATCTTTTGCGAGAGATTTTAATTTCGCTGAGCTTTGCTGGCGTTTGGTGCACTGCTGTGTTCCCGGGAAAACAGGCAGTCCCTGTTGCTGCTGAAGTGCCCGTGTTCCACAATTACACCGAGAACAGGAGGATTAGGCTGGGCTCAGGAACATTTGACATCCTCAAACCCCCAGGTCTCCTGTCCACTATTTTTTTGTTCTGTTTTGGTGGGAAGATCCAAGCTCTGTGCCACAGAGGTCACCCGTTCCCCTGGATTTGTGCCAGGGGCAGCGGTGCCTGGGATTCCTGGACATCCCTGTTCCAGTTAAATGGCAAACCGGGAGAGGTGAGCGGTGGTTTGTGGGGGTGCCTAGCAAACAGCAGTCGGTGTTAAAAAAACAGTATTAAGGTTCTCCCCATTGAGTTTTCCAGCTGCTCCACTCTCTCGTCTCTGCCTGTCCCTCCGGGTCTGGGAGTGAGGGGCTTCAGCATCCCCTCCTCAGGGAAAACTGGGGCTTCAGCATCCCCTCCTCAGGCAAAACTGGGACTTCAGCATCCCCTCCTCAGGCAAAACTGGGGCTTCAGCATCCCCTCCTCAGGGAAAACTGGGGCTTCAGCATCCCCTCCTCAGGGAAAACTGGCAGGAACAAGTCCTAGGATAAAACTTACGTGCAGGGAGTGCTTTTCTCTCTTTTTCTATCCCCTGCCCTTATATCTCTGTAATAATCCTGCGTGTCCCTAAGGCTGGCCTTTACAGAGGAACAATTTTTTGACTTTTTTTGTTGGTCTCTGCTTTACTGGAGAGCACACAAATGCCTTTTCACACAGCAGCCTGGTCAGTGGGTGAAGCTGCCCTCGGTAAGAGCAGGCTGCAGGGAAAAGGGCTGGGTCCTGCAGTTGGGTTGGAAATATTCTGGAAGAAAAGTAGGAGAGGGAAATAAGGAAAAAAATTGTGGGGGAGAAGGTTGTACCTTTTTCTGGCTGACTTTTTAGACATCAGGATGACAAAAACGACCGACAGTGTGACCACGCTGACGCCCAGTCCCAGGAGCACTCCAATGTCACCGTCTGGGAAGGACAGAGAGGAAAGCCGTCAGCCGGCCGCCCCGCTCCGGGCTCTCGCTGGGAAGCTCACGCCTCTGCTCGAACGGCCGCCAGCGTTTCCCTGCCCTTTGGCTCCTCCGTTCCTGCAGCAAAGCCACGAGAAAAGCAAACCCAAACGTGCCGCCCCAGCGCGCCGGGCTAACTCGGAGAGGAGCGCTCGCTGCCTTCGGCCGTCTCCTACGCAGCCTTACTTTCCAGTAAATCCAGACTCAGTCCAGAGTCACTGGATTGAATTCTTCAGCTTACGTGGGCTTTGCTTTTGCTTTAAGTACTGCAGCAGGTGGCAACGTGCGCTTTACCAGAAGATGTGCAAAGCAGAGTATAACCAGAGTTAGAAAAAACGGGTGGGAAATGCTTAGATGAGTTTCTGCTTCCAGCTGCGAGATGGAAACAGTCTATCGCTGTGGTCTTACACGTCAACATCATCTTATATTTGCCGCCTTTGCTTCTCTCCTACTTGTTGTAATGTACATTATACTACGAGTCTCATAAACGAGCGGAACTTAAGGCACGCATTACGCGGGTGCGATTCATCCCTGAGAGCACCGCAGCCTTTCGTGCCACGTGGCTCATGTCCCCGTCAGGTGAAAAGGTGCTTTTCTGGCTCTGACCTCCCCGAAGCACAAGGCAGCTTTCGCGTCCCCATCGCCAGATGCTGCAGGCGCTGCTCGGGCTAGAAACTCCCAGTTCTGCTCAAGGAGAAAGTGGGACTTACCCAGTTTGAGCTACTGTCGGCTTACCGTGGGAGATCTCGCTGGAGGTGCTGCCCAGGAGCTGGTTCTCTGCAGGGACTTCAACAGAGAGAGGAAAAAAACATCTGTAACTTCATTTAGAGGGCAGCAGGTGAGGCAGAAGCTATGGCTTGTTTTTATTTTGCCAATAACACTTAGAAAAAGAAATAGTGGTATAATGAGAAAAATAAAGCCCCCTAAAGCAATTAGTAACTCTACCTCTGGCTGGACCCTACACAATCTCCTATATCTCAGAAATCCAATTAAATGAGATGCTGATGAACCCCAATTACAAAGCATCCATGCACATCGCTCCCCTCAGCACCTGCAACAAGAATTCTGTCTTCCTGAGGGACTGCACATCATTTTTCCTGAGCACCTACCGATGTACCCCCAGGTGTCTGAGCGCCATGGGACTGTTTTTGGGCGATACCTGTTGGTGTGATGGGCTGTGCGGCGAGGGAAGCTCTGCGGCTCGAGACCCTGCCACGGCAAGAAGCGGGTTTTTGCTAAAATAAGCAGCAAGCTTTCTTCCCTGCCAAATTCAGGCATTCCCTTGGTATCCTTTCTCCTTAACAAATACATGGTGCTGTTGCTGCTACAGAAAGGGGGTGAGGGTCCAGGGCAAGGGTGATCTCACCCTATATTTGGCCTGAGCCTGGAGCCTGGAGCAGAACCACAGCTCTGTGGTCAGGACAAGCCACCCATTGCATCTCCCTGGGGTCACCTCCCCGGGCCCGGGTCCCGACCACCACCCCAGGCCAGGAGGAGCAGCACGGCTGGCTGGAGAGGGAAGGAACCACGCTGCCACGCAGTCAGACCTCAGCTGGAGCCATCTGCTGTGCCCGGGGACGCCTGGCAAGAAAAAGGGGCTCTGCTGGGATGTGCACGGCATGCACGCTTGTGGTTGGGATGCCGTGCTGAGCCGCAGCATCCCGGGCAGAGCACGCAGCGGGGAGGCACGCCGGGGTGGGAAGCGAGCGCTGCTGCAAGGGCAAGGAGGGCAGCCGGTCCCCTGTCACCGTGAGCAGCACGAGAGTCGTCCCCTTGGACTGCAGCAGTTAAAGCACAGGTGGCAAAGGAGGACAACTGCTCTAGCAGCAAGGCTGAGGGGCGCCAGGGGAGGCTGCCTTTTCCTGGCAATGCAAGAGCAGCCTCAGCAAACATCTGTGAGGGATGGAAGCAATACAACTGAACTTGCCATGGGCTCAGGTAATTGTCTAATCGTCCTCCCCAGCCCTGCTCCCTATGGTTGTGCTGTGTCTTTCAAGTGTGGTGAGCATCGCCACTGATGTGGCAGCGGGTCCATGTTGTGTCTGAAGGAAGGGAAATGCCCCCAGAGCAGCTGGCAATGTAAAGGATCCCTTTTGTAGTCACCTGTGCAAGCACAGCTCACACTGGCAGCAGGTTTTTCCCAAGACAGCCAAGAAATTGGGGAAGGGCAGACATGCCAGTGCATCTTTAGAAGCACAAGGACGCAGGTGTTTTATGAACCCCCTCATTTCCACATTGAAAACTCCTCTGCACCCTGCAGTTTCTGGCTGGCTGCTTTAGGAAAAACCCTGCTGCTCCCCATGTTTGCCTCTCTGTCCCCAAAAACCAGCTGTCCCAGCAGGGCAGGGATGAGAAGCCACGTCCCCCAGAGTGGGGCCATCACCAGGCTCAAGCCAAACATCTTCCCAGGGCAGCAGAAGACCAGCAGTAATAACAACAGCAGCTAGTGTCCGCATCTACATCACAGGGCTTCAACTGGCCGAGACAATTAAGGATGTCCAGCATCATATATCCCTAATACATAATACATATAATATCCTAAACAACACGGGCCACCTAATTTCAGCCAGGTACTGAGAAGGTCCTGTCTCTGATTTGTGCGTCTGAAGCACGTGCATCTCCTAGGAGAGCTCCTGGAGTTCAGAGGACGCGGTTCCCTCAGCGGAGGGGTTGCAGACTGGAGCGTGCTGCAGACGCTGTGAAGCGCCTCTCGGAGGTACGGGGTTGTGGAGGGAGGGTGACGGAGCACGGTATCCTGCAGCCTGGGCACCCAGCAGTTGGCGGGGGGGCAGGTATTACTTGCACAATGAACTTGTATAAATTAAAAAAGAAATCTAGTATGGTTACGGTAATGCTTTACTGACGATGGACGGGCTCAATCTGAGCTGGAGAGCAAGGCTCAAGCTGCGGAGCCGAGCTGGGGGGGTTCCCTGTGGGTGTCAGCTGTGGGCTGTGCTGTTGCTTTGGAAGCAAACACTGTCACAGGCACGAGTTTCATCGCTGCCTCACGTTGGTACTTCCCCACGTGAACCCCCCAAGCTTTGTTAAAGGAGTCTCTGCAACTGCTAGGGATGAAGCCTCTGTTTTTAAGCATTTATCATGTTTCTAGGCCATTTGCTCCAAGCCAAGGAGCATCTTTCTTTTGACCCCTTTGCATGCAGGTGGAGACCTGCTGCCGAGGTTTGATCCTGCTTGAGGATGTGGACCCTGGAGATTCACGTCACCAGAGCTGGAGGTGCCCAAACCCTGACCCACCTAGAGCCGAGGGCTGTCAGTGTGCCCACGAGGATAACGGCTAACAGCCATGAACAGCCTGCGATGAACCAGTCAGGAATACTTGTTCCCATTTCTTGGGGAAAAAAACCCCAAAGCCACCAGGGATGCCAACCAGAAACACAGAGCCGGGTTGTCGTAGGGAAAGTATCTGGGCAGCTTCGAATAACTCATCTAAAATTGCCTCACAGCGTGGGAGGGTGAACTGACGACATCCTCGGGTGTTGTGGTTGCCTGCAGCTGCAGGTCCTGATGGCCCTGAGCAGCATCACCTGGGACCCCCACCCCTGCCCGGGGCCCTATTTAAGCTCAGCCTGGGCCCCCAGCCCCTGTCTGGGCTGTGCTGGAGGAGCTCTGGAGGTCCAAGCCCTGGCCTGTGGGTTGACTTTGTGACTTGACCTCAGCCTCTGTGGCACTGCTGGGCCACCGTGTGCAGCCTCCGTCACCGCGGGGGCTTTGTCTGCGGTGCCTGTGGAGTGGGTACGGTGGTGCTGGGCAGTGTCCTCAGCTCAGATGTTGAGCTGTGGGTGGGTTATTCTGGCCCACATGGGTGAGGACCAGCAGAGGGATGGGACAGCTCAGGGAGCATAACGCGCCCAGCTCTTGAGGACAGCCAAAGCTGACACATGCAGTGCAGGAGGTGATGACGATCCTTATTTTCCTTTGTGAATTGGCCCATGCTCTTACCTAAAACAGTGTCCAGAACTGAAGCCTGCTTGCTTCCCGCCCCAGGTAAGAAAGGGTCAGGCTGCAGCTTGGCCAGCCTGTCTCTGTTAAGTTTGCTTTTATGTTTTGGTTTCTCTGTGACACTCTATTGTCAGATGTGCAAAGCAGCAACCTAGTCTTTTCTATCACAAAAAGGGAAAATGCCTCCACTGGTGCGTCTTGTGAAGTAAGATGTGGTTCTCGTGCATGAGATCTGTGTGGAGGAGCAGGGATCAGCTAGAGAAGGTTTTCATACAGCTCCATTGATAAAAATCTCTATTTTTCATGTCCTGCAGCTAGCTGGTTTCTATCTAGAGCCCTGTTTTCATCTGCTCAGTGCAGGAGAGGTTTACACCTTGTTTCTAGAACAAAGTAATTCTACAAAACCGGCAGGTGGTGAGAACCCTGAGGATGAAGCATCAAGCTGAGCTCTGCTGCAGCGAGCAGCAGCTTCTCCACCCAGCGGGGCTTACCTTGGCCGGAGCTCGGTCTGCTGACTCCGCCGGGGTAGACTGCGTATACCGACACGTTGATGTGACCTCCTGCTCCTGCTTTTGCTGGAAAGAAGCAAGATGTGCTTTTAAAAATGTGTTTGTCAGCTGCCGTCAAAGCTCTAGGCTTGCTCAAGGGCTTGTTGCTGAGCGGTGAAAGTGGGTGGAGGTGTGGGGGGTTGTCCGGCTCTGAGCCCACCATACACCTCCCCTGAGGAAAGCCACTGCACGAGCTGCTCCCAAAATCCCCCGTGGCAGAGCGAAGGCTAGGGAGTACCCAAACCCAGTAAACACCAGAACTGATGTGGGGAGTGGGACGGGCCCGGGGCGCTCGGGCTGTGCAGGTAAGGACCCGCAGGCTGGCCCCGCTGGGGGGGGTGGGTGGTGCTGAAACCCCAGCCTTGGTGCACCATGTGTGGTACCTCCCCCCCTGCACCCTTTAAACACACGTACGCATCTCCTGCGCTTGGGCAGGCCCCCCCAGGTCTAGTGTGGCTCCCCTGCCTGCCAGCTCGCTTGTCACTTCATTCCCCTGTCCCCTCTTCCCTTGTGACTTTCGCCTGGGGGACCAGATCCCTCCGACTGCCCTTGTATCTCCTATTGCTTCACTCCTCCTTGCCCCCTAAGGGCTCTTCATTGTCCCACTTGCCAAAAACAAGTGGGAAGGGGCTTAATTTCAAATGAAACTCTGCCTCTATAATATATTTTGGCTTTATAATACCCTGATGACCTGCACCGAATAGCAAAAGGACTCCTGGAATATCTTACCTTGGATGTATGTGCGTGTTTCCTGCTGTGGGACTTTCTTCCAGAAATACTGTTCCTCCTGGCCGTACCAGGTGGTGGAAACCCCCTCCACGATGAACCAGAGCGGGGACCTGCTGCTGCGGGGTGGGGGCTGCCAGACCACCAAGACCTTGCTCAGGTTGTCGGGCTTAACCTCCACGGCCACCGGGGCTGGGAACTCTGCCGAGAGAGGTGGCAAGGGGTCTGCCACCCGACCTCGGCCAAAAAGCAGGAGACTTGGCAGGGTCGGCTAAGCCCTGGCAAAATGTCTTTTCTGAAAAATATTGAAGGACTGTCGAGGGAATGCAAAGTTCTGGCCTGTTTCCAGCTCCCCTGTGCTGCCCACACCGCCTGCGCCGCTATAGGTGTGCATCAGCTGGGCTCCGATCCCCCCCGGTTTGAGGCAGAAGCCCCAATTCTTATGTGACCGTTCTCAGATGCTTCCATGGTTTGTAACACACCGATAAACCCCTGTGTCTTCTCTGCCACGTGCATCTCCATCCCCTGCCTCCCCTGGGACAGCACACCGAAGGACCTCGCTGGCACGCTGTCCCTCAAACATCAGTGTCCTGCCCCTAGTGACCCTGGGTTCATCCTTTCCCCGCTCAGGTCCAGCTCAGCTCGCTCCCCGCTGACTCCTGTTCTCGCTGTTCACCCAGAGACATCTGCGCTCACATACGTGTTATCACAAAGCACATCTTCAGCTTTGCCATGTTCCATCTGAAACGCTCTACCTGTCACTTCTTACAAGAAAGGCGCGTGATTCTGATAAGTATGGGAGATTAGAGAATTTTTTCCACCTTATTTCTCTTTAGTTTCTTTTTAGTCATATATTTGTCCTCGATTTGAATGGGACTTTCCCCTCCCGTTGCTCATTAAAAGAGACGTTTTTCAGAAATAGGAAAGCGTGGTTGTGGGGAAAACCACAGGCTGTGGCGCAGGGAACCCACGGTGGCCCGGGAAGGATTTCTTTTCCCTCCCTTTCTGTTTGCGAGGACCCAGCTCCCAGCCGGGGCTCTCCCTGGCAGAGGCGGCCGGAGCTCTTTTGGGGTGCACGGAGCAGGGGAGCACCCTTGTGCCGAGCCCGCTGCACAGCACCGTCCTGCCAGCCAGCGTGGGCAGGACAAACTTATTTTTAAGCTTGTCCTTGCTGCCTTCAGCAAGGGCTGAGCTGTGTGGCTGTGGAGCATCTCCATCTCCGGGGGATGCTGGCCGTGGCCGGAGGGTACCACGACCCCTTGGCGGAGCGGGCAGCACTCCGCCGGGGCTTTCCCCTTCCTGCACCAGGCAGCACGTGCCCCCTGCGACCCTGGTAAAAGCAGCAGTTGGCGTGTGTGAGCTCTTACCTTCCTGACCGCCAGCTCCCTGCCTGAGGGTGATGCTGGCGGGGCTGGAAGCCCCCTTGGAATTGTGTGCGGTGATGCGGAGGGCGCGGGTTCCCGGGGGTACCAGGACGCTGCAAGCCGTGCTGGAGGTGTTGCAGAGGAGCAGCGTTCCCCGGGGGCTCTCGGCGGCCACGGTGTAGCCCAGGATCCTCCCTCTGGCATCTTGGGGTGACAGGGGCTGTGAACAGTGAGAGACGGCGCCACGGGGATGGGCGTGAGGTCCAGCGCGGAGCTGCCCCAGCGCAGGGCAGCCGGTCCCTCGGCTGGGCGACACGGGGATGGCTGGTGCGAGGATGGAGAGCGTTTGCCCCAGGGACACGTTGGGGTCTCACCTTCCCCCCAGTTTTGGTCCCTCTTTAGGAAGGGCATCGCCACCCGCTGCCTCTTGGCGGGTGCTCCCCCCGGGGGGGGGGGGGGGGGG
>JAVJGJ010000030.1:33913182-33959203 GCA_035590215.1 Microhierax caerulescens | reverse complement strand
TATGGAGAGCCTGTTTAGAGAGATATATATATATATATATGGAGAGCCTGTTTAGAGATATATATATATAGATATAGATATATATATATATATATATGGAGAGCCTGTTTAGAGATATATATATAGATATATATATATATGGAGAGCCTGTTTAGAGATATATATATATATGGAGAGCCTGTTTAGAGATATATATATATATGGAGAGACTGTTTAGAGATATATATATATATATATATGGAGAGCCTGTTTAGAGATATATATATATATATGGAGAGCCCGTTTAGAGAGATAGATAGATATATGGAGAGCCCGTTTAGAGATATCTATCTATCTATCTATCTGGAGAGCCTGTTTAGAGATATATATCTCTAAACAGGCTCTCCATATATATATCTCTATATATCTATATCTCTAAACGGGCTCTCCATATAGATATATCTATATATCTATATGGAGAGCCTGTTTAGAGATAGATATATATATATATATGGAGAGCCTGTTTAGAGAGATAGATATAGAGATATATATATATGGAGAGCCTGTTTAGAGATATATATGTGGATATGTATATTAATATATGTGTATATTTAAAAAAAATATATTACATTTTAAATCTGTACGTTTATATTTATATTACACCCCCCCCTGCAAGTCCTGTCTCTGAGAGTCCCACGTGGCTTCAGCTCGCGGGACCCAGCTTCAGTAGCAACGTGAACAAGGGTTTATGTTCCTGTTTGGAACCGGCTCAAATACACAGATGTTTCTTATTTCTAGGAGCTGGGAAAATACGGTCTGCTCTATTACAACGCCCTGTTCATGATCTTCCCCACCTTGACCATCGCCTACTTCACCGGAGATGCGCAGAAGGTACGATCCCGGTCCAGAGCTTAGGGGCAGGCGGGTTCCCCGGTGACCGGTACTGCCCTAACACGCTCTTCTAGAACGTGGCTGTCGGGTGTGAAATGGGAAACGGTCAAAATGTGAAGCTATAAAATCGCTCGTTATCTCCCGTTTGCGGGGGCGGGGGGTCGCTGCCCCCCCCCCCCCAAGCCGCGTAAGCAGCGAGTAGCTGTAAGCCTTGCGTTGGGCTCTCAGTCCGCAAAGTTGCTCCATTCAAGCGTTTTTGTAACGCTTGAGGAATGGGGAAGTGAGAGAGCAGTAAGTGAAACCACATATTATTTAAAACAAAGAAGTCGAATGTTTTTAGAATAAATGAGTTTCTTTAAACTTCTTTCTGCCCTGCCCTCTCGCTCTGTCGAATCGCTCTGTGGGTGGGCTTGCCCGTGCGGCCCCGTTGGGGCACGGTGTGTGATTTACATGCGGTTCCATATAAGTGAAATGTATGTTGTGTTATGTATTTTACATTGTTTATATATATATCTATATTTAATAATTCTTGCACTGATTCTGCACTTGGTGGAGCCGTTGCCCACCCGGACCCCCGTGGGTGCCGGCTGTGGGTGCTGGGGACCCCAGCAGACACCCCTGTCCCCCTTGCCCTGAGCTGTGGCCAGGCAGGGAGAACCTGGTGGTTCTTTTCCCATTAGGAGCTTAGTGCCCTGATGACGAACCCCAGTAAGCAGTCGCTAAGATAATGAGCTGTGATTAGCGAGGAGAAGCGATTGCATGGGGTGAAGGTAGCTCAGACCCTGCCCTTAGTAAAGGGCAACTCAGTGGGATATATTTGGGGATAAAGTGCTCATTTATAAGCAGGAGCAAAATGTTGCTCTGTGCTGCACTGTGCAGCCTCTGTTCAGCCCATAAACAAATCGCTTTTTTTTTTTGCTGCTTTTTTTTTTTTTTTTTTTTTCTCCCTTCCCCTGAATAAACTTCTTTCTCGCTGGCTGAGCTCCTGGCAGCCGGAGGCAGACAAAGATGCGCTCTGTTGGGGCTGCTGCTGCCAGGAAACTCCACGGTTGCAGCCGGATGAAGCACCCTCTTGTGAAGGGCGTGCAGCTGAACGTGCCTGGCGTCGTGACGGCTCCCGGGGTGGGGGCGCGTCGTGGGGGGCCACGCTGGGGAGCGGGGGGGTGGGGGTTTGCACAGGAGAGCCTCTCGCCGCACTCGTGCATCTGGATGTGTTAAGTCTTGTAGCTCATTAACGAGCATCAAAGGTAACGACGTCTTGTCGTGCCGCGCTTTGCGAGAGGCAGAGACGGGCGTGCTGGTGGTGGTGAGCAAAGCCTGCAGGTAATTCCTGGGGACGAAGGGGGTGGGCTGCCTGCGGGAAGGTCCCCCCCTGCCCCAGGCTGGCATTTCATGTCCCCGTTGGAACCATCCCAAGGGCCTGGCAGCATCCTCGCGTGCTTGGCAGCTCTTCTCTCCCCTGTGCCAGCCCCTGCCCTACCGGGGGGAGGGACCAGCCTCACCTCCTGGCTGTGTCACCGGCTGGTTGAGGTTGGCGCGGACCTCCTGGAGTCCATCTGGTGCAGCCCCCTGCTCGGGCAGGACCACCCAGTGCTGGTTGCCCAGGACCATGTCTAGATGGGTTCTGGGTATCTCCAAGGATGGAGGCTCCACCACCTCCCTGGTGTTACTTGGTCACTCTCACAGGGGAAAAAAAGTGTCTCCTGGTGTCCAGAGGGACCCTCCTGAGTGTCCCACAACCACCACCACCACAAAAAAAAGAAACAACCACAAAATCCAACCCACCAAAAAAGGCCTCCCATGAAATGCAGACTGCCTTTAGCCATTTTCTGGGCACCATCTCCAGAGGTTAAATTCCCCTGGGATGTGCTGTCTGAGTGTTGCAGTTGGCGATGGAGGAGTTACCAGGAGGGCAATTCCAGCTGGGAAATGCCTTTCCTGGTTCCTCCTGCCTGCGGGACTGCTGCTTTTTCCAGGAGGGCTGTGTTGGGCACTGCTTCAGGCTGGAGCTGATGCTGATGCAGACCAGCCCACAGCCCAGGGCGTCACACCGGGCCGTGCTGTGTTTTTGTGAAAGCCAGTGTCGGGTCTGGGGGTTTGTTTCTTGTCTTGCAGTGAATTGCTGCGCTTGCTTTTCCTCTGAAGTGTGGGGGTGTGTTTCTTGCAGGCGATGGAGTACCAGGGCTGGGCAGACACGCTCTTCGTCGTGCAGTTTACGCTGTCGTGTGTAATGGGGTAAGGGTGCGCGCTGCTGCGGCGGGTGCTGCACGGGCATGGGCAGCGCTTGGGTGCAGGGGAGGCATCTGGCTGGCCTGAGCCATTCTGGGTTTAAAAAATAATAATATATCTTCAGTCCTGATAGGGACGGCATTTCTGAGAGCTCTGGCAGGTGGAAACTTATTTCCTACCCTGCTTCAGTGCAGGTTTAGCCAAAAAAGTACAAATACTGCGCTAGAAAAGGGGGGAAGCAGCGGTGAGATGCATGGCAGCGCCCGGGGCGCGTCCTGGAGCCTGATCTGCACTCTTCCTCCTGCAGGTTTATTTTGATGTACTCGACGGTTCTTTGCACTCAGTATAACTCTGCTCTTACAACTACAATAGTTGGCTGCATTAAGGTAAGTGGTTTTCTCTGCTGGGGTTGGGGGCTGGTGCTGAGCAGCTGCTGTAGCTGTTGGGGGGGCTCCCTGGGCGCCTGGGGTGGCCCTGGCTCTGCGGCTCAGGGCGGCCGCTCGGCAGCAGGACGGGGGCCCTGGGGCTTCTGCCGTGTGCTGCACGGAGGGGAGGACGGGCCGGTGGGATGGGTTTCATTAATTATTTATTTTTGCTGCAGTCTGCAGCAGGGAGATGCTCCTGCTCTTAGCGCGCTTCGCTTCCCTGGCGCTAACGGCGTGTCACACGGCCAGCACCAGCCCCAGTCCGCCGGGTCACCCACCTGTGCCCAGCCAGCCCCTTGCAAAAATAGATGGGTGCTCCTGGGTGTTGCTCGGGGTTTTAGTGCCCCGTGGCGGGTGGCCAAGGCTGGTCTGGAGTCGAGGGAGAGCATTGCTGGGAGCATTTCCCAGCAGCTCTAAACCCGCCCGTTTGGGGTCCAGTATTGCCAGTGCTTGCTGGTTTCACCCTGCATCTGGGGGTTCCCGTTTCCGTATTGCTGTAATGCATGCTTTTATGTTTAATGCATGCTTTAATGCATTTAACGCTTGTCTCGGGCTATATAGAAACTTGTGCTCTTGTTCCTCAATTTCTGCTCCTTTGCAGAATATTTTAATAACCTATATTGGGATGTTTTTTGGAGGAGACTATATTTTTACGTGGACAAACTTCATTGGTCTAAATATCAGGTAAGCACGCTGGGGGGTTGCAGGTTTTATTTTGTAATTTGTAAGCGAAAACTGCTGTGAAACCAGAATGGTTTGGCTGGCTCGGTGCTTCTCTCAAAAAAAAAAACCCTGCAACTGGCATTTGTGCTGCAGCAGGAGCCGGAGCTCCCAGACAAACTCGGGTTGTTTTAAAGCCAGGAGGATGCACAAGTGTATTTTAGCAGCAAACTGAAGTTGTTCTTAGAGTTGTGTGTCCAAACCATATAATTAAGGTAGTAAAAGAAGTTTGGTGTTTTGGGTTTTTTTTGGGGTTTTTTTTTTTTGGTTATTTCACGTTTATTAAAGCACAGCTTTTGGAAGAGCCTTCTGTCTGCTCTGGGGCGTATTTCTGTGCGGTGAGAAGTCTCCTGTTCTTGCCCTGTCCTTCAGCAGGATCCCCTCAGTGGTGGGGTGGGTCCAGCAGTAGCAAGCGTTTGGGTAGGAATTTAAAAAAAAAAAAATATCTGCTCCTGGAGGATTTTTTTTTGCAAAGTGACGCTTCCAGCGGATCCTTGGACATCGGCATACCCGGGGTTTCGATTTCTCTGTGGCTGCCCAGCGCGGGTCTGTGTGGCTGCAAAGGGCAGCATCTGCTGCGGGCTGCTGGTGCAGGTTGGGGTGCAGCGCGGGAGCTCCTCGCTGTCGCTTCGGTGGCTCGAGCCAGGGTGTCTCATTCTCGTACCCGACGCTGTTTTGCAGTATTGCTGGAAGCCTGGTGTATTCCTACATCACTTTCACAGAGGAACAAATGAGCAAGGAGTCTGAAGCTGGCATCAAGATGGATATTAAAGGGAAAAGCTCCGTGTGACCGGGGAGAGGCGTTATTTGGAAGCAACCTGTTTCTGTTCAGCTGATCGTGGGCAGAATGCGGGAAGGAATCCGGGGCCTCTGCCGTGGAGTAACGGTGATGCTCTTAATTTGCACAATCTCGATCGCTGCCTTTACAAATTACTGGGAAGATAACTGACCGCACGGTGAAGAATACGTCAAATTAAGTCTGATCGCAAGGAATTAATGGGTTTAGCTCAAGCAGCCTACACGTTGGAGTGGTGGAGGACCGTGTCAGCTCCGAGGGCCATACCCCGAGCATCCCCGGCTGCGTCTTGTCTGGGTGCAGCCACCAGCTGGGGACAGGTGCTGGGGCCGGCTCTGCTCCGTGCCTCCTCCTGCCACGTGCTGCCGCTGCTGCGGGAAGGTGAGACGGTGGTACCCGGCTGGGACCTAGCCCCGAGAGGCTGGAGAACCCCCCCATCTCCCCAGGGGAGAGGGGCCCAGAGCACTGGCAGTTCCCCAGCAAAGCTGCTGCTGCAGGATGCTCCTGGTTTGGGTCAAAACTTCTCTGCTGAATGCTCAGTGCTCTTTGAACTTGCTTTTATCGGTTGGATTTTATTGTTTTGTTCTGTTAACCCACTTCTAAAGCTGGGGTTCCGCTCCTTAGTTTTTTCCTAAGGGCCCTTTCCTTCCCCAGGTTGCTTTTACAAGGCTCCGGGCTGTTCCCACCGTGAAGGTTTTACCTGGCACCGGTGGGCTCAGCCACACTGGGGCCGGGAGCCTTGGCCGTGGGGAAAGCTGCCCCCCGTGCCGGGGCTGGCCCTGCTGCAGGGACCCTGGCCGGGCACTTCCAGGGGGGAGCAGCTGCAGGGTGTGCTGGAGAGCCGATGTCCCGATGTCCCACCTGGCACGCTGAGCCTCCTCCCTGTCTAGAAAAATCTCTGCAGAGTGATTTACCCCAGCAGGGTGCACGTACCGGGAAATGCTGCAGGGACCGGAGCTGGGGTGTTCTGGGGGGCTTGGGGCCGGGGGGGTGGCTGTGAGCGCACCTTGTGTGTGCCCACGCTGCAGCACCAGCACTTCGGCTTTGGCCAAGCCCTGTCTTGCAGTTCATTTTTTTTTTTTTTTTTTTTTTGGTAGTTTTCTTTGTTTTGTGACCTGTTAAAAGAACGGGATTTTTAATACGTCAGGCAGTGTTAACTGATCTTTTTTTTAAAGGTTGTCTTAAACAGCACTTCTTTCTGGGTCTGTCTTTAAAAAGAACTGTTTGTAATTTTGGTTAAAAAAAAAAATACTGGTAAAACTATATGAGTTGATCCATCTATCTTGTTTTGGTAACCAGGAAAAGAGCTGCTCTAGACACTGTAATGTTTCTGGGAGGTACTTGCTAAAAGTGTAACTGCTGTTTGGCAAAGCAGCGGTTGTTTCTTTTAAGCACTCGCTGGAGTTGAGGTTTTAATGGTGAAGTGTTCCCGGATGACAGTTTCTCTAAGAGTGTTACAAAAGCCTGATGTGCTGGTAAGGATGCGGTGTGAGGCTGCTGGAGCCAGTGTCTCTGTATCAGAGCTGGGGTCTTCCCCCGGGGGGGACTCCCCTTTGGGGGCAGCCAGCTGCTGGGCTGGCGTGGCGGGGACTGGGGACTGGGGTGGGTGCTGCACTTCTGAGGCACCCGGCAGTGCTGAGGAGCAGCCCTGCAGTGGGGCTCCCCCTGCCTCGTGCAGAATTGGAAAAAAAAAAAAAAATAAATTCCCTGATCATTTGTATTGCTGCCTCAATTTCAGTAACCCCTCGTATCTGCAGGCAGAGCTCTCCCTCGCTAAGGCCAGTTGGTGAATGGTTCCTGCTGTGCAGCAGCCCCAGTGCCTCCCACAGCTCCAGGCTGGGGGACTGGTCCCCGCACTGGATCCCAGCTGCCCCGACTCCCCCAGTCCCACCTCATGGGTCCTTCAGCCAGGCCTGGGCGTTCGTCTCGCTTGAGCAAAAACATCTGCAAATCACTTCTTGCCACATTTGCTTGTAACTTTGCTGTGTTGAGATGTTTGCGGTCAGGGCATCGATTCTGTCAAAAGGTTTGATTTTTTTGTTTATATTTGAATCTACTGGTTAGATTTGTCGTTCAAATGGTAAAATATTTTTAAAACTTATTTTGTTTGTAACTGGGCACGCTTTGGTGCCAGGGTCTGGATGGTATTGAATACACTGGGAGAGCGAACAGAGTTCCTACAACTGTATTTTCTATGCTGTTAATCGACTAAAATTTTTTCTATATAGAATCTATTTACAAAATGACCATTTTAGTGATTAAAAAGGTGACATTTTTATTTAAATGTACGGCAGGCTTTATATGTCAGTATTGATAGCAAAAAGGATTTTATGTGCCTATGTATTTTTGCACTGGCTCAAATAAACCAATGACCTTCCCTCCTCCCCTGCCTGCTCTCGCCTCCCTGTAGCCGCAAGAAAAGGCTGGAGATGGTGATGAAGCTGCTGAGGCCAAATAAAACAGGGGTGCAGCCGGGCTCCGCCAGCACCATCCCTTCTGCATCTCCTCTGGTAGGTGTGAAGGTGTGTGTGTGTGTGTGGGGGACTCTCGGCTTTTCAGCTTTATAGTCTTTGAGGAAGGGAAGAGGAAAAGATTGTAATGGGGGGAAAACAAACCCAAAGAACTGACCAAAACCACCTTGTCCTTTGCTAAAATCAGTCCCTTGGCCTAGAGTAACTGTTGAGTTGTAACACACAGCTGCCTTCCCCTGCGCCAGCCACCCTCCGGGCTCTCCTCTCCAGCCTTTATAGCTGCCTTTACAGCACCACCACCCCCCCCCACCCCCCCCCACTCCCCAGGCTGCCCCTCCAGCTGCTGCAAGTCCTGCCCAGCCCCTGCCCGCTGCTGCCCCAGCAGAGTCTTACGGAAGGAGCGAAGGAAACTGTTCCAAGTTTAACCAGAAAAAGGTATTTTTTGTTTCTGCAGTTCTCATGGCAGCAGGAACAAGAGTAACTACCCCGTGGCTGTGGAGGGATGGGGTCTTCTTATCCTCTCTAAGCAGAAGTAATCTACCTGCTGATTTGGGAAAAAGAAAACAACTCAGGAATTTTTTATACAGACAGTATGTTTAAAAAATACTTTAATAAGCTTTTTCAGAATTGCAGACAGGGAGTGGGATAAGAGAAGGGAATTACTAACAGTGCAAAATTACTATGTGTGGAAAAATGTATAAAACTAACTTTTAAAGTGTGTGTGTGTGTGTATGTGGTTGTTACCACACTGAATGTGTTCTATCACATTTACTCCTTTAGAAAGTCCAACGAGGATTTATTCTGTCGAACTGATTCTCTGTCAGGCTGCAGTCTTAACGCATTTCATGAATCCAGGACACCTGCTACAGCAGAACCTGTCGTGATAGTGCTTGAAAAACAGACCCAAGTGTTCCATGCAACTTGGGTTCTTCTCAGTGCAGTTTGGAAACGCGTTCAAACCCTTCAGGGCTCCAAACTGTACCAAAGGCTTTTAAAATGAACTCAAAGTTACTATATTTCTAGGATTTTAAATAGCTTTAGTAGTGCAATGACTTATCAAGTTATAGTGGCTGCATTTTGAAGAACATGAACAGAAGTATTGTATAAAACACCAGCATAAACAAAATGTAAATTATAATTAAATATTCTTAAAGTCTAGCTGAGCATTACATATTTGTTGATTATGGAATGTCAGGTCTCTTCTAGGTATCACCAAAACAAGGTAAGATAAAAAACAAAGCGACATTTCTGAAAATATACACAGTGCTGTATTTCACACACAAGCCTGAGACAATTGTAAATTTTTGGAAGTATCTCCCAACTTGCAAACACAAAATGCATAAAACCAAAACTGGAAATAGGACTCTAGTTGCAAAGACCCTTAGCAGCACTGCACTGCCCTCAGTCTGAAACTCTTGAGATCATCTTTGATGTGAGGCTGTGATACTGCAGGTTTCTGTTAACAAACCAGATTGTAAAGTTAACAGCAACCTTTCACTAAAGCAATCACTTTTAATTAACTGATTAATGCAGGCCACAGGTAACAAACCTTACTGCTGTGCCTCTCCATGTAAATTGCTGTCCGGTTCTAGGCAGATGTCTACTTCTGCACGTCAGCTGAACCAGTTAGTTAGAAGGGATCACTCACAACATTTCTGGGAACAGCGGGTTACTACAGTCCGGTAACTCATTGCAGCGATGGAGCCAGGCCAGATCCAGAGGACTTGGCTCATTAATGACCATAAAGTCCAAGTACACATAGTTGGAGAAGAAAACAAAACAAACAAAACCCTTAGCAGTTGGGTTTTTTAGGTTGATACATCAGTTTCAAACCATAGGACCGTACATTTAAAACTGGAATCCTAAAGACTCGTGAACTTCAAATAAAAATAACCAATTGAAAATGAACAGCACATCTGTAAGCCACAGGAGGACGTGAGATTAAAAATTATACAAATGAACAATTTCTTCTATTTTTAATATACTAGATGTATAGCTGTGGCTTAAAAAATAAACCAAAACCACGGGTATTAAAACCCTTTCTATTTCATGGATGTAAACCCTACTTCAACAACTTTCACATTACACTAGTGGGACTCCCTCCACACACTTCTAATTTTCATTTCTTGCACTTTAATCTTAAAATAGGCATCCATAGCTACTCTCGCTTCTTACACATGAATCTCTATATACTGCATGTATGGATGTGTATATGCTGTATTAAGTATGTGTATGTGATGTTTCTGCTCCCACTGAAATACCCATCCCTATAAGGTCCGCTCGTTTTCAGAAATTCAAGATCAGGCACCAGGTTACCAGCTGCACGTCCATTTCCAGCCTGTACAGCCACAACCACTTGACCCATGTCCTACCCTTCCTGCGTTCAGTGAAATGTAGATGACAGCTATAGACTGAAAATAAACTGATGGATAATCTCACCTGATCTTGGCCAACAGGGTTTAGTAAACTTAAGCATTTGGCTGATGTGAAATTTATCTGAGCTCAAAATAAAACGACAAAACTTATAATGAAAGCAAGAAAATTTGTGCAACACAAGCATCATGCTTAACAAATTCTTAGCATCACTATTCACCATAAAACAGAAGTAAAAAACGTTACCTTTTCAAAATCAAATGACTTAACCATTCTTGATGTTAATTGACTGTTGTCTGAGAAGAAAATAACATGTTGGTGACTAATAAGCATTTTTTTTTAAGTCAATTGGTTTGGTTTGGGGTTTTTTTTGTTTTTTTTTTTTAGAAAAGACTTCAGCAAAATAAAACAAAGCTGACGTTAGACTCAGGATATCAATTCTCTCATAAAAGTTTACCAACTGTACAAGTTAAGAAAATTATACAAGCTTTTGTTTTAAGAAAGGACAGTTCAGTCAAGACATAAGTACTGTAAAAATCTTTCAAAGGCTACAAAGAAATCTGGAAAAATACAGAATGTATTTCTTTAGCCCAGATAAAGAATATGGAAAGACATCATTGATGTCAACAATTTTACATATACAAACCTGACCTGGTTTATTTATTTACCTTTTAAAACTTCTATATATAAAAATAGTTGTGCTCATAACTTTCAGGATTCATAAGGGTTCCTTAACAATGGGATAACACTTTCCTCTCGCTAGCGTGAGCAGAAGTCTCTGTGCCTACTCTGATGCGTGTCTTGGCATTCTGTATTTCATTTTAACTTCCTGCAACATTTGAACCAGCCCCCTGCTTCAAATAGGATGCTTTGTTCATTTGTACAATGCTTAATGGTTTATTACACACTGACGTTTCTCTAATGTATTAGGCTGGGAGTATTTTTGCAGAAACTCACTGATTTGTTTCTCAGATATTTTTAAGAGCCTTAAGAGTTCCCAGAACAGCCATTGCCAGCTCTGAGACGCCGAGTATTTTCCTACTGCTTTTCAGCACTGAAAAACCCCAAATAATCAGATCTCAAGAGCCAACTAAAAGGTATTAGAAAAAAAAAAAATCTCAGCAGATTGTTTTACGGAACTGGATTTTGTAAGGTAACCCATCAACCCTGAAAATTTCAGACACCCAAAATCTACTCCAAGGAATAAAATCAGCTCCTAGTATTCAGTCATCCAAAGTTTCTAGTTCTTCAAGCTTCCCATGTGAGTTTGCTTCTTGGAAGAACTCTGAAGAACCTGGACTCTCTTTGCCATTGCTGTTAATTCTTCTTCTTTTTAGAGGTCTTTCATTTTTTTCTTCAAAATCGTTTTCGTTTCTTGAAGCTGAATGAGCAAGTTTTGGGTCAATAGCAAGGCTTTCAGTTTCATACCCATTTGTATCCAGATCCGTGTGAGGTGTTTTCTTGCCATTGGTAGGTCCATTTACATGCAATCCTTCAATTTTTGCTTCATCTTTATTTGGTATCTCACCTGGCCCGTTAGCAGACACCCCTGCGTTACAGAGACATGCCACAAGAAAGAGAAGTGTAAGCAGTAACAGAACAGTCTGTGATAGGTCAACAAAGCGTAAGTCGAACTAGTCCCATTGACCTAAAAAGCCAACACTGCTCTCCACGCCCTCACTGGGTGATGAACGTGTGATTTATTTGCATACAAATGACACAACTTACCACGATGGAGCTTATGGAAGCCCTTACAAGCAACTGCAGCTGTCCTGGAATCCCCTAAGTGTACAAGTCCACCACAAGGTGGACTGTCCTCACCTGGGCAGATTGTGAACACGGAGTGGAAGCTACAGAATCTGCTTCAGCTCCAAAGTTCCTCCCTCCCCCTGCTACTGCTTTCACTTCGGCTCCTCTGGAACAGCTGTCCCTTGCTTTTGAGGCTTGCTTTCTTCACAGGTGACTGTGCCCTGGCTCTTCTCCCATTCCTAATGGCCTTTCAGTGCCCCACATCTGGAACAGCTAACGGTGCTCCTCAGACAAACAACGGAGATGTGCGGGTGTGCTACACAACGGCCCAGTTCCCATCTCAGTTGTGTCAATGTCCTGCACGGGACTCCTCGCAAAGTTAGCGTTATACATCTACGCTAGCATGGGGGAGACAAGAACAGAACAACTGCATTTAAAAGGAAGATTCTAGTGGAGATTTATCTTCCAAACATGACCGCTGGCTAAATGCAAACACATGTTTAGCTTAAACCTGCTACTACCTTGGACAATATTTGAAACTACAATAGCTTTGTTCTCATTTGGCTTGTCATCTGTGATGATTCGGCAACTGTTTAGGAGGGACAGGGCCTGCACTTACCATTCTGATTACTGTTGCTGGTTGTGCTGTCCTCCCTTTCAGACTGGCTGGTGCTGCTGTTGGAAGTTGTAGGAGGAGGGGATGGAGCTCTGCTGGAAGCAGCACTTTCACTTTCATCCAGGAGACGGTCCATATAATCTCTACACAACAGAAACAGCACATTCAGCATTGCCCTCGCTGTGGAAAGTATTGGTGACACTCGAACAAAAATATTCACTGCATATACTGCAAGTGTGACCGATTCGCATTTTATACCTCTTGCAATGCACAGACTTATCTTGCAAAGTTAACAACTTTAAGATCTCCTGTGTTAGATGTCCCACATAGGGTTTGGCCAAAGCAACTACAGGTATTTGTTGACCAATCACTGCAGCCAGCTTATATAAATTCAGCCAGTGCTTACGCTAAGTCCCATAAAATCATGTACAAGCAGAAACTTCAAAACACTGTGATGTTGTGGGCTGTGTTTTCAAGGTGATAGTCTCAGGCTAGTTCGTACTAAGCTCTTGCAATTTGCTGTGGCAGCAATAACATAGCATTAAAGTAAGTAAGTTTTGTGCACGTTAAAAGCAAATTAAAAACTTAGGAGTTAAAGCCATCTCCGTATCTGAAATCTACTACAGTCCTACAATTTAGGTCACTAATAGTAAATCTCTTACGAAAGATTTAAACAAACAAAGCTGGTTGGTGAAGTCCTTGCACGTAGGGTTCTAATCTGGATTAACTCCAGAAACAGTGCACTCTCACACATAATTATTCTGGAACTGATACTGCACCCTAAATTCCCACTTCTATCTGCAACAACATTCAAGAATAGACAAGTACAATCCTTAATGATTCTTCTCCTGATCACCATATGCAGTCAACTGCAAAAGAATCAGAGAATGTTTTAAGTGATAAACAACCAAAAATGTCTATTAATTTGGGCACAAATGGAGAGGAAAAAAAATATCCAACACAAAACCAGACGGAAGAAGAGGGGGGAGACAACTCAGTTCAGTCCCTGACAACTAGTTAAGAAAATGCAGCAGCTCTGGGTGCTTCTGTGTAACAGTCTACTTTGCAAAGCCACAGATGGCAACTCATAATGTCATACTGCAAGTTCACTTCAGTGGTCCAACACTCAGTTCCAAAATGTTTAAAGAAACAGTAATATTAAAAAGAAGGATCGAGACACAGCCAGGAACAAATGAGAAATAAAAATAATAGTGAAAAGGCTTAGAAAAAGTCAGCGAAAAGAGTGGGATAGTAAAATCATAGCGTTAGAATTAATATGTTGGCTCACTTGCTCAGATTTGAGGGAGGAGAATACAGTTACACGCTGACATTTCCCTCTTTGCCTAGCAGAGATGTGAATGGGGAAAGGAGCTACGCACACCCAAAAAAGCCCCAGAACAGAGTTCTGTGTGGGCCAGAATTCTTGCCAAACAGTAAGTTTCAAGAGTGTACTACAGCCATGTGACACAAATCCTACCTGAAAAGTATGACCAATGCCTTTGTATAAAACATGTATTTAAAATAAAACAAGCATTTTAAAAAATCCACATATATGCAGAGATGTAACATTTATGAAACATTTAAGTAATCTAAATGAAATAGCTGTTCAGTGCAAATTGTTTGCCTTATTCCAAATAAATATATTTTAGAAATAACATTATATGCACTAGTAAGCTCTTCTTATACCTTGGCTGTTTTCCTGCTGCTAATTGGGACTACGGAATCCCTCTGTTGTCATACCATTTCAGATTAGAGCATTATAAAATCAAGATTTAGATCCAACAAGTAAAAGCGCATAAAAATAATGTACATCTTACGTTACGCCAGGATGAAGATTATATTTCTTCTTTCCAAATCGGGTCTGCTGCGCAAAGAAATCATAACGCTCTGATTTCTTCCACATGTAATAAAATGCTACACACTCACCCACTGATCTTGTTCGTACCTAGGAAATATGAGCCATTTAAATTTTCATGAATTTAAATACATTTTTGGCAAAAAGCTACCATTTACACCAAAAGCTGTGAAATTCAAAGTCAATGCTTCTTTCTACAACATAGGAGATAGTGGAAACTATTGACTCAAAATTTCAGAGGCTCAGAAATTGTAATTTCAGAAACTGAAATGCAGTTTAATAGTGTTTCTAACAATACTGGGGATACCGTGAGGTGCTGCAAGCAACAGCTTCAGGAGAAATATTCAAGTCTGTTTCACTAGTCTATGTGAGACTCTAGAGATGCTGACATTCCTGTGTGCATACACAGCAGGATTTTTGCACTTTTCCGAACTTCAGGTTCATAGCCACAGTTACAGAGGGTTCTGGACTCTGAGAAATCAATTTGGACATACATGTAGTAAAAATTAGAAGTAAATATAGTAATTTGTGAAGGAAATTGAGGGTAAGAATTTATTTACAATTACACTGCTTAAAAAAAAATAAAGTGAGAACTACACTTAAAATCAGTGTTTACCTTATTTGCCTGAATCACATGAAAATCCTTGCCATAGACTTTCAGCCCTTGTTCAAAGTTCCTACATTCTTCTTCTGTCCAAACAGATAATTCTTCTACAGCAAGAAAATGCAATAAAGAAAATACTTAATAAAAAAAGCATGCTGCCAATAAGACTTCGGTGACAGAAAACATACACGGTATTCGGGTTTCTTACACCATCTGCTGACTAAACGAGAAACACCTCCAGAAATTTCACTTACTAGCACAAAAATGAAAATTCTCCCTTCTAGTGACTAGGTGGGAAATTTGGCTGCCTTAAGTCAGTAGGGACTGTTCTAACTGGTCTGTAACTCCAGCCCTGCCCCATGGGGAAAATAACCAGGCAGCAGGAAAAGGAAGAAGGTCTTAGAAACCTGGTTTCACTGGTCTGCCCCGAGACCCATCGGAGACAGGTATCCTTCAAGCCAGGCCACAGCATGAAGGAGTTCATGCCACGGACTCAAACTGGTTGCTGGCATTTGGAAGCAGCAGGGGAAAAGGAATGAGGTATGAGATGTTCTTTACTGCTGGCAAGAGCCAGCAATGACAGGCTGTTAATTCCAGCCAGGTAGAATAACAAACTGTGCTGCTCACCTCGCACCGTTGGATGGGGAATCTTGGCCCCACTGAAGCCAGAATAAACCCCTAATAACTTTTCAGCCATGCTTCTAAGAACTTAATACAATTTGGTCTTATTGATTCTTAAGGTCACGAATAAATAAGGTTTTAAATAGTGGGAGAACAAACTAATCTCCTCTATTTGATCATTCTTGTCTTGTGATTTGCACAGTAAACTCTGGAGAAGCCACAGGTTTGAAAGCAGAACCAACAGATCAATGTGCGAGGAAAATAACTTGTGTTGTCTCTTAGTTTCTCATTCCTTTGAGTATAAAGATCAATATCAAACCAGGAAATGCTTAAGGCTCCAAAAGCATCTTTAAGACCAGGGTCTTTTTAGTGTTATACTTTGTTAAAAAAAGGGTTTGTATGCTCATTCTCCTTTATTTAAAATAGTGAATTATTTCATTTTATACTTCATGTTTGTTTCATTAACTCCGATGACTGAAGGGGTCTAGAAGAACAAAGAACAAAATGTGCAAGAAATGCACACCACCAGTTGCTAAGGAGTTTCAGTTTTAACTTGTTACTAAAGTCACTGATACAAATATCAAGCTCTATTGACAGGAATTTAATTCACACACCCTCTTTGAGCATGTACCTGTTCATACTACATCTGCTAATTTCATTCTGTTAAGAGAACAAGAGATTCACTGAAGGCTGCATTTAAATGGGCACTGGGATGTACGGCTTACATGCAGTCAAGCTCTTAATAAAATTGCTCAGTCTGCTGACGACAAAGCCCAATACCTGTGTAACAAAGAAAATGAGAGCTCAACAATATAAACTTAACTTTCAGTGTGTGCTCACCTCTGGCTGCTTTTACATTGAATCTGAGCCTTCGTAACGATTCTTCAGTATCAAAATTGCACTTAACCAGTTCATACAATGCCTGGAAAGATGAAAAGACACACATTTAACATTCTAGATACCACTCAGTTTATGTTGTGCAACAGAAGCATACTTAGTAACCTGTTAAGAAAAGATTGAAATTAAAACTCTCTGAATGAATGTAATATAATTTAAAACAGCACAAAGACATATTTCTCTGTTTAAATTTACAAACACCTAATTATATAATCAAGAATATATCCAGGCAAAGTCTTTTAACATTTTCATTCACTGCATAAATTTGTAAAATTGATGGTTTTTTTTTTGTATGAAGAATAAAGTAAATACATGTTCATACATCTTAAAAAAAAACTAACTGAAAGAACAGAACTAATTCATACAATTTTTTATACAAAAAATAATGCATTGATGCATAAAGCAACATTCAGCCTAAGTTAACAGTTTATTATTTGTTGAGAGGTAAAAAACCCATCATATTTCTATTCCACAGGGAACCATAAAGCTGTTTCAAACACAGTTTTAATTCTATGAAATAAAATAAAGGGATAATACATTCTGCAGTATTAAACTACAAATCCTAATTATTCTGATATACCTGCTCGTTGTCTTTAATATGTGATCCTTCAGGAATTGCATCAAGGCCTTTCTCATCACCCGTACGCCTTGATGCTTCACTTAGGAACTCGATCACTTTATCTTCTGGTAAGAAGTCAGGATTCCACAGCAGCTGGTCATCATTTTCATACACTGAATTATCCATAAGAAAAAGACAAGCAAGCTAAACCAACAATATACAACTTTATTTTCTCTTACAAAGCTAGCGATTACAAAACCTTGGAAGATCATTAGAGAATCAACATTAATCCAGAACACGTGTAAGGACAGGGAACAGAACACAAAGGCTGTGATCAAAACAACTAGGATACCATACCTGGTATTGTTTTCACATCTCTGGCATAACCCATGCTCTGATTTCTAGGACTCATTTACAAACCTTTCAGAAACTCCACCTTCCCTGTACTCTTCCTGAAACCACTTAAATTGCAAGGGAGCAGCACTACCCGACACAGTCCCTGAATGATCCATCCAGCACAGTTTTGCTGATGGCAGCCAGCAGGCACAGAAAACTATTTCAGAAACTAATTACATCTGTTTTCTTGCAATATGGCTAGGATCAGTCACATAAAACCAAAAGGCACACCACCAAAAATGGTGCTAAAAACACTACCAGGTGTCTGGACCACTAAATATAAAAGTCTCAGCTAACATGGCTGGCAGAAGCCAGCAACAAGGTCTGCTACCTCCCCAGGGAAGGTGACAGCTACTCTGAAGCCATTCTGACATTCTGAAGTCAAACAGCTCCTGAAAGGAAGCTTTGCAAAGATTTCCCTACTACTTCAAAGAAATTCTAAAGCAAAATCATTCAAGTAAAGATCGCTGAATTTTACTACTCCCAAATCTCTATTCAGAGCTTCTGCATGAGCCTTCAGACCAGGAAAGCCACAGTAAACTGAAATTATGGTCAAATGATGTATCCCCTGAATTATCTCCCATTTTTATTTTTGAAGATTCTACAAGCTTTGCAGGATTAAGGTACTAGTGCAGCAAACTAAAGTAAAATTCAGGTTATTAAAAAAAACTAGAATCACAAAAGTATCCAGACCTTGCTTGTGGCCCAGTCTTCAACGAAAGAACCTTACAAAAAACAGCAAGAAAGTAACTTTAACATTGATCCCATTAGCACCTTTGACAAGAGAAAGGAGTGAACACTAGGGAAAAGCACGGTCACCACAGGAAGGGAAGATGCACTGGCATTCTGTGCAGGTGGAAAGGTCACAGTGGTGGCTAGACTAATCTCTGCTTAAAAAAACCACACTTTTAACATGAAAGTAAACTACAAATAAAAAACTTAAACTGGTAAGGAAATTTTTTCAAGTGTCTTGCAAAGACAGCCAGCTTTATTTCACGAATGACACATTCTTTGGAAATGGCTCCTAGCAATTTTCTGGGAGCTTTTTGTTTCTGCGGTGGTTTGACCCTGGCTGAATGCCAGGTGCCCACCAAAGCTGCTCTATCACTCCCCTCCTCAACCAGACAGGGGAGAGAAAATATAATGAAAGGCTCATGGGTTGAAATAAGGACAGGGAGATCACTCAGCAATTACCATCACGGGTAAAACAGAGTCAACGTGGGGATATCAGTTTAATTTATTACCATTCAAATCAGAAAAAAATACCTTCCCTTCTTTCTGGGCTTAACTTAATTCTTGACTTTTCTACCTCTTTCCCTGAGCAGTTCAGGGGAACGGGGAATGGGAGCTGCAGTCAGTTCATCACACGTTGTTTCTGCCGCTCCTTCTTCCTCACACTCTTCCCCTGCTCCAGTGTGGGGTCCCTCCCATGGAAGACAGTTCTCCATGAATGTTGAGTCCTTCCCACTGGCTGCAGTTCTTCACACACTGCTCCAGCGCAGGTGCCCCACAGGGTCACAAGTCCTGCCAGCAAAGCTGCTTCAGCGTGGGCTTCCCACAGATCACAGCCTCCTCCGGGGGTCCTGTGCAGGCAGCAGGTGGGGATCTGCTCCACCACTAACCTCCCATGGGCTGAGGGCACAGCCTGCCTCACCAGGGTCTTCACCGCAGGCTGCAAGGAATCTCTGCCTGGAGTACCTCCTCCCTCTTCTGCACGGACCTTGGTGTCTGCAGAGCTGTTCCTCTCATGCAGTCTCACTCCTCTCTTCTGCTGGCACAAATTTCCACCCCCCCGCCCCCCTTCTTAATACGCTATCCTAGAGGCAGTACCACCGCCACTGACCAGCTCAGCCTTGGCCAGCAGCGGGTCCATCTCGGAGCCGGCTGGCACTGGCTCCATCCAACATGGGGGAAGCTTCTGGCATCTCCTCACAGAAGCCACCCCTGTAGCCCTCCCACTACCAAAACCTTGCCATGCAAACCCACTACACTTTCAAAGGCTAGTCGTAAACTGATGTTTGATTGCTCATTTAAGAAAATGATTCTAGGTACTAATGGGATACAAACTCCAGCAGAAGCAACAATTCTTTTCAGAAGATAACAGATAATTGGTTCAAAGCCACCTGCCATGATCTAAGCTAAGTATGCTGCAACGTTTATGAATGGCAGTGGACAGTAAGTCTCAAAGAAGCTTGAGCATCTTTCAGTTTACAGAGCTACCCTTTGATTTTCAAGTCCAATCCTTCTGAAAACATATCTTTTCATTTTGTAGATTTTTCATAACCTGAAATTGTTTAGTAGCAGCTAATTTGGTCTCCAGGCATACTTCTCAGAGAGCCAGTCCACTGTAATTAGCTTAGTGTATATTACATGGTCGTTCTTTCCTCACAACAGCATGTCAGAACAGAGTCTGAAAAGCAATGTAGTTATTCTTCAGAGTTCTAGCATTTTTGTACTTTTGCTTACAGGACTGGATATGAAAGGACTAGCCTTCTTACTGTTTGGGAATTTTACAATTAGAATTCCCCCTTCACTAGAGAATAATGAAGATGGTGATGTACATACATGAAAGTACTAAATACATACTCTCAGACATTTATTTTTCAATAGTTTTTTAAGCTTCATTAATATTTCAGTTGGAGTCCTGTCAAAGATTACATCCAAACACAGCAGAAAGTAAAGAAGTGGCATAAGATATAACCCCCTGCTGGTATATAAAACTAGAATAGCCCTAGCACGATTAGTGAAAATTTAACTTTTCCCCTCAACGTTTTTTGCCCATGACGTCAGTTCTCTGTTTTGCAAAGAGTACTGTGCAAGACTGAAAAAGTGTTCTATATAGGTTACTGCAACGCACAAAGCAGGTATGTCTTTTTTATTATTGGAGGCCAGAAGCCATTTAGAGCTGAGTAAATACCAGGAAAAGCAGGTGACCAGTAAAGCATAATTTACTGCATCTCAGGCAAATACACAGTTCAAGCTCTATTTTCAGACAGAAGCAGAAAAGAGTGCAAAGAGCAACTTCTTCACAGCTACAAAGCAGCTGTTTTCTAATTTGCCATTTTCTATTTTTAATGGAAGCTCCTGAATTCTCATGTAGTTTTAAATTACATTCTCTTCAACCTTGCTGGCTATGAAATCCAGAGCTGACAGAATGTGTCAGCTTCAGTGTGAGCCTGCTCTAAATCAATAGCAGGACTGATGCTCTTTTTAGACAGTTGCTAGCTAGATCAGGCTACAGCGTAGCTACCGCAGCCTGGAGCTCAAAGCATGACAACTGCTACTTCTTGAGTATACACTTGGATTCTAGGAAGGCACAGAGTTTAAAAACTAACTTATATAAAACTACAAAAGAGGCAGTCTCAAACTGACCTGCAGTGTCAACATTCTTAGCAATGGGCTGAATTGAGGAGGAATACTTGTTTCTTTTAAGCTCACAGCTGGGTTTAAATTGGGTCTACCTTTTCTGACTTGATTATATTGATAGCATACAGCCAACGGCTCTGGTTGTAAGGAGGAAAAAGTTCCTGGAAAAAAACCCAAAAGCACAACAAGGGGTTCTTCAATACTGACTGAAGAGTTATAAAATACCAAAATCAAAGCTGCTGCTACCATTTTACCACGTTAATCCAATTCCAGCAACATGATTTCATAATCTATTTTGTTTTACATGAACTACATATACTAGGTGAAGAGGTTAACATAAGCTATGTAGAAAGTTTGTGTACATTACCAGATTAGAATACAGGGGTTCAACAGGCCAGCAATACAATCTTTCTTTTCCCCTTTCAGGACTGAAGCTCTGATAGTGAAGTACAGGATGAACTATAGTTTGAGAAGATGGTTCTGTTTTTCACTTGAAGGAGCTCTTTTATTTTGCAAGACACACCCCATCAGAAAATTATCTCAAGCATAGCAATAACGGTAATAGTGCTAAGTCTCACCTTTTTCATTCTCTTTGTATTTGCATGTGCCAGCTGGAATTTCAGCCTGAAACATAGAGCCCACCATGATTTCCTATTTTGAAATGACAGAAACAAGAAGTTAAGCAACGACAGCCGTGATTTTTTTTGTTAAGAGGCACTGTATGGAAATGGATTTTTGACTATTTGGGGAGGTCTTTAACACTTCTTACTATCAAAACTCTTTATAGTTATGGGGAAAAAACAGAGAGGATTTAGGTGACCTACAGAGCTCAGAATGACTAGGTAACAGATCAACTCATTATTCATTCAATATAGGCTTTGTTAACAGCCCTTAGTATTTACCTTTTTCCAGTCTTCTGAGGGAATATAATCTTCATCTTCTTCAGATTCCTCTTCTATTTCACTATCTACAAGAAATTGTTCCAACATTTACACAACATGAGCTGTGATGGGGCATGTGCATGCCAACACCAGCCTCCAGCAAAGCAGGCTGAGCAAGGGGGCCTGGGATGTCAGAGTCAGCTCCTGGGAGCACCACAGCAAGTGTGACAGGGGGACACAAGCCCAGCCTCTCATCCCACCAGCCTCCAGCCACATGGCAGCCCTGCTCTGCCTCCCTCACACAAGTGCAAGTGGCAGTTTTAGTGCCAATACTAAATGTTTCAGTATTGACATCTCCAAAAAATGACCCACCCAATGTTCACATTTAGAATGTATTAAGATACACAGGAGCTCTGAAAAGTTAAGGCACAAATGAATACATCCATCAATTTTACTACTACCTAATTAAAATTTCCTTTCCCTCACCCAGCTTTGAAGCAGCTGAGATGATCCACATCCAAATTTACTAAAAAGAGTTACTTTCTGAAAGTGTATTTATGTGGATCTTCAGCACGTGGGTTTCCACACTGTTTTCAGTGAGGTCCTAGCTTCATTACTGCTGTTCTTTTTCCCTTACAGCAGCTGTCACTGAATTTAAGGCAGACTACAGCACAAGGTGCAAGAAATCCGCACGTGTACTTCTCCCAGTCTTACCGGGATTTAGTAGGCTTGGATGTACTGCTCAGAGATGCATAGCAGCATTTAAAATAGATTATTTCAGTTAAGGACTGACAAAAATTTTAAGCTCTTTATGACACTGGCTAGTTGCCTTTCGCAATGCACTGAAAGCAACTGCAGTATCTGGTTTATGTATAGCATGTGATAATAGCAGCACTAAAATTATTTGTACATCAGATTACATTCTATACACAGCTGAACACTGTAAAAAACCCAAACCCTAATGCAATCCACTTGCATTATGCTAATGCTACATTTACAAAAACAAGGGTACATTTATTTAAGGTATTTGCAATCCTCTGCACAGCTACATGCTGAAGTTCCTCGGTATTTTTGGATTAAAATAGATTACAGATCAGAACATTGCATTTCTACAATTTAATGGCTAGTAAGTGTCAAGTGTAAGACCTCGTCAGCAACCTATGCTTTAACTTTTGTTTGTTAAAACACAGAACAGTAGGAATTCAAATGCCGTCACATCTGCTGTCCAAATGGCCCAGCTGATAGCTCAATTCTGCAAGGTTCAGATCCCATTAAGTAAGATCACCACAGAAATGAGAGTTGTCTAAAGGGATAGCTACGTAACACTAGCTCAACAGTCTCAAATGGATGCAAAATCAATTTTTAAACAAAATAAGAGAAAATAATCAGTCTACAATGCTGGCAACAGTATCAAATGTGGAATTCATCATTATCTCACCCTTTGTTATTTCAGATTTAACAATCTATTGGCCTTTTTTAGATTTGATTTTGTTTTCTGTATTGGTGATCCTGAAGAAATCTGTGGTTCTGTTTACAGTAAATTTGGGTTTTTACTTTTTCCTTCACTGAACTCTCACTCTCTTTGAATGAGTACATAACCCGGTGTTACCAGGCCCTGTCATGATTATCGTGCACTGTGCAGCAATTATCTAGTTGGAACAGTGCACTTCCTACTTGCAAATATTTTTACCTATGTCCTTAGCATGAACTGGCAGCTGAAACTACGCTGGTAAGGTAATACCATACTAAACAGTCACTTACTGCACTGGACTCCATGCACAAGAAAATTTTTCTGAAGGGTGCATCTATACAAACCAGTCTGCAGGATCATAAACTGGCCTGTTACAACACTCAGAGTAGTGTCACAAACGGACTTACACTGTCTGAGCCCCTGTTTTTTTAAAACTGTAGAAATTTGATTTTTTTCCCCCACAAATTTAATCCTTTCTTTTAAGAGAGAATATCTCTTGTCCTTATACAGAGTCCCTTATCTGCAGAGAAGATTTAGCATTCAGCTAAGAACAGGACTTTTTTTTGCTTATTATTTTGAGCATAATGATCATCAAGGGCAGTGTTAGGGAAGAGAACAAACACTTATAGGCACCAACATGCATATTTCAGAAACAGAAGACTTAACTAGAGCTGTTCTTAACCAAAGGTCAATCATATTGAGATTACCATGCTCAGTACTAAACTGTACGTACTTGTATCAAAATATTTACATCGACGAGGGCGAATTATCTCCTGCGGATCTTGAGAAGCAACAGATGGTGCTGGGTCATCATTAGATGACTGTGTTTCATCCTCCTGACCTGACGAATCTTTTATCGTCTCCTCCTTAAACATAAAAAAGCAAACAGGAGATCAGCTATCCTTTGTTTGTGACATACACTATTTTGGTAATATTTTTTCCAAAATTGTCAATATATCAAATCCAAGTATCTTATCTGACTTGAAGTGACTGTATAGATTGTGGCCTGTCCAGACTGAGCCACAACAACTGTGTAACACCTTGTATTATTTATTCACCAGGATTTTAAGCAGATCAATTCAATACTCAGACTCTAACACACAAATCAGAAATATGAGCCACAATTAAGTATCACGTCTATTTTTTAAAATCAGTCAAGCAAATCCTTACAGTTTTAATTTAATTTAACTTTAAATTTTACTTTGGCTTTTAAAACCCTTCCTTATGAATTTTCAACAAAATGCAGAGAAATTACTTGCCGGCTATACTTCCCTCAATCAAATGAAAATGATAACTTCATAAAAATTAATGTCAGTAGTATGGTTCAACCCCACAGGAATAGCATACCAGTAGACTCGAGTATATACACTGAGTCACTGAAACATCAAAAATTAGAATATTTTTTTTTATTGGAAGATAAACCACAACTACGTGAAGTATTACAATTTAGAGAAATTAAAATCATAAAGGTTAGAAAAATATATTAGTTTCAATGCATGTTGACAATACCTTTTATGTGTTTTATGACAATGTTGTGAGCACTCATACTTGCTAGTTCTAACACAGAAGCATCAGGCACAGGACATGTTAATGTGTACCTTTACCAGCAACCACAGTATTATCACATGTGCAGCTTAAAGCAGATTAAAAATAGAAAATAGCTAAATGCAGTACAGCTAAATAAGCTGTAGAAAGATGAGCACTTGCAGAGAAAGCTTGAATGATTTATAAAATTATTCCACCCCCACAGATGTATTTTACTGCCTCTCTGCAAAGAGCATGCAAGCATTTCAGAGCTCTCATTCCTGTACCCCGAGGCAAACAGGTTAGCCAGCTCGCTCTGTGCCCAGTCCTCCCCACAGCCTTTGTTCCAACCCTAGCAAAACTGGGGTAGAAGAGGCAAACACACACTTCCAGTTCAGCCACAGTGCCAAGTCTGCAATTAGGCTAAACCACTGGCTGTGTCTACTGTGCCAGATCGGGAACTATTGCTGCTGACAGGCAGGAACACGCTTGCTTCTGCAGCACACTACAAAGGGTCACTGCCCCACAGAGGAACAAACAGGACTCCTCTCGCTGCTAACAGCAGCAGACAGACAGCGAGATTTTACCCATTTAAGAGAAAAGACCCACGGTATCTTAAATCAGCTAGTAAAAGAACGAGAGAACTACAGAGGAGGTCATGACAACACAGAAGATGGAAGTTGTGTCAGGAAGTAATTAAAAAGCAAGGACACAAGAAGAAAGTGAGACTTCAGAAACACCGCTGTGCACAACAAAATAAACCACTTCTGTGTCTTGTTTCAATTTTGCATACTCCATGTTACGTAAGTTTCTCCCCCTCCATTTCTTGAATCTTTTCTGATGTAATATAACTATGTATCTTTCTTCTTTTTGAACTATTCAACCCACACAAACAGCAATCTTTCACAGCATCTGTCAAGAGAGTCCGTAAATCCTAACTACTTCATTTTCTGATTCAGATATATCATTCCTCATCTTTGTGTCGCATTCCAGAGATTCTAAAATGGGTAAGGTATCAAAAAAAACAAAATGCATTCTTTTTAAAGCCAGATTAGGTAATGCAGCTTCCCATTAATGCCTAAGCTTTTTTGTTACATGCAAAGGGTTTCATACTTTAATGGAATTCAGGATGCAATTCTAAATGGCACCAGTAATGGAGAAGTTACAGCTGTGCCCATGACAGGACAGGATTGTTACAAATATATATGGCACAGACAGGCAGAAAAGACTCTTCTAAAATCAGAAGACTTATTTTAAGAGCACACGGAACAGGATTTTAAAGACAGTAAGTTCAAAAATAGGCATTTTGCAAAGACACTTGAAGCATTAGATTCAGTTAACAATCTAAGTACAACAAGGGCTTGCCAGGCTGAAAAAATATAATTTAAAATGCTAAAGTTAGAAAACTTCCAGCAATTTCCAATACTCAAGAGACACATTTAATTCAATTCCACGCTTTCACTGTTCAGTTTCAGTGTATCAGCTTTCCATCCTGAAACAAGTATTCAGCTCTATCTATAAAGATGTCTTCAGGCACTTAAAACTTTGGTTCTGAAGCCAGACTTTCTGAAGGGCAATTACAACCCCTTCTCACATATATATGTGTGTGTATGTGTATGTATACATGTACTCTAATTTGCCTCAGCACGAGCAGTCTGGAATGATACAGATGAAATTAAGAGCAATGAAGAGAAAGACAGACAGGTAATTAAGAATAAACGCTACAGTTCAGTACACAAAGCATCTGAAATCAGCTATATTATGAATTATTTCTGCCACAACCTGGCATCTTGAGTGGTCACCTAGTACAGAAAGGCTGTATGAAAATCAGTTTCAAATTAGTGTAAACACTTACTTTGTTTTCACCACTACAGCCACTGTTGTCATCATTATCAACATCATCATCATCTTCTCCCTCCTCTTCTTCCTCTTCATCATCTTCATCATCATCATCTTCTTGGAGTGGAATGGTACCATCGTAGCCATAAAGGCTAAGTAGCTCCTGGATTGGCATATCACTTTCCTGATAAACATCCAAACAAAATTTGAGATTGTAACAAAAATATTTCCCATCCCACATCTGCTCTACAGCTTGAAGATGAGCACTTTAAACATAACACAACAAAGACAAGACAGATGATGATCACGTATACTAAGAATGGCCACTCCAAAATGAATGGACAGTCAAAATTCAAAGTTTTGGCTCCTAAGAAAAATGTGAGGGTTTTTTGCAGATAAATTTTTTATTTCCCAATCCTTTATAAATTTACACCAGACCTCATGTGCCAACAATCTCTCAAAGGGGCCATAAAGCTCACTGAAAGGCCACCAAAGGGCAGTATGGCCCAGCCCTCCCTTGGTACTTGTCTACTCCTGTTTTACCAAAACACAAGCAGGGCAGCAGGGCAGGTTGTCTGGTTACACCATACCCCTTCAGCACACACAGCAATCACATTCCCTATTGGAGTATATATTGGTACTCCCTTTACAGCCCAAAAACTACCTGAAAAAAACTGTAGTATTTTGTACATACGTGTGGAAGATGCAAATAAAATGTGCATCAGCAGCAACTGCTTCACACAGGCAGCTAGGATACTGAGAGGTTTTGCAGGCAGGAACTAGTCCTAGCGCAAGGCAGCAATTTCTACAGTGCCTTCAAGAATTCAGTAGAATAAAGGCCAGAATTCGCAGCACCCGGCTTGAACATGGAGTTAAATCTTCACTTGGATAGCTGTGCTACAGGGACAATTCCACACAGTTCTACAACCCTGGCTTTGAATACAAAATTACACCAAAAATTCACCTCCCCATCTCTCTGTACCTCTCCTTTCTGGACAAAACAAAAAATGAGGGGTTGGATGGGGGTGAGGGATCACTTTATTTCAGGATCACCTGATATCTAGATAAAGACAGTAGTAATGCTTACAGATTCATATACATTTTAAACTAACTGTCTACAAAACCACCCACAGTTTGAAGCAAATCTGCTAAAACATGTACACATTTAAAAATCTTTATATTTAGAATGCTCATCCACTCTGAACGGCCATTTCAAATTATACAGTCAGTTCTCAAATTCAGTGACTCCTAAACTGTTATCAATTGCACTCATGTTATTAATAAAAAATATTAATCGCCAGGTCTGCAAATTATTTAATTACTTCTAATACTTCAGTATCCAGTCTTCTGGGGCACAATATGGCGTCCCTAATAAGATTTTTCAGAGAAGAAACTTTCAGAGAGCATTTTAAAATTCTCTCTCTCACAAGGCAAAATCCTTTGTTTATTATTTAGAGGTGTCTGCTTGCTCTAAATATTTCTTCTTAGTATGTACATCTCAGCTGATAATCAGATTTTTTTTTAGTTATCAGATGACTTTAGACCTCCTCCAATGAACTTCCAAGGTCCTTCACTGACCAACACATCTCTAGCTTCTGCAAACATACTGATAACACCAATTACAAAAGGTAAGTGTAGTTAGTTCTGCTGTGTAAAAATCAGAGTAACATGGGGTTACCAGTACTCGTTGTACGCATTATTTTGTTTTATTTTACTTCAAAAAACTAAGCCATTCTACCACTTACTGGTCTACTCAATGGTTAAGCTATATACACAGCAAATGTAGACCATGTTGACCCAAACGTTCTCACCTTCTCTCTTGACTTCTTGGTCCCTATCATATCATTTTATGGAAAGAACTCTTAGAAGTGGGGAATTAGTATTTTACTGACACAGACAATATGACAGGACTGTGATCTTAATTAAAACCTGACAGTGCAGCTATCAGAAAAACTATTCATAATTCTCCAAACAAATGTTCTCCAGTACGTTTTGGAAACTTTTATTAAGCAGCTCTCATCACTCTCTTACTTGTAGATACGGACTGAAAATGAAAAACTTTTACTGCAATTCATAGGTACATGTGAACTATGTGGCAGGCATATTATTTACTATATGTTACCTAGGAAAGTGGTATCTACAACATTTTTCTTAGGTAGAGCCTCTTAACTTCAAGTAGTCCACTACAATCAAAAAAGCTCCAAGGGTCAGTAACTCCAAGATAATACCAATTGTGATTTCTGTATTGCTTCAAGATGTTGCAGGAATAGAAAAGGTTAAAAAAAGGAAGAAGGATTATCAAAGAAACTTCTTATATGGAAGACGCTTAATAATAAGTAATGGATTATAACTCATGCATCTGGACTAGAGGTGAGAGGAGTGATATAACAGAGAACTGTACCATAAGCAGCACAGAAAAGATGAGTATAATGACTGTACACTCTTCTATTCGAAGAGCTCGGGGCAACCACTGAAACGAACACAGAATGAGGCTGAGAGACCAAACACGTTTCTCACACTAAATGAAGTGTCAACATCGCCATGTGCCTTATGGACACCAAGCTTACAGAGGTTAAAGATCAAATGGACAAATCCACAGGAGGAGGAAAAGTAAGACTGACAGGAAGGACAGACAACATCTTTTTCATACATGCCTGAACTGCACCCTGCTAAAGGCGGGAAGAGTATTTGGGAGAAACACTGTGTTCTTCCATTTAAAGACAAGAGAATGCTGGTGCATAACCCTAAGAAAACCCAAGAGGCCTCCCTGAAAAGGGGGACCCCCAAAAGGAGAAACCTTTGATTATATAGAACAACAAATGGAAAAAGGGAGGAAGGCAAAGGCTTAAAAATCTGTATGTCGCCCAAGGAGGCATCACACCCAACACCCTGGCAATGCTCACCACTTCCTAGAGGCACCCAGGAAGCCAGCACACCCCACCCAGCAGCGCTCTGCCCATAGACCGGGCAGCACAAAGGTAAAGAACTTGGCCTCACACTCATCAAATGTCACACCCCCTCCAGCTGATGCTTTGTACAGTCAGCCTAGCTAAGAGCAGGAGGAAGCTGAGTTTCTGCAACTTGCTGGGTCCTGGTCATTTATTATTTCCAAGAGAGTGAATGCAGTTTCCTACTACCAAAATTACGCTGTCAAGTTTCCCACACTTTGGAAAACTGCGGCATCAGCATATGCCCAGGATGCTGAGAGATGTGCCTGATCCCACACACACCTTCCTGAACACTGTCTCTTGGGCTGCTGAAGAAGGAATGCTGGTTAGTTAGTCAGGACTTTGGTCACATCTGGTACATACTCCTACATACGAGAACAGTATTACTGAATACATGTCTGGAAACAAAGATAGTCTGCTGTACAACCTCGAAGATAGCGTTCCTGCCCCAAAAAATCTTTTGTCTTTCAAGAAACAGCACTGAGAATCACTAAATCCAATGCTTCTGATTCCATTCAGGTAGTGCTCTGCTTTCAGAGGGAACTGTTATTTTTTCCTATACTAGAGCAGCACAGAGGGTGACTTCAAGTCTCTAGATGCAGATATGCTACTTCCATTTAGACAAAAATGTACACATATACTTGCACAGACAAATGCAGGATGCTGCTCAACCTCAAGTACTAATGCATTACAGATCCACCAGAGTTTTAACCAGTGAGTTACAAAAGATGCTTTCTCTCAGAGGAAAATGTAATTTTTATGACAGTCAGGAGTGAAAACATTATGGTTCAAAAATGCTTTTGCAAAATCTGATTGCAATCTCATCTCTCAAGGACCTAAACTAGTAAATCAGGCACATTCACAGTCTGGGGGAAAACTGAAATACGACATGTAAATGTTGGGGGAAAGAAAAAAGACGGGATAGCACAATTTTGAGATTTAGATTGCCTATCATCCATGACTACAAAAAAACCCAGATAAAAGTAAGTGTTCACATGCAGCCTGCTGTCCCACAACTAGAAGCAAGCTCAGGTCTGTAGCAAGATCCTGCTGGTACAGAAGGATCTGAAACTCAGTTGCACCATTACTCATCGTCCTGATCGCATAGGAGCTGACACATCGAGAAATTATAAACTTGCAGCCTGAAAACCAAGATATGAGAGAATAAACTGATGGCTGAAATACAGTTATAAATGAAGCACTGTAATGTGGTGATAGAATTACACAACCAGATGTTGACTCTTCACAAAATATGAGGGGAAAAAAACGTATTTTCAACTTAAAACCCACATGACAAATGTGGAGCTCCATTTTCTCATTTAATCTAAATGAAACATATTTAGATCCAAAATCTATTTATTTATCTTTATGTCTACCATTTAATATCAAACCTGAAATTACCAGAAAGAAATTATCGTTTACACCCGAAAAGTTGATTAAATGCACTAAATTAATTTAAAGTCATATTGGCATAATCACTTATTCTAAATAGGATTTGTACATCAAATATGCATCTGAGAATCATTAATGACCTGTTCTGGAAGCCTTTTCAGCCAATAAGGCCACAAACAGTACCTAAATTACTTTGCATTTATAATGAGCCTAGTTTGTAATTTTAAAATATTATTCCTGCCTGAAAAGTAATGTAAGACAATACATAAGTGACAGCATAGCCTCAAACTGCCAAATAAATCTTATATGCAATTATTTCAGATGATACATGTTTTAAGATTTATCACTATGAACAATAATTCTGAGTTCTAGTCCCCAACTCTGCTGACAGCTCTTTGCTGTGAGCCAGCCAGTTCATCTGCATCTCCAGTTCCTCTGCCTTAACAATCAAGATACTTCTATATGCTCTGCTGAAGTATTATACAAACGTTTGTGTAAAAAGGCAAAAGAAATATAAAATTATGAGATTTTTTTAAAAAATCAAAATCTATACGCCTAATAAAGTGCAAGTGTGTTAGAAAATCATAACACTGGAATTAAAAAACAAGTTTAGTCAGAGTGTACTTTAACTTGTATTAGTTCTAAAATGCAAATTTTATACCAGCACGTATATGCAAAAAGAAACTAAACAAGCACAGTGTTATACATTATGAAGTATTTATGTACCAGTTTCCTTTTCCCAACTTTGAGAACTGTAAATTTAGTTCAGCTGCTTTCCCCCGTCTATATGATTTACCTATGAGTGGGTTGGGGTTTTTTTAATTCCAAATATAGGGGGGGAAAAATCTGCATGTTTTGTGTGAGACTGTGGGCTGTGGTTATGTTTTACAACTACTTAAGGCTACCTACCCTGTTAAGATCCTCTATTTCAGAACTGAAGTTTGTTTCTCTTTCCATCATTTCCTCCTCTTCTAATGTCCGTTCATCATCAAAGTCATGCACCAGCATATCAGCTGATGGATCAAATTCATGGTCATCAGATGTTGCTGAACCTCCTGATAGAAAACATTTTAAAGAATGTTTTTAGTTAGATCATGGCCTCACAAAGTTTAAATTTTTATTTTGGTGACATTTTAATACTCAACCTATACTCAGAAATTAAAATATCTTCAAAACCCCTCTATTATTTATCTTAGGGAAAGCCAATTATTCAGAGGACTGTGAAAGCTGCCCTTTGGGTAGTAAGAGGTCACAGAAAAAAGAACCAGGAGACACTGTTTAACCAGCTAGTTCTCAAAGTACTATGTATCTGGACATCAGGCCCCTAGTTAAATGTCTGTAAAATGTTCAGCTTATGATTATTTAAAAATTAAGTCTTCAAAAGTCTGTCTGAATCAAGAGCTCTACTGGGAGCAGAAATACTCATAAAATACAAACTCAAGACTCCTGTTTCCTTTATACTTTGGAAGCTTTCTTGTCTACAGCTACAAAGACAATCTAATGACTTTTCCAAAATTTACACTTGAAGTAAGCTTCGTAGTTACACATTTCATTTATGATACAGAATCCTTAGTTATTTTTCCCCATGCCTTTTTTTCCACAGTTCTTTGTAGAGAAGTCTGGTTATATTTTGTGACAATGAAAAATAAATGAATGGATGAATGGCTTGGCAGATGCAGCATTTTTATGTAGTACAGCAATACCCGATTTCTAATTTTAACCCTGCTAACATTTTTCCTCTTGTCTCTGTGGACAATTCAAGTTTCATTTTCCAAAGCTTGAGGAGGATACCCACACTAAGGGTGCAAGAGGGAGGAGATGACTGTAAGGGTTAACTATATGTTGTAGTTTGCAGTGTTAAAGCAATTGATTGCTTCTCTGAAAGAAATAAGACCTCAAAAGACAACGGCCGTCCAGCTAAAGTAAGTACTGGAAAGCTTTTCTACTAGTAGGATGCCAAAAACCTTGGAAATAAATAATGCTAAGTACAGTGGTACCAAAGTGAACAAAAAACCTCCAGATATTCATAATTCACCCTTAGGCTGACTACTAGATAGCCAGTAGCTCTGGGATACTGGCATATCAGAAAATAACCAGCTTTAAAAACACAAATCATGAAACTCCTTATTTTTAGTAATCCAATGAGGTAAAAAAAATACTGCTTCTCCGGCTGCTTTTGTTCTTGATTCTGTTATGCGTAAAACCATAAAGCAATGGTACATCTATGAACTGAGAGCACACAATGCCTGAACTTTTGACTCTGTATTTAACTCTAACACCAACAGGTAGCCATGCCTAGAGGGATGACAACCATATTGCTGGGGGTAGCAGCCTCTTCCATCCCCCAGCACTTGCTCACATTGTGCCCCTTACGACATGAGCATTCCTGAACACGTGTTCGTGTAGCTTTTGCAAAATCAAGAATCATATTTCCCCAGTGTATTCCCCCACTTAGAAATTTGGTGCTAGTACAGACTGGAAGTAGTGACTACTTAAACCAGTACTGCCACCAACCTATTCATCAAATTATATCTTTCGTTTACTAATTGGAAGAGACCAGCAAAAATAGTTTTCGGAGGATGCCCACACTTCCCTCACAAGTTTAAGAAATATTAAAAATATTTACCTGGGCTTGAAGACTCAACAGAAGGCTAAAAAAGAAAACACAGGAAATTATTTTTTCTATGTTGAACGTGTACAAACTCAATTCAATAATCTGTTTGATACAAAGCAGTCACTGCAAATAATATATTTACAAACATAGAACAACATGCTGAAGCAGTATAAGGTAAATAGTATTAATTGTCTCCTTTATGTATCAATTTTGTTGCACTATCTCAGCAAGAATAATTGGAAGAACTGCCCATTTTGTGATGTAGTAATTAAGCCGATGAAGGTATAAAAGTAAAACAAAACAATTAATTCTTAAAATAGTATTACAATTCCACAATCAGCTTAGTATGGCATAAATCAGTGCTATTGCCAGATGGGGCAAAGCTACTTTCTCTCCATCTCTATCTGCTCATTTCCAATTCTTCCTTTACGCTGATAAACCCCCCAAAACTAACAGTAGCAATAGGTTAGTTTTAACAGACCCAGCTCTGATCCGACTCCATGTAGTGAATCCCCTTTTCCACAACCAAGGTGTATGCCAGATTACATCGACACTGGAGCACAGTTTAAGTGAAATCACTCTTCCTAATTGAAACTGCATGCTATGCAATACACAAATTCCCAGTTCTATTTAAATTAAGATAGACACTTTTAGTAATCACAAATCACAATAAGAATTTCCCAGAGAACAAAAGGAAAAACAATTTAATCTTAACATCTAACCCAGCTGTGAGGAACATAAAAACCCAACAAAAATTATTTTGCAAGCTAAACTTACTTCCCAAGTACATTTATAACAAAAATTAATATGATCAGACTACAAAACAAATATATTTTTTGAAATATGGGGGCCAGGGGAGGAAGAGACTTCCACAACAATCTTTATGTAACAGAGATCCTTTGGCTTACCAGATTTGGTAACCTTACATTTATAAGCAGAACAAACATCTTTCATAAAATTCTGCTTTCCTTTGCTTTTAATTGCTTCACCAATCTTTAACCTCCTGGGATGAAATTTGCATGTCAGACATGCAAACCTCATTTGTTTTGAAAATTCAAGCAAATGTTTCAATTATTTTCAGGAACACACCTAATCAAGTTGGGTTTTCTTCCAAGTTAGTAAGACTGACTTTTTACTTCAGAGAGCTGCAGTACCCCTTTCCCTGCCACCTTCTGGAAAGTGAGATATAGTTTGGTATCATGGATATTGAAATATTACATCATATATAATGCTGTCTTCACAAAAAACTGCCTGCATTTGGCCAAGAAATAATTTGGAATACTTCCGATTTCCACATTCACGTTAGATACTTGTGTGTATCCATAATACTGTACTTAGATTGTACTCCTACTAGAACTGCAAAATCCGTATACCCCAAACTGTATGCAAAATTAAAACAAGAAACTGTATTAGGAACTGATAAATTTAAACTCAAGTAAAAAGATTTTCTAAAGCATTTTCCTTCTCCTTGACTTCATCTCATAAGGCGAAGCAGTAACTTGCACAAGCCACTTCTGCTCAAAACACCTGGCCTAGCTATGTAGTGAAGCAAAACCTAAAATTTAAAATACTCTGTGTAATTATAAAGCTCTTTTATATTAGCAGCTTTTCAAAGTGAGAAGAAATACATCTTTTTAGGAATGAATGACCAGAAGTCACTTACATGTCTACCCACGTTTTATGACAGTCTACAATGTACAAATGAAACCTCAAAATATATTTGCCTGCGTGAAGCAGAAAGCAGTATGTAGAAGTAAAACCGCATCTTGAATATCTACCTGAAGGGTGGACAGAAGATACAATAGACAAGAAATTTTTCTCTCCTAACATCGTACAGCCTAAAGAAACTATAGAATATATCTACTGTCTTCAGGTGGAGACACTACAGTCTATTTTTCCATACTTACTAACATCCAAATATATTTTTAGCTTATGTGCAGTACCACTGCTGACTTGCAAGAAATCACTTTTTAGGCAGTGTTAGCTTTAAAAGGCAGTACTGCACAAAAAAGCCAAGAGAAATCCTATTTGCACAATTAAGTAGACTGAAACTCACATTAAGCGGTTAAGCACTAAAAACATTTTAGCAAAATGTTGCACAATGCTGTAGGAAGTTTTGCTGATGACTACAGTTTAAAAAACCTTTCTTTGCAAAGATTACCTTAGCAAATTCCAGTGTACAGTATTACTAGCATATTCTCAGCTAAAACTGAGTATCAAGCAATGAGTGCATTCTACTTGGTATGTTTTGTTTGTCTGATAAACTTGCAACATTGGGTAATTCATAATACGTAATACACGACTGTTAGTGCAAATTAACAAAGTCTGAGCATATTCATTGCAGCAATCAAAGGTAGGAAATCAAACAAATTCAAACAGTTTATTTCTGGGAGACAATACTGCATTTTCAGTGCAAGAAAAAGACAGACATCAGTAAGAAGTATCTTAGAAAGTTTTAAAATAAAGCCTTAATAACGCTCTCACAACAAATATGAAAGAAATGTGCATTGCAAATGCAGATTATAGCCACCACTAGCAGCAAGAGGAACCTTCATCACCCAAAGAGGTCATAGCAGAAATATAACTGAAGCTAAACTGTCCCTATTAGCCACAACAACCTAGTGAAAGCAAACCTGCAACAGTAAGCCGTTCCCAGGCAGCACAGAGATGCTGCTGTTTGGTCTGTGGGTCGTGCAGAGGTGCAGCTTTCCCATCCTCATTCCATGGCAGCCTCTGCCAGGGTAAAAGTCCCTTGCAAACACATCCAGCCTCAACCGGGACCAGGAAGCAAGCTGTGGAGACCCTATCCTCAGGCAAGGGTCCCCAGAACCCCAGGGTCCCCAGAACCCCAGGGTCCCCTTTTCACACCAGTACTGACCTAGAACAGTGGTATCAGTGGAGTGTGCAGAAGGGTAGTACAGTATCCTTTGCATCCAAATGATAGTAACCAAGGTAGACTGCTCTCTCTAAAATCAAGTGACTTGAGCACCGAGTGGTTCAGAGATGGAAAGAAGAAAGCAGAACCAGGGCTGGTAAAGGTAAGAAAAAATTATCCCCTGATTTACGAGGAAAGATTATTCCAGAAATGACTCTGTCCTCATAGGAACAGAGCACTGGATCTGACATCCTAAAAAGCCCTGAAGATAATCTGTTCTGAGCGATAAAACATGTTACTTGGTGAGCCATACGTTCTGCAAATGCCATCTTAAAACTGTTCTTTCTGCCACACCATTAAAACGCATTGCATTGGAAGGCTTTTACACAAGCTAACACTCCTGCTGACAAAAACCCAAACTCTTTCCAGGAGACAAACCTGCACTTACTCATGGCCAGTTTCTCCCTAACCTAGTACTAATGTTACTGTTAAGGCTAAAGAACCACCCTCCACCTCCCCAGCTATTTTTTTATGTAATACAGGTATTTCAAGGGAGGGAGGTTTATGCATTTATAGATCAGAAGTGCTGGTCTCGGCTTTGCGGTGGCAATCTGCTGCAGAATTCTGGCATGGCACAGGTGGGGCCTCTCCCCACCGATTCACCTGCTCTACCCCAGCCCCAAGCTGGGAAGGAAAGTTCTGAGGAAGGGCCTCAGGTCAGAAAGGAAGGAAGGAAGGAAGAAAAAAAAAAAGAGCATATAAACCAGGGATAACAGGAGCATTAAGGAGCTGTACCTCCAAAACTGAAGAAATCAGGATGGTCAGGAGAAGAGGCTCATGGTATAATTATGCTCATGTCTGGAAAAATAATTGTGATTCAAAGCACAAGAGCACTTGTGGAAAAGAAAAAGAGCCGAAACACTGCTTTCTTTACAGCACCACCAGATAGGGTAGGTCTTCTGCAGGAAAAGTAGCATTCACTATACCATGAGTTAAGGATAAATCAAGTTCAAGCAAACAGAAACCAGCATGGCGTAACGGCAGCACCCTACCCTCACGGGGCTGGGGGTAACCAGCCAACCCCAAAAGCACACCTTTGCTTTCAGCCATTGTTGAGGACTTGTCAACAGCCAGAAAGACCTGTAGGAGGCCTCTGGGTCTGCGAGCCTTGTGTAAAGGGGAACAACCAAATCCCCACCTCAGTTCAGAAGAGCAAGTTCCCTATGCTGAAATCCTCAACAAGCAGAACAGGGTCTGCTCTAACCTCTGCCCTGAAGCCACGCAGCATCCTTCGGATTCATATATACTTTGCAAGGGTTCACGTACATGTACACAGATTTTTATGTGATTTATATATAAATATGTAAGTGTCAGAGCCTGTTGTTTCAGTCCTACTTGAAGTTTACCACCCTTTACAAGTTTTCAGGATGGAAAAGGCATCATTCCCATCTTCAAAGACAAAGATCCCCAGAGAACCACTGGCTAGGTAGCCTCACCTCACCCAGGCAGGTGATGGAGCAGACATGAAGGAGGACAAGGAGGCGAAGGGAGCAGTAAGCATGGATTTACAAAAGGGAAGTTAAGCCTGACCAGCCCAAGAGCCTTCCTCAACAAGAAGACTGGCATGGTGGATGAAGGGAATGCAAGGAGTGCTGCTTGTCTTCACTTTAGCAAGGCTTCCCATGCCATCCCCCATAACATCCTCACAGACAAATCAATGAAGTAAGCCTGGACAAACAGGGGTGGATGGAAAACAGGCTGAACAGCCCAGCTCAAAGGGTTGTGACAAATGGCAAAGTCCAGCTGGAGGTCAGTGGCAGGGGGCAGAGGCCAGGGGTTGAGGCTGTCCAACATCTTTGTTAGAGACCTGGACAACAGGACAGAGCATATTCTCAGTGTGTATGCAGCTTATACATTAGGAGGAGTGATGGATCACAGAATCATAGAATGATTTGGGTTGGAAGGGACCTTAAAGATCACCTAATGCCAATCCCCTGCCACGGGCAGGGACACCTTCCACCAGCCCAGGCTGCTCCTAGCCCCGTTCAGCCTGGCCTTGATCCCTGCCAGGGATGGGGCACCCACAGCTGCTCTGGATACGCTGCCAGTCAGAGGATCTCAACAGGCTGCAGAAACAGGCCAGCAGGAACCTCATGAAGTTCAACAGAGAAAGACAAAGTCCTTCACCGGTAGGGGAATCACCTCCTAGTACAGGCACCTATAACAGTCTGCTCAGAATCTCATCCAGTAATGTTTTATCTATCCCCAAGGATGGCGACTCACCAACCTCCCTGGACAACCTGATCTAGTTTCTCATCACCCTTAAAATAAAAGGTTTTTCTTATGTTTAACTGGAATTTCCTGATTTTCAACAGAAGCCCACTGCCCTTTGGCCTCTCCCTGGGAACCACGGAGAGGAGTCTGGCTCCCTCATCTCTACTCCCGCATCAGACACCTATACCCAAGGATAAGACCCCCCCGAGCCCTCTCCCCTCCAGGCTGAGCAGCTCTCCCAGCCCTGCCTCACATCTCAGGTGCTCCAGACCCTCAGGCATCTCTGTGGCCTTTGCTGGACTCACCCAAGTCCATCCATGTGTCCCTTGTCCTGGGGAGCCCAGCCCTGGACCCAGCACTCCACACGTGCCTCCCCAGGGCTGAGAAGAGAGGCAGGATCACCCCATCGACCTACTGGCAGTGCTCTGAACGCAGCCCAGGGTGCTGGGGGACAACTATCCCAGTGGCACACAGCTGGCTCACAGCCAACTCTGCGTCCCCCAGGACCCCTGGATCCTTATCCGCAGAGCTATAGGCCCAGTGCTGGACCCTCCAGTTTCAAGAGAGACATGGAACAGAATGAAGCAACTCCAGCAAGGGGCCACAAAAGGTGACTGAGGGACTGGATCATCTACCACAGGACGAGAGGCTGAGAGCCTGGGCAAGAGATGGCTCAGGAAGATCTGATCCATGTGCACAAATATCTGAAGGAAGGCTGTACAGAAGACTGAGCCAGTCCCTTCTCAATGGCAACCAGTGACAAGAGTTAATGGGCACAAACTAGAATACATTTAAACATAAGGAAAAGCTTTTTTCACAGTAAGTGATGAAACACGGGAACACGTTACCCCAAGAGGTTGCGGTGTTTGCACTGGAGGTATACAAAACCAAACTGACAAAGGTCCTGGGCAATCTCCTCTCACTGACCCAGCTCCGAGCAACGGGTTAGTCTTGATTATCTCCAGATGTCCCTTCTGACTCCCAACAATTCTATAACTAAATGCTCCAATATACATTGTAATGAAGCTTACCACAATGAAGCATTTTCCTGTTGAGAGTAGACACAAAACCATAGTGGGGCATAAAAACATCCCATAGAAGTCAAGCACACTTCAAGAAACAAAATTCAGCTTTCAGTATTCTGAAATAGCATGGAGTAGGCATGACAGCTCAAGCAAGCAAATGGCCTTCCCTACAGGCTGAAACACTGCTAAAGCAATCATCTCCTTCACAGCTTCAAACGCATTGCTAAAACACTGCAATGCCTCTAGAATTCAGAATGACCCCCATGACTTTTAAACAACTCCAAAATATATAGCCAGTACGATTCTAGTCTATGGAAGTAAAAAACCCCACAAACCCCAACCAGAAAATCTGCAAAAACCCAATCACCTCTGGAAACATTAAGTCCATTTCAGGCTAGCTGAGAGAATGCCTACATCCCTTGAGAAGTTCTAGTTCGTTCTCTGCCACAGACTTCACAGGCAGCTTTTAGAAGAACAGCCTCTGGGTCTCTATTCTTTTCTTCTAAGCTTTGCCTACCATATCTACCTAGTCTGTCCTAGTTTGTGGATTTCTCTGCATTTCATATGTTTCTAGTCTAAGTGATGCACTGTCAATCATTTTCTGCCTTCTATTTCTAGCTAGATGCAGTGTCACATTACATCTCATCTATATTAATGGCCAGCTGCTGCCAAAAGTAGTAGTCTGACCTCTTCCCACCACTCCATGTGCCTTTACCACTTGTGCCAGGTCCAGCAATTGGGAAGCTGCAGCATGTGCTGGTTCAGCAAACCAATCTCAAAGAAAGCTAACGCCAGTTTTCTACCCTATCAGTGAGCCACAGTACTTCATCTTGGGCCTTTGCAATTGCCAGACATGCCGCAAACAATCTAGGGCACAAATCTGAAGCTAGACACAAGGAGGGTGTGCAGCAAGAGACGAGGAGTAACCCCTTCAACGACAATCTGTCAGTGTTACATGAGGTGAAAGAGCATCCTATGATTAACGAGTTGTTTCAAGACAATTATGGTGATGCTTGATTATTCAGTCCTATTTTCTTGCCTCCAAGTGATCGTGACGCTGGACAGGGTAGAACAGATGGCTTTGAGGGCATCTGCTTATGAAAATCTCCTGGCAGTAGTTAAAGATCATATGGCTACATTGGTATCATCAGATCTTAAGTCCCAAGCTACGGTATGTCAATATAACAGGAATTCCTGTGAAAAAGGATATCCCTGTACTTCAGTGGCTTTTCATTTTCTGCTGCAGCAATTCCCAGAGAAGTACAAAGCACTTTTTTGCCTCAAGGGCACTTGTGGGAACAAAGAGCTGCTACCTATAAAAAGGTAACGGTATCCAAGTCCCAGTAGAGAAAAGCTATGGGATACTTACAAGACACGGGCTGACACACTCAAAGTGTTCTGTGCACACCACCGTCAGAAAAGGTAACAGCAAGCGTTTGTTGTGGGTTCAAAAGAATGAAAAATCATTGATGAACTCCTAACTCATGGATAGCGAGGAAAGACTCAAGTGGCTAAGGGAGTCCTGCTGTATCGATACACCATTGAGCACACTTGTTAATGCTCCAGATAAGCAACTTGAAGGAAATACCAGCTCTGAGATATGAAGAATGCAAACATGGTAAAGAGAAGGAGAAAAGACACTGTCCAACAAAACATCAGGCATGGGCGGCACTAAAGTAATCTGTTGCTTTTTATTCCATGTGTATTTTTAGGAGCCTTGGGAAAGACATGCAGAGTAGGTGTTTTCAGAAGGTTAGTGACACTTGCAGAACTACTAAGCCAAAAGATCATAACCAATACATTCTCCAGTGTATGGATATGGGAATAAATGGAACTGAAGTTGGCCAGCCTCTTTCAGACACTGTTGGACTGTCAATTGATGAACCTAGCAGAGACGTGTCAGACTGAATAAACCTAGATCTACAGTGTTACCCTGACAACAAAAAACTCACTGGACTTGGGGATGTCTGTATTACTATAATTTGTGATGGAAGTTAAATGGCAGAAGAAAACCTGAATTGGCAGCATGACAGGTTTATTTAATGCAAACAGCCTTCTGGAGACATCAGTTTTGCACAGTTTATTTTTGAATTCACTACTTCAGAAGTAGAGGTACACTTCCAGGCAGTGCCCATTTCTGCACACTGGCAGGAAATTCTTGTTTCTTATTCCAATGCTTCATAGCTGCTCGGACGAGAACGGAGTACACCAAAACATGAAACCTGTGAAAGTAATGCACTCAGTTTTTACTTCTTACATTTCTCCTACAGCATGTAAAGAATACTTGAATGGAACTGACGGGACACTACGCAGTCTCCCTTCTGCCCAAAAGCTACCACTGTATTTGCTAATAGCTTTCATGCTGTTTAATATAATTGATTAATAACGAAACATTTTAAAATTAGCTCTATCTGCAATCTCTACAAGACAGTGACAAATACATTCTGCTCAAGTTTACGCAATTATCTTTAATAGCTCTTTAAGTGTTACATAAAACAGTTAAAAACTAAAATTAACTTTTGTCTATATTGATGGCAATAAACCTGACAAATTAATTAAGTAGATGCTCAGGTCTTTTGAGCTTTGCTACAGGAAAATACCACAGTTAACTGCTTTGGTTTTTTTGGTGACTTTTGGTAACTGTAGTGTCTAGTTTTAGCAACATTTGAGGCACAGAAAACTTTAATATTAAACTGGCAACCAAACCTTAAAAATGCAGCAGCATTGCCTATTATATAACACCACAAAGAATGAAGCATGAGCAGTGGGTAGAGTACATGCAATTACCTCACAAGTATACATGCAAGTGGCTTCAACATCACAAAAGCTACATGTCACTAAGCAGACTAATTAGAAGTAAAATACTGATCTGTGATTAGTAATATGTATTCTATTCATAACAACTCACATTTGTTCCCAAAATGCAGATATACTGTTACACAAATAATGTTCAAAGACCACATGAAAATTGAAGTTTTGCATGCATATGGTTCAGACGCTAACCCTACAGTTCAAATTGAGAACAGGAGCTCATCAGCTAAAAAGCAGTGTGTGAGACCCACATCCAAACTGCTGAAGTCTTAAGAAGTGACTTGGACAGCCATTTAATAAACTCTCCAGTGAGCTAAGTCAAATGATGATGGCCTAGAGAAAATGACTAGTTAAAATGGTGAAGAACACCCTTTACTCAAGAGGGCACACGTGTCCCTTCATGAACAGGTGTTTCAGTGGAAAGCTTACAGTTCCAGCCTGACCCTGTCTCCCCATGTTGTATAACAAAATAACCTTAGTGTCAGAGAATGGACTGCCTCATTTTTACCTTGGGAAGAAATTAGCAATATATTGAAACAAGAAAAAAATACTGCTACCCCTTATTTAATAGTTTCACATGTGAACACTTCTACAGCCAAAACTACAGCAACATCCAAGCCCTTCTACACGTGAAATGGAAACTTATATACATGGATTCTTACTTTTTTTTTTTTTTTTTTTTTAGTTTGGTTGCTAAATGAGAAAATTCTCATCCTTCCAGAACACAAAGATCAAGTGCAATGTTTCAACTCACAGATGTCAAATGTGTATCTAAGCCTTGAACCAATCACCTTAGTAAAGGTCCACGACTTGGCCATTCCCTTCCTCGACTTCGAGTTTATAAAGATGACTGCCCTCCCTGAGGACAGCCAAACATTACAACAGGTTGCCCAGTCTCTTTCCTTGGAGGTTTTCAAGACCAGACTGGAGACAGCCTTGAGCAAGCAGGTCAGACCTCAGGACAGAGCCTGCTGCGAGCAGAAGGTTGAACCAGAGACCTCCTGAGGTCCTTTCCACCCCGAATTATCTCATAATGCTGAGTTTTGACGTTTTGCAGGTAGCCCTGAAAAACTACTTATAAATAAGCTCGCTTCCGTCTCTCTGTCTGCCTCTTCTGAGAATATTGGGTAAGGTCTGCTTCGGTTTATTACTGTGTAATAGAATCTAAAAAAAAACCCCAACAAACTAAAAAATGTACCATAGGTTTTCCTAAAAAAGCTGCCTGATGAGTTTCAGAGTGCCTAACTAGCACTCTAGACACTCACACTAGAATCACAGCACAGGTTGGGTTTTGATGCAGCTGACTCAGTCCTGTATCAATCCACCTAAATCTCTTCACCAGGAGAAGACTGGAAAGGGGAAGCAGATGATACACAGTATCTCACAGGGGATATTGTCAATGTGGATCTTTCAGACTTAGTTTGCAACATGGCTCCTGAAATCTGCAGCAGCACACCTCAGGGGAAATAAACTAATGTTTCTTAAGTAGCCTTTTCAAGTCAGTTTTGCCAGTGAAGTCACTGTATTACCTGGGGACATCTTCAATATTGTAAATACTAGCAAAAATTCTTACATAGAAAGGTATTTCAACTGCACCTCTAACAAAAGCAGCAGCTGCTACTTAAAAAAAAAAAAAAAAGCTTCAGGGGAACACAGAAGGCGGAAGGATCTCTCCCTGAGGTGATTTAACTTTCTCCAGCCTGCTAACTGCTCCACACTTCTGTCAGAGGTTATGCCACAGCAGGTGCAACAACGCAAAGGTGCACCCAAAGCAAAGCTGTACGAACTTAAAAGCTTTCAAGGGGCGACACTGTCCTGCTTTCCTCTCTGCCACACTTGCCGTAGGAGTAGCCTCCAGCAAGAGAAAACAGCACCTTGAAAGTGCTGGGGGACAACACAGCAGGACAGACAGATGACAATGACATAAGCCTGTCAGGGCAGTTAGATCTCCGATCCCCTTAGGTCTCTGAACTAGAGGGAGGTAGTCCCTCACGAGCCTGAACACTCACACCCAAGGTGAGCACAGACCTCTGCAAAATGTCCTGAAGAGCAAATGTAGCTACATTTTTTGGGGTTCCAAGTCAAGAGAAGAAATAGCACACTTCAGGGTGGTAAAAGCAGGTTCTGTCCAATGGCTCATGACCATGCTGCTGCTGAATCGCACACTAACTTAACATACTTACAATAAAGTGGAACTGATTCTCATTGTCCTTTGAGCCAAGTACATGACGAGAATGAGGAACCACCAGCCCAGGGAAGTCATCCCTGCTCAGGACTGAGTCACCAGAAAAATGAGATGAGCGCCGATGCTGTAAGGCTAACTGATAAGGCTGCTCGATGGAGGAAGTTTAGCAAGAAAACTTCCATTTTCAAAAAGTATTATGAAGCATGGTCACAGCAGTTGAACAGAATACCACCTCTGTCTTATCTGGAGCACATGTTTTCAACTGGACATTTTCTAACTATTTATTGTTCATGTTACAAAGTACAGCACCAGCCTCAACTTCTTGCTAAGAAAAAGTGGAAATCTATGGAGTGACCATATCCCACCAAACAATTTCATACGAAACCAGATACAGTTATATACCAAGCACCACAAGAAAACATTCTGACACACATAAGTCGACAAAACTCTTCTACTACAACAGAAAAAAACCAAACCAAAACAACCTCTTTTCCAAGATCAGAAATGCAGAATGCTAAATGTTATTGTTTTCTCTTCAATAGCTTATCAGAAAAACTGAGGAAATACAATCAGCGACTATAACCAATCATTTTGGAGTTTATAATGTCGCCAAGGAAGTGAGAGAACGGAATTCCCCAATCTACATTAGGTTTACAGGTACCTCTGTGATGTATTCTACAGAAACTGCTCCAAAGTGAAACAAACAAAAAGACAGCAAAAGCTAAGATCAAGTTAGGAAAAAAAAATTGTGCTTAACAGGATGGACTGATGTGAATCACTGATTCTAATCATGATTTAGATCAGTCAGCAGGATACCTTGATTTAATCTTATTTTGACCTTATTTTGTATTCAGACATTACTCAAAAGCTCTGTCCTCCCTGACTGTTAAAACATCTCAATTTGCAACCACATTAGTGACCTGTTAACTTTACTACTGCTTCCTGCAGGGGAGGCTATTACATATTTATGCATATTGTTTTAAAGTAATAGCATAGCTTAATAAAAATACGAAGATTAAAAATGTAAAAAAGGTTATTAGGGATGGTTATTAGATCGTGTATTTCTTAAACGTTGTGTCCTGAAGTTGATTCAAGCTGCATATGAAAACTAGGATTCAGTTACATTCATGAAGTTTAAAACTCTCAAACTGAAAGAAGCCTAACATTCAGAAAAAAAGGAAAATTTCATCAAATATTTTTAATTTAAAGATTACTTATTCAAGCACTGCCACATAATGTTAATAAACTGGTTTTCTAGTCAAGAGCAACTAAATTTTCAGAAATCCAAATGACATTAAAGTGCACTCAAAGAAATTGGGCTGCATCAGTTTAACTGTCCACTGGCACCAGAAGAGATGTGGTCCTGCTCCTCTCCAAGACCCAAATGCTCCTGCTTCTTCCCATACTTGCCTGACACCTTAGGATGACAATTCAAAGTTTTAATCCCACAGAAATTCACTCTGTGGAAGGAAAAACTTAAGTTCATATTCCATCAGGTCAGAAAGCTGAATAACCTCACTGAGGGGTGAGAAACCTAAGGACACGGACCTGTTGGAGCGAGTCCAGAGGAGGCCACGGAGATGACCACAGGGCTGGGGCTTCTCTGCTGTGCCGGCAGGCTGAGAGCTGGGGCTG
>JAVJGJ010000030.1:33881288-33907178 GCA_035590215.1 Microhierax caerulescens | reverse complement strand
TTACGGCGGGACGCGCTGCCCCGACTGAGCATCGTCGCCATGCAGGGCCCCGGCGGCGGCCCGCGGCCTCCCCCGTGAGTGGGCGGCGGGGCGGGGGGCCCGGCGGGGCGGGGGGCCCGGCAGCGCTGTCCCGGCTCCAGGCGCGGTGGGATCCCGCCGGTGTCCCGGTCTGAGCGGGCAGCCGCCGGCAGCGCCGCGGCCCGCCTTATGCCACCGGCCCCACATGCAGGCCCAGGCTGCAACTCTTGCCGCTTTATTGCCGCGCCGGTTCCCATTTGCAAGCTTGGCCCAAAAAAACCCAGATACCAGTAAAATGTCTTTTCGGCTTTTATCTTAGAGCAGGCATTGCCCCCACCCCTGTTCACCTCATGCTCTGTCACCACTTAACAAAGCCTCCTCAGAAGCTGAACGGACATTTTTGGAAGGAATTACATGATTTCAGGACTATCATCCTGAACGGTTTAAACCTTTTAAACCATTCCTGAAGGTTAAGGGACAAGTAATGTGGTGCTTGTATTTGGTTGTTTGGATTTTGTTGATTGAAACAGATCTTCTACGGCTGATTTCAGGGTAAGGCAAGGATCAGGAGCGAGTTCTGGTAGCCAAAGACGAGCGAGCATCTTAAGTGGCATCTACGCAAATAGAACAGCAAGTTGCAGAATCCAGCCCACGACTTCCGATGGCAGAGCTGTGGACAGGGGGTCTCTTGTGGGTAACAAGTACACTGTGCGGGTGAGAAGCCACTTAATACTATTACTAAAAAGTTTTGAAAATGAGTTATTGCTGAAGTTAAGGGTTGTCAGAAAGGAAGTGGGAGAGGGAGGAGGAAAAAAAAGGCATATATGGAGTTGAAGAGCTGTGGAGAAAGCAAATGATCCAAGAGCTTAATCCATTCTTATATGAAGACGATAACGCCCAGAACCAATCTGCAAGAATAATAAAAAACGAGTAATAGTTCTCCTAATCTGAGAACTACTTGCTTTCAAATACGTGATACATTGACTGTAGCACCTGTATGTCTTGACCTAAAAAGCAGGAGATTCCCATAACACAATCCAAGAGCAATTTAAAGACCTTCCTGACCCTTCTTACCATAAAATATTTTGAGCAGCATAATAAAAAAGATGCAGAATCGTCTATCTTGTTGCTTTTGTGGTACTGTTAATTTGACTAGTTACAGTCAATAAGCAACTCTAGGTAGTCGTTATGAGATAAATAAGCTGAAAAAGACACTAGAGCTGACCAAGAAGGAGAAAAGGGTCTGAGAATGAGACAAACATAGTTTTTCCAGATATTTTGCAGCCATTTCTATGAAGAGAGTTCCAAAGAAGTTCCAGGCAAAGGCAACAGCCCTCTCAAGGCTGAGTGCTAAAGGGGAACCAGGAATGCAGAGCCCCTCACCTGGTGTATATTGGGCATCATTTGCAGAAAGGGGTTACCTATCTGTTCTGGCAGGTTCCTGCCTGGGTCAGGGTCTTCTTTTTATTCCAGTTGAGAAAAAATGTTGCAAGTGTCATCAGTGTGACTTGTTTTGGGAACACAGTGAAACTATTATAATTATTTAAATATTTCTTCAGGTTTTTGTTGATGAAGGAAAGGATGTGACACCCCATCCACTCTTCTGTTCGGATCCAAATACTGTTGTACCCAGGCAAGGCAAGCCCTTAGCATCAAGTGCTTACTTTGGGGCCAAGGGATCTGTTTTTCTCTCTTCTTTTTCCATGCATCAGACCCCAGGAGTGAATGCTAGTTTAGGTTCATTTGCAAGGTAAGTCAATATGTCTCTTAAATCATGTCTCACAGGGTACCTACCCTGCAGCGGCCACACACCTGCTCTTCAGAGATGGAGCTGGGATAGTGGTGCAGGGCTAATAATTATATGCTGCTGTCAAAATACAGACACATGCCTGTCAGTCACCATTTAAAATTTGAGGAATAGTAACAAATAGTAGTGAAAATTGTCAGTACTCATGGCTATGTCAGAACTACTGCTGAAGTGCTAATGCATACAGGTGAAAGTAAACAGCAGCACACACCTCTGTGATATTTCTAATTTTACTCAAATTCTCCTTCCTAAACCACATTTTTTTGTGTAACATACCAAAATGGACCATTTTTAGAGGCGGTAATGAGTACCTCACAGTTCAAACTGCACCCAAACTGCAAGTTATGATAGTACCTATACACAGATATGTGACAAAACACTATCTTCAAGGTAGATGAGGTTGTTCTGGTTGTCTGAGCAAGGCTGTACAGCTGGGAAGGGGCATTTGCACCTCATTAATATACTCCCTTCAGCTATTTCAGATGGTCCCTGCCTTTCCCAAGCTTGTTTTCTCAAAAACTGAAATATATCAATACCTGCTTGGCTGTGGGTATGGAAAAAGGCTTTGGAAACAAAAAGCCTGGTTTCACTGAAGAGTTACAAATTTATTTAAAAATATTTTGTCTGGTTTAATGATATTTACTCGTTCAGTTCAAATACCAAAATATTATTAACATAATAAGAATCCTACCAAAATATTGTTAACATAATAAGAATCCTCTCTTTTAAACTCAAGCACATTACCTCTGTGTGTGATTATGTGCATCCATTTCAAAAAATGTTCTTACACAAAACTTTTGAACTAAAACTGCTAAAGTACGGGTTTCAGTACTTACTAGCTTTCATTTACAAACCTTCAGTACAGAGGGAATAAAACAAAGTCAATGGACTTGAGCCCTTTTATCTTTGGGCTGACAAATTCAATTAAGTTGTGCAAAAGAAGGTAAATAACTGTTTGTGTTTTAAATGAAAAACAACAAACCCCGCATCACTTGATCAAATGGTGTGTACACATTCAAATTGTATGGAAAGGAGATGCTATTTATTTAGTCAAAGGCACTGAAAGACAAGTCAGCACTGATAAAAAATACAGTTACAGAAAAGTGTTATTTACTGTTTTCTTTGGCAAAGTTAATGCTGTTGTGATTTCTGAGAAGACTGCTCTTTGAGAACTATCTTTTTGTCCTGTTTCTGACGCTGGCTATTATAAAGGATAATCCCAGAGGTAGAGATATTAACCAGGCACAAATACAGAGAAAAAAATGACTTAAAAATACAAAGTATCTCCTGAAAAATAAACACATCCTTTTTGGAGACGAGAGCTTTTCACTTAAAAGACAAAATGAAATTATTTAACTGTAGTTTTAAATACAAATCTTAAAATTTGTCTTTTTCAGATGTCTTTGGTATATTTATAATTGGTCTCACTTAGCTTTTGAGGAAGAGAAAATCTGCTGACAAACCCCCCAACTGTACCCAAGTTTTGAGTGTTACTTCTAGTTATCGCAGCTATCCCCTCTATGAACTTTACCTATTTTTTCAGAAAAGCGAATCCCTTCAAATGAGTTTCTTGTGCATTGCAAAGGCATTTTAGCAGACACAAAGCACCAAAAGATCTAAATTCTGGTTGAGAACAGTGCTATCTGTAGGTATGTGCTATCATACAGTAGGTAGCCAACACTTCACGTTATTATATGCTAAGAATGAATCTGAGAGCTCAATAGCTTCTTTTCCATCAACTATTTAACGCCTCAGGATATACTGTCAGAGGAATTCTTCCTTTTTAAGTCTTTTTCAAACCATTTCATTATCTTCTTGCCTAAGCCTTCTGTGACTTCTTTTACAACACGAGCATCACTGTATGTGCTCTTGCAGCCTTCTGTGGTTTATCCTGGTAAATACCACTGCTATTTTTGTAGTGCTTTGCTAACTGACATCTGGACTCTCACATACTATTTCTTCTTATTTCTTTGTTACTAAAGGCCACATGGAAGCAGCAGTACTTCTATATCAAACGCATCAACAACTGAGTCCATACTAGATGAAACAGCAGAACCTGGCTCTCGACAAGATGCAACTGTTAGCTTATCTGGTAAAGAACATACACTGTGTAATTATAGATTTAAACTGTTCTTTGGAGCACTGTGATTCGTGAGACACTGCAGTCAGTGGATGTGAGATACCCAGCACTTCAAAGGAACTCAGTCCCTCACAAGTTTTGGCTCCTGATTATTTCAATACTTTTAATTGTCTTTTAAATTTAGAGCAGAAAAAGTCTCGTGTGCTAAAGTCATGTAATTTTTCAGATGTGCAGGTGAGGCAAGAGGAGATAAAAGAACTGACAGAAGCAGACTTAGATAGGAGAGTGGATATTTACCTCTCAGAGACGGAAACTATATGGATATTGGATATGCCATCTGTTGTGGTGTCTGCAGAATCCGAAGATGCTGGAAGAGTTCTGTATGTATATTGGCAGTCATGTACGTGCATGTAGTATGCTCAGCACATCCAGTCTCTGCTGGTCACAAAGTCCTGAACAGGCCGCTCACACATAGGTTCAGTGTTCTGACTGCTACAGCACATCATTTCACCTTTGTTTAAAGCTATACTGGGCTCAAGTCTCTGTTTTGTGACAAGACAGCCTACAACTCCATCTTGTTAATCAAATTCATACACTCTTTCATTGATAACTTAAGGCAAATTAGCAAAAGCAAGGGATGGTGACAAGAGAACACATAGGGCCTGGGGGAAGAGAAGATGGAGAAGCACGGTATACATGAATTACACAATTCAATTTTAATGAAAACAGTGAGAAATTGCAGACCTCTGCATTGATCTTTTGTGTAGCTTCACAGCTAATCATTTATTGATAACAAATATATAAACAAACGAGGCAGGCCTTGGCTTCCTCTGAAGCTCTTCACAGTGTTTCTAGCTAAAAGAAACCTCACCCCACCACAAGTGACCTTGTCTGTTCAAATGTTGTGTCTCCCCTTAGTTGCATCTAGTGTGTTTCCACTTCAACGGCTCCTCCCTGGACTACCATGAACTTTGGTAGGGAGTTAACCCAGAACACAGTTTTTTGGCCTACTCCCAGGAGCTGACTGGAACAGAGTACAGTAAAGCTCTTTCCATGATGGATGTCAGACAGATAAACTTGTCTCACAGCTTTTGTAGCTGCGAGCCCAAGGCCTGGCTGGGATGCAGTGTACCGCAGCTGGCAAGTCAAACAATTTACCTGAATGAGGTTTTTTTCTGCTAGTCTGCACACAAAGTTCATGGTAGGACTCCAACCCATGCTGTCTGTGAATCACACTGGTGTCATTTTGGGGAAGAAGGAAGAGGAGGAGCATCCTATCAACCAGACTTAGCTGGCGTATGCAGCACGTATTGCCAGCTGCGCAGGAACAGACAGGGACTGTCCCTGAGCACAGCAAGCAGTTTGGGGACTGAGGCTGGGCACAATCTATGTCCGCTGTTAGAATATTGAAGCCAAAATAACAGAAAAGGTTTCACAGTTCCCAATGACCATTCCTACAGAACCTGAGGGCTGGACAAAATAGAAATGTACTAGTTTTGTTTTTGTCACTTGGATGCACTGCCTTCAACTCCCAAGCGATGGGAGCTACGTATTTCTGAGCTTCCCTGAATTCTATCAAAGTGCAAAGGTTGTTGGAGTGGGGATTTCTGCTGGTGCCTACCTCTACAGGCCGTTTCTGGTTTAGAGAAGCATCACAAGGTCAGAAACAGCTGCTGAAAGACAATATGGAGAGTGAAATAAAATCTAGCAATCAAAAAAACCCCTGAGCAGTCAATTTATGACACAGAGCATCCTCTCCTGATCAACTTGTGGTTAAACACACTGAGAAGTTGAATGCAAATGTTTTTCAGAAGGTCAGTATGCTCTTTTTTTTTTTTTTTTTTTTTCCCTCTGAGGGAGAGGAATAGGATCTATGTTGACAGTTGCAAAAATAGACCTGGTAATGATTGCTTTGTAGAAAAAATGATGCAAACCATTAATGGAGCTGCAAAGAACAAGGAAGTGCAATGTGACAAAATCATCATGGAAGATAAAGGTAAACTTTCCAAGTACCATATAGGAAAGGGTATTTAATAAGAACGGGCTCTCATTTACTACATTGTAGCCTTGGCAGTTTGGTTTGTTATTAGATTCAGTTTACTTATTAGATATGTATTTGGGAAAACTCCAGCATACAGCTAGATTGTGGGACCCCAGAAGACTCCCCGCATGCAGGTAGGATACTAAGGAAAGGGTCTTTTTTTCTTTATTCCATCTCTAAACAAGAAAAGATGTTTCCTCAACTTTCATTTCCAGAGCTTTAAGTTCAGATAGGTGAGTGTGATTTGTGGCGACCTTTTCTGCCCCTCCTAAAACTTGAACGTTGGTGCTGACACTGTACCCATTGCAATGTAACAGTCATTATGCTAGCTGAGTCATTGTGCTGTGTCCTGCCTGCCTCAGCACTTTGCAAGCATAGTGTGCTTCTTAGGAGGCAGAACACCTAATGCTCAACTATGCTCTTGAAATATGAAAGGACGCAGTTTCCTTTCCCCCCATCCTTCCAGTGACACCGGTTTCTGTTTCTACTTGCCATAATCCAAAAAAGTGAACCTCTGTTAAGAGATTTTAAATCTTGGGGGAAAGCTGAAAATCTTGGCAGTCTCACAAGATAGATTTCATTTTATAAAACATTCAGCCTCAATGCTCTGAAAAAACTATAGAGGAATATCTGAGCTTTAGGTGGGCGTGCTGAGCGTTGCCTCACTACGGACATCTTTTTTTGTGTAGGAGGCCAAAGAAAACTATGGGGAATGCTGTTCCAAACATTTTTCCTTGTTGTTTATTAGTGTATGTAAAATTAGTTAAAAAAAGAGAAAAAAGTAAGTAGATATTAATCTGATTTGAAAACATATCTTCCCCTTTTTTGTGTGCCTTGAGCATCAGCAGGGCTGGTTCTAACCCATGTTTGAAAAGCTGAGCACACACAGGCAGGGTTACAGAGCACTGTTTCACGGGGAGATGGCCCTGCTGAAGGGAAGCCACACACCCAGAAGACCCTGCCGCAGCTGCTGCAAGCATGCAACAGGTTGCTACAGCCTTGTCCGACCCTCAGTTGGTTTCAAAGCCCCTCTGCCAAACACTTGGGAGCGTAGTGCAAAAAGGAAATATTTGCTCAACCATATGTAGTCTTTCCAAACAACGTACCAAAACAAGAGATTTGTATAATACTGCCTAATTCATTTCTAGGGGTGACCGTCACTTCCTGGGACTTGTATGACTCATTTAATGTATTGGAAATAGAACCTAGGTCAAAAGCAGAAGGGAGCAGAGCCACAGCTGGGAAAAGCAGCGAATCTCATACAACTAAAAAGCACGATCAGACTGTGCCTGTCTCTTCTGACAGAGGTAACATTTTTCCGGTTTTACATTTCTGCTGTGTTTTCATCCTTCTAAACCATGCATATCACTATGTTGTGTGGTGAGAACTACGTGAAGAAAATGCTGGGTCTGGCACTCGAAAACACATTTTCTAAAGAATCTTAGACAGGTCTGCACCGAGACCTTTTCTGCATGATGTTGCCATAAATAATCTTAAATAAAGATAAATAGTTAATACCAGCGAACTTTGTCATTGACTTGGGATGGTAAAAGCAAAACAGCAATCGTGAAAAATTCCTGAAGTATCTCATCATACTGAGTATTTCAGCAATTAAAAAACCTCAAAATTAAAGCAAGAAGAATTAATAGTGGAAGTATTTTTTTATGAGGATAGATTCTTCTGTGCTTTTTGCAGGTGGTGGAGGAGAAGACTTCTTATCCCCTTGACTTTTATGTGCAAAGTATCATCATGTTAAAACTGGTTTTCCCCCTATTATCTGTTGTCAGGCAGCAGAACTTCTGCTATAACGATTTTGGAAAACGCTGTTCTTGCCAGAATCCATGAAGAGGAGGAATGCCATTCAGAAGCTATATTAACATCAGGAAACTTTCAGCAGGATTTATTTTTCATGGAGAGGATTCTAATGGAGAATATTTTTCAACCCAAACTTGCTGCTTATCGGCAGTTTCCTGTCCTTAAAGGTTTGTTTCTTGTTGGCTACCCTGCTATCAGCACAAGGCTTTGCTTGCTATTGAACATCATGGAGTTACGACCCTCATTGAATGCCTTTACAGATGACAAGTAATTTAAGAAATAAGACGAAGGAAAGGAGAGTTTATGAGATGTCAACATGAACGTTGCAGTTTTACCCTCACTTTAACAGACATCCCTACCATACTTAGTAGAAGAATTAAATAAATGAGTTCCAAGCTGGCTTATCTCCCCTAATCACCACAAACTGAGACTTAATGAAAATATTAGCTAAACTTGTTTCCTGACAGTTAAGATACAAATTAATTCTACTACTTCTCCAACCATTTTTTGTATTGGAATGTCTTTTACAGTTGGATTTTTTAAAATTTATTTTATAAGGAAATTGATAGTAAACAGAAGTTTTAGCCTGATAGATTTTCAGTGTCTATCATAAAGTACATTCATTGCAGACTGTAAGAGGCATTACCTGGACCCAAGTGCTAAGTAATATTTTACCTTTTACAGGAGCTCCAAGTTAACACAGCAGGGATTTAAAAAATCAAGGCAGATTCACACTGCTTTTATTGTATTGTACCTCTTTGTGTCATACAGAGTTTCAGTTTCTCAGGCAGTGAACCTGTTATATTCACTCACTCTCCGGCAACTAGCTATAGCTGGAGCACAATACCAGCCAGGAGGACTTTTGTTCTGACAATATGGCAGTTACTGTGTTCTTATTTTGTTAACAGTGATCTCAGATTAATTTAAGATTACATTTGCATTACATGTGCGTTACATGCAAATATGCATACATAAGATTAAAATTATGCACATTACATAAAAGTGTGAGTACAAATACGTAGCAAACAGTCTAAAAACATGCTCTACGCATTTTTCCCAAGTAATAAGCAAATTACTACAGCATCATGTAACTTAGCTACAGTGTTACAGCATCAATGCGTAAGTGTGGCTCTTTAAAATTTGGAATGTAGTGTGAAAAAAATACCTGTTTAAACAATTTTTTAAGTAAGATAGATTAGAAACATTCCAGGTGGGGAGTGGACATAGATTCCTAACTTGTTGCTGCATAGCAGAATCCACTCATTAAACACCTGGGGCATAGCTGGCTCACAACAGCCTGATCCAGCCATCCTCTGTGTCCCTGTATCAACATTTTAGCCACAGTTTTAGAAGTTAGGATGTCTAAATTCCTCAGCTCTTCACTTCGGTTTTTTTTCTGCAAAATAGTTGCTGAAAGGTCGGATTTTTCTTCTGATGTGAATGATTGGAGTTAGGTAAGTGAAATGTTACTACTCAGGCTCTATGATATTTGTGTTTTTTAGTTCCTGGTATTACACCAGACACTGGTGGTACAGTAGCAGCTGTGAAAGAAGCTAAACAGGAAGAGCAGGACAAGGAAAACAAGGATAGGGAAGAGCAAAGGGAAGCATTAATTGACCCATCAATTCTGTCAGATCTGAATAAAACCCCAGAAGAAACTGTACCTCCCAGGTTGGAATGGCTGTGGTCATATGCATGTGAATTAACTAAAGGTCGCAGTGTGAGCAGTATGGCTTGGAGCAAAGTAAACCCAGTGAGTTAACAAATCACTTCTTCTAAGCTGTTTACAAAATGGTATAAACAATTGCTGGTGCAAATAAACTCCTGATTTTGATGTATTTTGTTGGGAGGGATCTCTGAGCAATGGATCCATCCCTACATCAGGCAGGTTGTCTTTGCATCCCGCTCTCTGTATTTTGTCCTTCCATGTAACAATATTGCTGCGTTATTCTACAGGCTGGATAGCTGCACTAGGCTTTTCCTACAAATGTACCACAACAGCTTTAATCAGTCCAGAATTTAATATAATTGGACCAGTTTACCATGGGTGGTCACCTGAACAACGATGTTAAGATAATAGATTTGGTCTGTCATAGAATTGGAAGTTGAAATTTAAACCACTACTACTAAACTTTATCACCATTGATGAAATTTATCCATCAAGTTTAGATACCACATCTTGGTTTCTAATAGTAGTCTCCCAAGAAAGCAGCATTCATCAAACTTGAAGGGTAAGATGCATAATAACAGGCACAAATTTCTGAGCAGCTGGCCCAAGTTTATTTAATTCAGTTTCAGTGGAGGTGTGAATGACTCGGACATCTCTACTTTCAGAGTAATGTAAGGCTCAGTTTTTCCAAGAGAGCTCTCTTATGGCCACAAGAAAAATACTGAATGGAAGGTAAAAAGCAAGGGAGGATGAGAAACATAAAACCAGTAGCATTACTCCAAGGGAAAAAAAAAAAAGAGAGAAAACAAAGACTACTTCATACTGTTAGTATACCAGATCCCCAGCTATTACAAAGTTGGACACATTTCCAGACTTCAGCTTTGGAATTATAGGGCAAACAAATACCTTCTTTTAAAGTGTTAGTTTCGCAAACTACTTGTATGTAGGAAAAAAAATTAATGGAGTTGCAGACTAAAGTCTTGCCACTGTTTCTTACTTCTGCTTATGGAAAGGAATGAACAGGATTGGACCATCAGACCCCGCTGTAGAGAGCTAAAAGCTAGGAGTTTGAGGTGGTCACTGAAGCTCTTTTTATCAGTTAATGTTGAGAGAGAAAAGTAGAAGTATTACTGTGTATTCCATTAAATACTGCACATTAAAATATGGTTATAGAATAATTGATATTGATCTCTGGAAAGGGACATATGTTTATGACGGCCAGAGGGGGGGATTGCAAACACACTGACAATGACTATGAATGCACTTTTAGTTGAACTGTTTCCAACATTCTAGAAATTCTGTTCTTGTGTGTTATTCTACTCACATATGACACGAGCATTATTTTTCCAGACTTTGCACTGAGAGTCACTAATAACTGAAAGTTGTCTTTTAGAAATATACTACTGAACTTCAAGTTAAACTGAGATATATATCTCTGTTAATCTGTGCTTTTAGGATCTTTTAGCTGTTGGTTATGGGGCGTTTGATTTTAAAGAACAGAAGAAAGGCTTGGCTTGCTGTTGGTCATTGAAGAACCCCATGGTAATGAGCTGCCCATTGGTTTTATTTTTTTTTTCTCTTCAGTGTATTTTTCTGCTTTATTTATTTCCCTCTTCCTGTTTCCAAAAGCAAGACCTATCCAGTAAGGCTGAATTTTCTAGCCCAAACCACACATTTCTGGAAAACAGATTCCAGCCACCATACCTAGCAATGTGCTTAAATCTTCACCCACAGAAAGTGCCTATAGGAAGCAGTTTAGTTTCTGTGCCTATTGGTCCTCTCGATTAACACTTCCAACAGAGGTGCTGACTGTGCTGGTGGTTTGCTAACACAGACGTGTTGACAGGGACTACACTCATTGCACACAGGCCACCAAACAACTAGGAGATGGGTACAGCTCTCAGGTAGTGCCAGGCTACGCTAGGCAACTTAGCAATGCAGACCTCTGCATCCCGTTTCCAATCCCTAGAGTGACCTACCCAAATCTGTAAATCTATTTCATTACTACTGTGGGTAGACCTAGGATTGTAGAAATTATTTTCTAGACTGGAAAAGTCTTGAGCACATCAAATGTGAAAATAAATTCATTTACCATTTGCTTTTCAAAATCTATAGACAATTTGTTCAGTCCTTCTTAACTGTCATTACAGAGAATATCTGTTTTAAATTTAAGGATTATCCTTTCCAATCTATTTTCTGTTGTACCATGAAATTCTGTTAGGCTGAAGGAAAACTAAAAAAAAAGTATTATCTAATCTAACTTCTCATAATATGGTCAAAAAGACAGTAGATTTCACAGATGTAAATATTACATCTTTACATTATTCACCTGAAAGGTGATCCTTTTTAAACTAGCCATTTTTAAAAAAAGTCTTAGAGGTCTCAGTTCCAAAGTGACACGGTAAAAGCCATCCAATTGCCATCAACTTACACAACTTCAGTTAGATTTGGTCTACAAATTTCATTTAGCCAAACTTGTGTATTAGACTGATTTAAATCACAGAGTCAAATCTTTAACGTGTATTTATCAAGTCAGTAACAGTCAAATACTCCTGTGATTCACTGATGCCACCAAGTCCCCAACATTAAGAAATATGACCTGGCATGCACACTGAAATACAGTTATTTGCAAACGACACTACCATTTCCCATTTCAAGAGCTCAGTGCAGTGGCTTCAAGGATTTGATCTCATAACAGAGCTGAATCAGTTCTTTGGTTACATGGAGAAATTGCATGAAAATAGCAGTTTACAGGTTACCTGAAATATGTTAAATTGCATTTTATCTTCAGCTAAGTTTCTGTAATTGGAAAGGTACTTACTTTCATATTGAGAGATAGAAAACAACTGGAGAAATTTTCCAAAATGCCAAGTTTGTTTTAAAAAGAAAGAAAAATCAAACAGAAGTCTCACACTGTACTCGTATAGCTGACTCTGCATTCTTTCTGCATATATTTCTGCATAGTCTTTATTTTTTCCTAATTTTATCAGTTGAAGCAAGTAATAAACTGAGCCATGTAGAACACAGTACCTAATTTATGTCCAGAAGTAGTTACTGTGGTCATCAGCACTTGAATCTTCCAGCAGAGCCTGGCAAATTAGTACGTAGTGTTGAGAAGACCAAGGCAAGTTAAGAAACTAACTTAAAACATTCCTGTATTTTTTCTACTGGTCAGTGGCCAGAGCGTATTTTCTGGTGTGAGCATGGTGTTACTGCTTTGGATTTCTCCATGGCAAGCCCAAACCTCTTAGCCATTGGCACATACGATGGCTCTGTCGCGATCTATAATGTACGGAGTTGTAATGACGCCACACTTTTGGACAGCAGGTAAGGTTATGATTCCCTATCTCCTCCCACCTGGGTCATGTCTTAGCAAATAACAAATAAAAGAATATCCACAATTGAGAAGCTGAGGGAATGGTAGGAGTCTTGATAAGCAAGGCTTGTGAATGCTCAGGGACATTGCACAATTTTTTCATTTCCAGTTTCTGTCAGTGTCTTCCAGTTTTGACTGGAAATGCCTACATAAACCATACTCTCAAACAGTAGAAATTTTTGCAGCAAAATTGCAGACACAAAGATTTATGATAGTGCACAAATGCCTGGAAGGGCCGGAGTGGGCCAGCCTGACATTTCCCATCCACCTATTTGCATCAATACAGCCAAATCCTCAGATGTTGCCATCCTCACTCTGCACAGCCAACATTCTCTATTCTTATTTCTGCTGATAAATGCTTACATTAACACCACAGGTCCTTATCTGGGGTTTGAAACTCCCTGCCATTATTGCTGCAGACACAAAGTGAGCTCCCCACATTTGAAAGATGAAACAAATGAGTACTATGCTCCAAGTTTTTATGAAAATGCAGCAAGTTACCACCATGTATCATTTTATACTCCATGTACTAACATAACCCCAGATAATGCATCTGTAGGGGAGACCAGGAGTAGCTTTTGGTGTTTTTTCACCAATTCCACTTGACAAAAAAAGTCAAGACCATCAGAAAAGGTGAGGGATAAGCAGGAATTAAGAAGAAAATAAGAGGGGGTGACCAGGGAGATATTTACCCTAAGGGCAGCTCCCCAGGTTTAGAGCATTGTCCTACAAGGTGCAGATTGATTTCATGACTCCAGGTATCAATGAAAATGTGTCAGCACATAAACTGTGCCCTGAAACAAAATATCAAACATGTTTGATAAAATAAAAAAAAAATCCTGGAGAAAAAAGCCAGTGTTCAGATATCTTTTTTTTTTAGAGACAAGCTAAACAACATTTCTGTTGTAAGACTTGATGTTCATTATGTGGACATCAAAGTGGAAGGTTAATTATTTGTCAAATAGATTGTCTTGTCTTTGTTCATATTTATTATGTGCATCTTTTGTCCCAGTGAATCCTCAAATCAACATACAGGTCCTGTAGGACAACTGAGGTGGGTGAAACAGGACATAGGTGCAACAGGAGTTGGCAAGAAAGAGAGATTAATCTGTATCTCAGCAGATGGCCGAGTAACTGAGTGGCTTATACAGAAAAGACTGGATTGCACTGGTAAGCATTTTCCCCCTGCAGCTTCTCTGCAGAGGGATAATACCTGAAATTGCAATTGCTTCTTTTTATTTCAGGTGACATTCTTTATATTAGTTACATGCACAAAATATTTAAGAGCTGTTGAGCATTCCAAAAAAGCAGGAGTTATTTATAGCACTGTCACATACCTGTTTGACAAAAAAAAATCCTGCTATTTGCACAGATCTCATGAAAATAAAGCTAACAGAAAGCGAGAAGAAAAAATTACCAGGTGAGAAAGAAAGGAAAAGTGAAGTTCTGATATCTCAACATGCAGCTGGATTGTGCTTTGACTTCCATCCAAAGGTAGGCTCAGAAAGTCCACCCTGGCTAAAGTATTATCCAGGAAAACCATGCAGCAGGGGTGAGATCCTCAGCTGGAGATACTTTAGAATGCACTACCCTGGGGCTCAGCACTGGTATTTAAAGCATATTTAGTTCTGAAACAAATTGCTTCTTATCCAATAACAGTTTTACCCCAAATTGATGATATGCTAAGCCAAGCAAGTTATACCCGTACGTGAAAAACTTTATCATTTTCAGCCCTGTTACTCACACTTGCTTGGGCCAGATCTGAGGGTAGCTTTCCTCTGCATGTCAGTCAAATCAGTGAGAATTTGTTCAGCATCTCCCAAGGGTAGAGCTTAGATGGCTGTGCTTCTTCTCTTTATCCAGCTGAATATTTTGTCCACTGAGCATTTGAAGAATTCATGTCTTTGCCCATGTGGATTGCAGAAAGTCCGAGATTTTCAGGAGTCAAAAATCACAGCAGATGTTCTGCATAGATGGAGAACACACACAGCAAATCTGATCCTTTCTGGCACTGCTGTATCTACTGCACATGCACCTCTGCAGCGCACATGCAAGCAGCCCAATGCACAACGTCCTGGCAACTCCACCTTAGTTCTTAGGGGAACTGTCACTGACAAACTCATCCAGTCCTTTATAGATTTTTAGATGAGTGATAAATAGATTAATTCAACTTAGGCTACTTCTGCCTTTCTTTCAGGATACAAATATTTATCTTGCTGGAACACAAGAGGGTCTTATCCACCAGTGTTCTTGTTCATACAATGAACAGTTTCTAAAGACACACAGAGGCCATAAGGTGAGTGATACGTAGAAAAAGTTAACAACAGCAGAAACTGTTCAATTAAGTTCACACATGTAACAGTTTCTTTGCTTATATTTAATAAAAAGGACATCTGCAACAAAAAAAAACCCTAAACTTCTTTTCTTATATTAGGAATTAATTCCCATAGCATGAAATACCACAGCCTTACAGGATTACTTTCTACATGATAAGGATTTTTTTTTTTTTTAGGTAATTTATTAAAACTTGTACTACAAACTATTTTCAAGCTTTAGTCCTGGCTTTATTTTAAGGAAACAATCAGTAATCTGATTGTCCTGCAAACTACAGTTAGTCTTACCTCTGAGAGAAAGGTGGCAAACTTTCACAGCACCTCTTGTTTTGAAAGTCTCTGCTTCATCCATGAAGCTGCCATTTCAGCATAAGCTGCTCCTAACAACAGGTGGAGGGACAAAATCAGCTGAATGCTTTTTACTCCTAAGATCTTATCACATTTGCTGCTAATTTTCTGTGGGTAGACATCACATAGTGCTGGTGTTGCTATTAAGGTCAGAGGACAATCAGGGATTTCCACAAATGGTCACTATTAAAAACCATTCTGTGAGGTTGAAGTTCCAGAATATGACCAAGATGTTTTTTCTTTCTTCTCAAACACCAAGGGTCCTGTGTACAAAGTCACCTGGAATCCATTCAGCACTGACATGTTCCTAAGCTGCTCTGCAGACTGGAGCATTATTTTATGGCACCAGGATTCACAGACGCCCATTTTAACTTTCAGTTCCACCACTGCTTTTGTTCATGACATTATGTGGTCTCCAAAATCAGCCTTCATATTTGCAGCAGTGAATGAAAGCAGAGCAGAAGTCTGGGATCTTAGTGTCAGCATGTAAGTAACTACCTATTCTCCAAGAAGATTCTGAAACTTAACGGCACAAAGGCTACACATTATTGCCTAATCAGTATTGTTATCAGATCATGACAGCTCCATGCCATTTGCTTGCTTAGTTACTGGAAGTATTGCATTTTGAAATTCTCATTTTGTAAAAGCAGAGCATTGTGATTATAAGAGGAGGAGCTGGATGCCTCATGGTATAGATAAAGCGCAAAACTGCCTTTCTTCTACAGACATCATACATTCTACCACTGCCATAGTAAAAAGGGAAAATAACAAAAGTGAGCTACTTTGGAACTTTTATAAAGATAAGATGGCCAGAAGTTCAGATACCTCTCATGTTTTCCCAGTACTGTAAAGTAAAGTAGGTGCCCATCGCACGAGCAGCTGAGTCAGTCGGTGGCCTTGTACTGCTGGTCTGCGCTATTTAGTCGTAATGACAGCACGAAGCCCACAGCGGAGTAGGAGGCCCACCAAATCCTGTGGTAGCAAAAAGGGAATCATTTGTATAATAAAAATATTAACAACCACACATATTAGGCAATAGGATAGATTTCAGGCAACCGGGGTATCTTAGTTAATAGCAGCTGGATTTTTGTTCTGGTAGAGACCAAACAACACAGCCTCACTTCTTAGTTTCTGAGTTAATCTAGAGCATAAAAAGTAAAAGATGCAACCTTTATCAGGCCTGCATTACTGCTAGACTCTACACAACAGTAAATGCAAATTTACCTGTTAATTTAATTTACTTGGGCAAATGCAATGTTACCTATTAATTCTTGCCTCTGCTGGGTTACAGTTCGAACCCCGTGATCTCTTACTCTGCCAGCCCACCAGTGAAGTTCACATCTGTACTCTTTGCTAAGAATGCCAACTGCCTTCTCATAGGAGACAGTCAAGGAGAGGTCGGCGTGTTTGAGCTGCGGAACCTGGCTGCTCCCAACAGTAATGAGGTAACTGCGTGCCTGTCTGGTACTTCATTCCTCAGAAAGGGGCTTCTGTTAAAGATCTAGCTAATAAATATTGAAATAGGCGGAATCAGACACAGTTCCAGAACCAGGTTAAAACGTGAGGTGGTTCCTGCTCTTCTGCGTGCCATACCACTAGAAACTCCAGGAACAGTTGAGTCAACGTCAAACTTCAGGTGTCACTTGACGGCAAATGCAGAGGCTGGCCACAGGTGGGTTTGGGAGGGACCCTCGGGGTAAGGGCAGGAATGTGGAGCTTCCCCCGAAGGCAGTGTGCAGGTGGCTGCACTTGGCAGAATGCCCTTGCCTGCTGACAGCGCAGGGACGACGTGCCCTCTCCTGGCCACCACCAAGATAGTCTCGCTTCGCTGGTGGCAGCAAACCCGTTAGCCCTTTGGCCTTCACTCTTTCAGAAGCCATTACTTATCCTGGTGAGGCCTTTTCTGTCCTAGATGACACGTAAGCATCTGACTTGCCTTGCAACCAGGTTCCTTTCCAGTCATACCGTTGCATAGATCCCGTGTCAGCAGCAGGGTAAGAGCTGACTGATGTCAACTTGATGTCAACTGTGAATCCCTGCCGTTCCCTTTTGCATAAACAAGGGCTAATTGAGACCCAAAGCCCCACTGAACCCTCCCTGCCTGGTCCATTCTACAAAATTCTGATCTCACCCGGTGTACTCCAGCCCCAGGTGGATCCCCCCTCTGGGATCTACCTGCAGGTGGCCTGCAGCCCCGGGCTGCACCTCTCCCTTCATCTTTTCAGCTTTGGCTGACTTGGGTTCCTGATCTGTCAAGTGGGACTGGCACTTTTTAAAATTTCTTTGGAGTTAGATGGTGCAAAACGCTGAACTTCAGCTGGAGAGAACAAAACTGCTGATATTAAACTAACTTTCTTTCTTAGGGTATTAAGGATTAATAATTCACAATTGTCAGCATTGCATTTAGAAACTCTGGTGATTACCAGCCTCACTTGCCAAACGCTGTAAATCACAGAGCAAAAAGATATTTCCCCTAAAAACTAAAAAGTAAGGTCATTGCTATTAAACTTAGAAAATAAAATTGGTGGGGATTTTTCCTACAAACCACCATGAAACAACCCAAGAGCAGAGAAGTTCCTCAGTAAGGGTATAGAGATCATTTTCTGGGTATATCACCGAAACAGGACTAAAAATATCAGTGCTCAATTTCACCAACTTTGGGCACATGGGTCCTGAGTCTCAGAGCCTTACCAGCCAGAGGCAGCCCTGCTTTCCAGAATCATCCATTTCTTTCACTCCCTTTTCTGATAACAGCAAGGCCTTCCTAGGCTTAGGTATGTAGGAGGCTCAGCACAACAGGGTCCATACTACAACTAATGCTAAAGGGAGATAATTACTTCAGGGACTATCACATCTAAGTACAGCTACCGTACAGGTATCATCTTGAAAATTAGTTTCCTTTTTAAGCAAGATACATGTTTGTATACCGCTAAGTACGATGCTACAAATGCAATCCAAACAGGCCTGGCAAAAAGTGCTGTTTTCAAGGAGCCCTGTCAGAAGGAAGCACAGTATCAGCAGAATTCTGAAGAGGAATCAGTAGACATAATACAAACTACCTTCGCCTGTTTTCTGGATGCCCATTGCACAAGCAATTCTGTTCTCAGTTCGTAAATAAGAAATTTTGGATCACTGCATGTCTTACACTGCAATTGTACTGTCATACAGCTCTTTTTTTCTCTTGTTTTACAGGCTGATACCTTACATGACATAATTGGTCCTGCTAAGCTCTTGAGCAGTAGCTAAATGATACCCCTTCTCAGCTGGTAAACAGCAAGAAATATTTGCTGTACGTAGTATTAACATAAACTGTTTATTCTTTTTCAATCATTAAAAACTCTCTTGGAAACCATATGGGTTAGAAACGTCTTTCAAATGTTCTAAATTTTCCTCTGGAAGTGCCCCTTATTAGACAAACAGCATTAATACACAGGTGACCTTCCCTATAATGCAGATAAGGTAACAGAAAGGTCTCTGTAGTATTTTCTCCTTGGGATTTTTTGCTTTGTTTTCTTTTTTTCCTCCAAGGTCTTTCCTCCTTGTGTTACTCAAAAAGCAAAAATGCCAAAATCACCTCCTGTCTAAGCCACTCCATAATACAGCCTGAGTCATTACCAGATGCAGTCTGCATATTCCCCGTGAAATCACACAGTAAATGAATGGACTTTTCATGAGATCCGTCTTGTCCATCATCCCATAAACTACTGCTGAGGGTGAACACTCAGCTCTGAGTGGTGTCAGGTGCTCCTGTGAGCTGCAGATCATCCCACGCCAGGCAAAAGTAGAAACCAACTTTTTCAACCTCTGACAAATTAGGGTAATGTAAAATTGTGGTTTAAATTCACTCTGTTCCACACTGACACTTTTCTGAAAGCTCCTCACACAAGGTAACAGTGTGGTCCTGGAGCAAGGATTGACTTTGGCAGCTCTGGAAGCCAGATCTGTGGGTTTTGGGAGTCCTTCACCTCCCCTAGCCCACCCCCAGCAGCTGGAGAGCCAAAAGCTGCTGGGAACACTAGCTCAGGCCTGTGCTGCTGTTGGAAGCAGGTGGCATTCAGATGTCTGGGCTGTCTTTTTTGGGGGACAGTCCTGAAAAAACAGGAAAAAAAGCACCCAGCAAGCCACCAGCTGGACTGTGGTGTCTCGGAGGATGTTCAGAGACTGACTGCTCAGAGAACATAGAGAGCATCTCTGCAGAGGAGTAAGTAAGAAGAAGATGTAGGCTAAAGCCCTATAGCCTGACCAGTGCGGCCCGGATCCCCCGTCCCAGGAGCTAAATGATAGAAAAGCTTGGCAGTAAAGCGCTCTGACTGACGGAGCAGTAGCTGCCTTGCTCTTGAAAGCATTATGTAGTGAGAGGTGTATTTTATAGATACAGAATGTTCAGGCTCTCTCGTTAGCCTGACAGTAAACACCCAACGTTTAAACACACCACTGAAGCTAAAGATCATTTGCGATGCATTAACATTCACTTCCTCGTGTTCCACACATTTTACAGTGAACATGTGAGCTTACCCTTGACATAAAATTAATCTCTGTGCATTTCAAAGAAAGATGCCCATTAAGGTGAATCATGTGTTAACCATTATTACAAATCTGAACAGAATACACCATATATTTTCCATCGGTGGTCATGACTGTTTACTTACCGATGCTACCAGTAAAAAAGACAAGCTTTCTGTCAAGGCTGTAACACACTGTAATTCACCCTGCACATAGTGTAAACTAATTAACTGTAACATTATGGTGCTGGAAAACACTTGCGGTGCTAGGAAGTGCTAAAGACCTCCTAGGCTCCTCATATATTTTGTTCTTAAACATGGCATTTCTGACCTCGTAATTGCCAAATTTTCTCTTTAAGGTGTTTTATTGCAAGATTTTTTTTTTTATAAAAGCTTACAGCAACTGCAGCCAACATCCAAAGCAATAGGAAGGGACCACTCCCATAAGCAATCTATTAACCTCTGGTCCCAGCACACAGTAACACCGCTTCACGCTGCTTTAGCAAACCCACCTGTCTTTCAGGTATTGCCAGAAAGAAAAGGGACAGCCAGGACTCCAACCTGTAGCTGTTCTGTGCTTTGTTTAGAGCCATCTGCCTCTCTTTTCTAAACTTTTGCCTCACGGCAGGGGCGCGTGAGCTGTGCAGCTGCGGTGGAGCTCCTTCACTGCATCTGGTATCTGCAAGGCAAATACCTGTGGGTGCCAGCTGTCAAACGACTGCATTGCTCTGCATGGTTTGCTACAGCAAGTTCACTGTGATCAAAAGCTCTGTGTGCTGCAGGGCTCTGTCCTATCCCTTAGCACGCTAGGAACCATAGTGGGGCGCCTGCAGGCTTGGATGCCTACATTTACCATAAGAATAGTACCTGAGTTTCATAAGAACAGTACCTGAGCTTCTCGTGAGCAAATGTCCAGCACCAGCAGGTTCCTCCAAAGCGCCCGCTGTTACCAGCCTAACAAAAGGGTGCTTGGCAAGAGAACAAGGCAGGGGTAATGGAGAGGTACACAGCCGCGGACGCTACTGGAAGAAATTAACTCCCTTTGAGTTTGGGATCGCTAAGAGCAAAAGACCTTAAACTTAAAAGACTGCAACTTAAAAAGTTGCATACACCGTGATAAAAGGCATGACTGGGCAACAGGCTGCAGTAGCACAGCCCTGTGGGAAACACGCAGAGACAAAACCCATTATCTACAAATCAGGTAATAAACACACGTTCATTTTTGCAGAACATACACATTAACAGTATTGATATAAGCCTGTACCCTATAAACATGTTATACTACATGTGTTCCTAGTGTAAAGTAGTTACGTAGTCTTAAGAAGTCTTTGATACCCAACCAAAATCCCAGCATAAATCCCAAAGCACTTAAAACGTTACCGGAAACAAGCAATTAACTTGTTTTTAGCAAACATTAAGTCATCCTCAGAACGAGCCGTTACTCAGTGGAGCGGATGAGCTGTCTGTATAAACGTGAGGACTTCAGCAGACTCCCTACCTCGGCCTCGCAGGTCCCGTCTGCCCTGCCAACACCCAGCCACATCCACAGCATGAGGGGCACGGTGCTGGCGCTGGCCTCGCTCGCTCTCCTGGTTGCGGCACGGGAAGCAAAAGGTGAAGGGAACACTGTGAAGCTCTGTGGGAGAGACTTTGTCAGAGCCATCGTCTTCACCTGTGGCGGCTCTCGGTGGAAAAGGCATTTGACTGATTATGGCTACCTGTTTGGTAAGTACTAATTAATGCCCTACAGGCTTATCACCCCCTGCAAGGTGTGCCTGTCTCCGAGGGGATCAGGAAGAACCAGATCACCCACAGGCTGTACCTAAGGGCAGAGCTGCGCCTTTGGCTTCTGCTGCTCCCATAAATAAAAAACGTTTAGATCAAGTCCAAGTCAACCTGAGGAACCACGAGCGAAGCCCAAGGCTATCAGTGAAGATCTCTATGCTACGGCATTTTAAATGTCAGAGATGAGCTTTGCTGCAGTCAATGCAAGTTTTTTACCATTGTGCTCAGTAGGACACACTGCTTTCCCCACTAGAAACTTTATTACAACTTAAGAATATGATAAAATTAAGTTGAATACATACTCTGCAATTTAAGTATCTTCATGTGGTGGTGTATATATTTATATGAGCACATTTTCACGGAGTCAGAAAATACAGCCATTATGTGCACTGCTAGAAATTTGTTCTCTGATAGGTTAAAGTAACTAGAAAAAAGGAAATAAATGAGGCAGATGACGGGAACAAAGGCTTTCTGTACTTTCAAAAAAAGGCAGATGTTACTACATGGAAAATTCTCTTGCAGTGGCAGCTTTAAATAAACATAAAAAGCGATGCCACCTGCAATAGCACACCTGAGAGTCTGTTAAAGGAGAAGAAACCCCCACCACTAAACTAAGCGAGATAACGACTATACTTTGATAAACTCCACAAGGCAGCGCCCAGTCACACTGTGGTATTTCACATACACATGAATTGCAAGGGTAATTTCAGTGGGAACATCCAGGAACTTTGAAATTGTGGGGTATCTGATGCCTTAACACAGTACCTGCATTTCAGGAAACCCTACAAGCAGTTCCAGGTTAACCAGGTTAAGTGCTCAAGTGCCACTGACACATCAAATCTGTTTTACCCTTCAAAGCAAATGCATTGCTCTAAGACTGATGAGACAACTATTCCCACAAAGAACACTTTTAATATAAATCCATAAATTACTGGGGTTTTAACATGTTAATCACAGAATGTGTACCTTCTGGATCTATTTTAATACTGCCCTGGTGAGAACTTGGTGATGTGGTGCAGCTCGGCTGTTCACATCAGGAACACAGAAGATAATACTTCCATCTCCCTGGCAGCATGCTGGTCTGCCTTTCTAGTAAAGATAAATATTATAAACTACTCATGATTTCATGACTTCTAATTTTTAACTTCTAATTTTTATGTGACAGAGGGTGAAAACCCCCTGCCTTTCTCACCAGAGAACAACATTTATGCTGACTCCTGGAGGTACACAGACCAGCGGCTGGAGACCTTCGATGAAGAAATCCACAACGACAAGCCTGAGACAGAGCAAGACCTGCAACATACCACAAAAATTTCTATGCTAAAAAAGCGTGAAGTAGCCAAGCTGCTTACCACATCCTGCTGCAGCATCGGCTGCAGCAAGAGAGAGATCAGTTCCCTGTGCTAAAATGCAGCAGGCGGTGGTGAGGTTCAACATCACAGCTTTCACATATTAAAATAATCATGACATAAACCACAATGACATCAGCTGTATTCTTTAATTATAGCTTTATTCTTTGGAGAATGCTAGGGAGTAAAGGCTGAATGTTAAACGTCGTAGTGCAAATGGCTGCAAGGACAGTTCAGGTTGCTGGCAGGGCCTGGCACATGCTTTACTTCTGACGAACACCATTTAACAGGGACAGTTTTAAAATGCTTTTGTTCAGGTTAGGCTGCCTGGATTCCACAAAGCCTTTCCAGCAGTTGAGAATTAAACTTTTAGTTGTGAGTTCAAATATTTCTTCCCATCTAACTACTGTTCTAGTTTCAGCTTTGCACATAAAATATAATACAATAAGCAAATTATTATACGCTTGTTCTGTTATGAAAGTCCAACAGCAGGTTTCAGCTGTGAAATATGGGTAGCAAAAAGCCTGTCTTCAGAATCAGAACAAAACCGCCACAGTGCAGAGAGCTCTGTGCGGTGCATCATGCCGCGAGGCCCCTCAGCCAGACACCCACTGCACAGGGGAACGGCAGCAAATGAGACCTGCACTTAGTCAGCACAGGCCCCTGAACTGGGCAGACAAACCCCACAGTGAATGTCCTATTCCAGCTGCTTCCAGTAATGTTTTCGCAAGGTCTTACCTAGTAGAGAGTTGATTTGCACCCAGGGAGCCTGGAAATACCCTTCTAAGTTCAGAGGGTTGTACTTCCTCTCTTACCTATAGGCAGGTATCAGGTGAAAACCCCCGATTCATCTCTTTTTTGCTAGATTCACGCACCTTCAATAGAAGTGTATAGAAGTGCAATAGAAGTAATAGAAGGGCCCAGAGATGTTAGATCTATATACTCTAAACATAATATAATTGGAAAACATTTTTCATTTGATTTCAAACACTATGGGACTGAGCTAGTCTTCTCCAAGCAGAACCAACCACCTACTCCTGGCCATCTTTGCTGTGCTCAGGGCTTTTCTCGGGGCTCAGGGTCAGCCAGGCCAGCCCTTGGCAAGCAAAGCTCCCGACTCTTGCCCTCTTTGCTGTGCTCCTGCCACAGAGCCCACCCGGCGCATCTCTGGGGCCCACAGGAAGGTTTGAAGGGATCTCTCTGTCCCCCAGGCCCAGCAGGGTAACTTGCAGCACTGAGGTCCCGCAGCTCGATGGGACACAGCATCTGCAACACAGTATGTGCACAGAGCTGGGGCCACAGGGCCTGGCACCGCCTAGCTGCCAGCAAACAACATTTAATGGGGATAGTTTTAAAATACTTTCATTTTGCTTTCCATAAATCCCTCTATGGTTTCTACTTGGGGATCACACAGTGAGGGTAAAATCAGGGGAAAAAAAAGTATTACAGAAATACCCAGTTTTAAAAGCAGCTAGAACCAGGTGCAAAACGGCATGTCACAGAGTCACCTCCCAGAGACAGCTCTGGGAAATGCAGTTATTACATCCACCACCAAAAGGGCTTACAGTAACCACATTTCAAAACAGGTGAAAGTTGCCCTGGTCCTTCACAACTGTTTTCGACAGAAACAGGAAGAGTTAGGCTGAATGTTCATTTCTCCTGCTATTAAACTCAACTACATCCTCATTCAAAATAGACAGCATAGACATTTGCAAGAGCAAACAGTGAAGCATTCTTGAACACATACGATGCAAACGTATCGCTTGCAGGATCCCAGAGGCACCTGCTTCCGATCTGCATGCTCTGCTCGTTCAGCTGCCCAATATGCGTCACCACAACAATCTTGTACCTCGGTATCATAAGGTCTTTTACCCGTGTTTTAATAACCTGCAAGAGAAAAACAAGTTTAGACACAGGTGGTACAGGGGTTGCTCAGGGCTTTCGTTTTCTGGGACAAGCACAAGTGTCACAATACTGAGCCTCTGCTACAATCCTGATGAGAATCTTTGAACTGCAGCATTTGAAACACCTGCTGCAGGCCTCCCCGGGCCCACAGACAGCATGTGTGCTGCTGTGTGGTGGTTTCACAGGAGACCCAGCACTCCCATCTGCTAAAACCAGGCTCACCTTCCTGCTGGACTACTGAAATGCACGTACAGATGCTAAGTAAGGAGTTACTGTATGGGAATGCTATATTCTCCTCCATGTGTGTTCATAGTTACCTGCAGATTACAGGGGGGAGAGGAAGGGTGGACAGTACTGCTTTTTTAATGCCAGTGAGCTCTTCTGAGCCAAACCAGCTGAACCACTCAAGAGTCACAACAGTCTTTTCTTAGCTGCAAGACTGGGTTTAACAGAGAGGGAGCTCGCCCAAGTGTCACCGTGCACAATTCAGCCACTACCACAACTGACCTGTTTTGGAAAAGTCTGATACGTATTTAAAGATGTTTCCAGACAGGCCAACCACGGCACGGAGCTGTTACTGAACCGTGCGCTCAGCCAGAGCCAAGGCTGCTTAAACAAAGCTCATCATTAATGCGTATAAACCTGCAACCGCCTCTGAGCAACCCTTGGCGCATCCTGACAGCCTCCTGCAGCATTTGTTTTACACTTTATATGCATATTTGGGGACCTGCCCACACCGTCAGCCGCCTCCCTGACACCCCATCGAGGTGTCAAAATGGCCGCCCATGCCTCGAGCGCAGCGGTACCTCCGCCATGTCCTTCGCCATGTCCCTGCACCGGGCCGGCTCGTAGGGCTGCTCCC
>JAVJGJ010000030.1:33861870-33880927 GCA_035590215.1 Microhierax caerulescens | reverse complement strand
TGCCGTGTGGCGCAGCCCCCACAACCTCTCTGGGTCCCGGGTGTTCCTGTGACCTCCGCGGGTCCCCACAAACCTCCTTGGGACCGCGGGTGTCCTGACAGCCTCCACAGGTCCCCACAGCTCCCTCGGGTCCCCATGGCCTCCACAGGTCCCCACGCGTCCCTGTGGCCCGCAAATTTCCCTCAGAACCCTGTGAATCTCTACGGACCCCACGGGTGCCTACAGCCACCCCTACAGCCCTGCCATGTCCCCATGGCTTCCATGGGTCCCCTCGGCCCCCCCAGTCACTCATGTCCCCCCAGCTCCAGCCGTCCCCACGTGCCAGCCCCGACCTGTCCCCAGCACACAGCCCCAGCAGCAATGACATTTCGGGGCAGGGACATGGCAGCCCTGATACCTCTGCCCGGCTCCTGTGCGTGCAAGCAAAGCTCACTCAGAAAAAGCAGTGGTTTACATCTTTTGTTTATTTTCAAGGAAAAAAAAAATTCACATTTAAATTGCAACTCAATTGGGTATTTAATGTAGTTCTTATGTATAGAATTAATAAACTTTGTCCTGACATGGGGATTTATTTGTTGCAACATTATGCATGGTAAATAATTGCATATTCAAGATTTCGTGAAATGGGTGACGGGGAGAACGGAGGAGAGACATTTGTAAAAAACATTATTTACAAAAATGATATCCACATAGTCGTATTCTAATCTATAAGGCAAGTAACATTTAAAATATGTTGTTTCATGATTATCTTCAACAAGTCAATACAACACATTCATATTACCAGTGGTCAAATACAAAGCTTTGCTGCAATAGTCCGTGTGCAACAAACCTGTATGTCTTTTACAGTTTTTTTTTTCTCTGAGAACAGTAGGTAAGCAGCAAAGTTTTCATCACAGACTAAGCAGTACCTAGGCCATCGTAGACTAAAGGTATAATATATCTCATTGCACGTTTAGGCAAAAAAGGCCAGCCATTAATTCACTTATTTAACTTAAATCTTAAAAATAGACCTGTGTATCTTAATCCACAAATATTTATAAACATTTTGTACATGAGGGAGACAGAGGGTGACACCCGGGGAAATCCAGTTCACCTCTGGGGCTTCCTCGGGGTTCAGAGGTGTCACAGCGAGATTCTCCTGCACCCCACGCTCTCCACCCACCAGCCCTTGGCCGCAGGACTCGGTTACAACCTGACTCGATTCCCCTCTCAAACCACGACTAACGTCTCCACAGCTTTATGCCATCAAAGCAACCAGATGATTTCATCAACCTTAGAGCGTTTGGGAGTGGAAGACCCCTCCTGCGTGGATTACGAACCCAACAGCAGGACGGCATCTCCGCAGCGATTTGCCCTGCATCCAAGAAAGAGAAAGATTTCTAACGGAGGAATGAGATACTCTGAATGCCTCCCTAAAACCTGGAGTGTTTTATCACATACTGCCTGGCCTGTAGCAAAGTCCTACTTGTGTGCGAACAGTTGAACAGTGTCGCCACACTAATGCTTGTGATGTTAAGAACAATTTTCAGCAGCACAATCTGCAGTGCCTCCCAAAAGTGATAGGTGAGGTCATGCCAGGAGGTGGGGGGTATTGCTGCAGATCTTTTTCTAGCTTTCCAGTGAAATAAGAATTAAAATACTGATGGCCCTAAAAACTCCCTGGCTCTGCAAGAATTATTTTCCTTGGGAAACTGAAAAAGAAGAAAAGAAGAATTCTGACTATGAAATGAAATCTTTGAGACAGTAATTTCTTACCAGGAAAGTACAATGTGATGACGTTACATATTTTGGTCCTGGTAAGCTTCAAAAACAGGGTTTTTTAACTAAGGCATTTTCACATAAAACCAAAAAAAGGTAGGGAAAAAAAATCACTTCTCAAGTAGATGTTGGGTGTTTGGATAACAGTCCCGTGGGCTGTATTTCCAATAAAAAAAGGTGAAGTGTGGCAGGATTTCCCTGCGACGCAGAACTGCTCTCTGTTCCCAGCATGGGAACTGCGCCACTGTGGGAGATGGGGAACAGAGGGAGAGGTCTGAGGAGGGCTGAATGTTTTTAGTAAAAGATGTTTGACTCTTTCTTAGGTCGTTTAAAATATATATCACCATTTCATTGCAGTCCAGCCATTTAAAAATGCGTCTGCTGGGAGAAAGTGAAGTGGTGGTTCTTTATGTGATGCTCGTGCTGCAGGGATCTCGGACAGCAGCACGGGAAGGCTTGCACGGTGGCTGCTGGGGTGCTGCTGCGGATCAACAGAATGCCATCGCTGGATGGTTTGAGTCAGACGGAATTAGGTAAACGAACGCAAATGCGACTTGCAGTGCCGTAGGCAGCACAGCAAGGTCTCGGCAGGGTCCTCGGCAGGAAAATAATCAGCTGTGCAAGAGCTGAACAGTTTTTACGACTGGGCACTAAACAACTGCCCTGGGTCTCCGTGATCACATTAAAAGGAGAAGGCAGACAGGTCTCACCTGCAGGCGTGGGTGGCTTCGAAATGGCAAATTTAAGCAGCATATTTCTCTGGTGTTCCTCAGGCAGCCCAAACCCTGGGCACTGCTGTGAGAGGTACCCCGACAGCATCCTGCAGTGCAGCCTGCCCAAGAAACTGCCTTCCCTCCCCATCCCCTCCCTGCCTGGCTAAAACAAGATGTCATTTTAACATGAAGTTTTTTCCTCACCTATGTTTTAAAAAAGTCCGCTAGATAAAACCTGAAAAGGCATAGTGAAGACAAAATTAATTTAACGGAAATACTGAATAAGAGTACAAACATCTTGAAGTCCAGCCTGCGTGAGGAGGAGCACGCAGTTGTGTAACTTCCTCAGTGCAAGACCACATGTGACAAAGCTTTTGTGAGTGAAGCCACACATGTGGCTCATGTTCACACATGCAGAACTCACACCAGCTGGGCAGGAATAGGAGTTTAATGGACAGTGGCCTTACAACAAAAGTAAGAAGCTTTTTAACAGGAGAGTGATATTTAAGAACAAATGCAAATGCCAAATGAAAAGCTTATTATTTGTCTGTCATACTACGGAGCAATTTCATAGTTTTTAAGAAATATTGTTAAAGTAGAAAATTGGTCTGAAATATCTCCTGTGAGGAGCAGTGTTAGCTGGCTGAGAATCATGTATATTTGCAACAAACAGAAGAAAAGTTGAAAAAAAAAAAAAAAAAGACAACTACTTTCTGCTTCTAACATCTAAAGACCCAAGTGTGCAGGTGTCCATGGGGAGAAACACTCCTGCTCCCTCAGCCAGCACTGTTACTCTGCAGGTGTGGGCTGCTGGCTGCTACCAGGGACCCCAGAGGAAAACCCCTGGGGGCAGATGTGGCTAAGGACACAGTCTAAAGGGAAAGGTCCACAGAAGTAACCAAGCTAAAGCCTTTTTGTACATGCATCACACTTATTTACTATTCGAATGCCTCCTTTAGCTATCCTTTTTTTTTAACTCATAGTTCGATCTGAGTGCTGCTGAGTTAAGGGGTGCCAGTGCTGGGTGGTGCTGGAGGGCTGAGCCCCCTTTTCAGCCTCAGCCTGACTTGGCCAAAGACCTGCTGGACCACGTGCTCAGAAACAGAGCACCGATGCTTAGCTCTAGAAATGCAGGTGACTTACAGCCTTTCCAACCCTCTGCTGACATAGCTGCTCTCTGCTAGAGGGCACGGAGTACCAAACAGGGGCATTCCCTGAAGATAGTTTTTCCTAAAAGGAGTTGAAGCCTGCAGAGCTTGAGTGCCCCATGCCACAGGGTAGCGCATCCCCCGTGGCCTCTCTGGAGCCAGGGGCTCTCGCCACTTCTACAGAAGCTGGAATTGGGAATAAACATCCCTATGTTTACCCCTATTTGGTGCTCTCGGTTTAAGTCTGATATGTCCCAAGCTGCTGCCCGTAACGTGTTTTCTGCTGACATCTTCTCAAGCCCAGGCAGAAAGGTGACCAGGCTCCTGCACTTCAGACTTAGAAACGCAACTGGTCTGTTCCCCCTCCCCACGCAGGGTAACGGTGGGGTGCCACGCTCATACGGCATGTGAGATGAACACCTGACACAATAAGCATCCCTGGGGCACGCTGCCGCTCTGCCTCCCTGCTCAGATGTCAGCAGGGCAGGAAAAGTAAACCACCGACACAGAGCAGCATCTCCTCACCGAGGTCATGCTGGGAGGGAAAGGGGAGACACGCAGTTTAACGTTCCTGAGCAAACGCCTAACAAACTAAAACACTATGCAAGAGATTGGCAAAAGCGGTATGCAAAAAGCCTGTCCCAAACCGCTGGTTTTGGTCCCGGTGTCACAGGCTGGAATAGCTGTTTTTTGTCACCTGCGGGTGGCTGGAGGAGGACTGTGTCCCCGCGGGGCTGCAAGTGTGCCGGCACGATGAACTCAGGTCTGCCTGCCACTTCGCCCCAGAAAGGGTGCAGGACTTTCTCATCTCTACACAGGCCACAGGGGCTGCATCCCCGCACCAGCACGCACCCGGAGAAGGGGACCTCCGCTTTGCCGGACAGCACAAATGGGACAAGCTTGGGAGCTTTGGGTTATGGGTTTTTTAGTTTAAAAAGCATTTAAAAACCCAATGCTAATGTAAACACCTTGTCTTTCAAATGAAATATAAAGTAAAATATCTATGTTCTGGTAATATTTACATTATAAAATCCTTATTTTCAGGACTATGACATAGATCTCTCTCGGAAGATTGAGTTTATAACAATTGTACACAGCATGAACCAATTATGCAAAAACTGATTCTTAGATTTTGCCCTATATTCCTGTGTCAGAAAGGGGTAGGTTACACAGTTTATACATATTTCCAATTTGGGGAAAAAATTATTAACAGAGTTGAACACTCCATCCAAGAGTACTGGCAAGCATTACTTTCAAAAACTGCAAAGATGTATGAAGTTGCGGAACTGAATTGTGCTTTATCTTCTGTGTTGATACCTTTTGTGAGCATGCACACAACTCAACCACCCTATTATACATATCTCAGTCTGGGAGTCATCTCAGAACTGAAATGTCTCCAGATTTTCTTTTAACATGAGCACGGATTTCTGTTTTACTTGCATCACTCCAAACTGCTGTGTGAGCAAGCACTTCCCAACATGCACAGCCTTAGGTTTTCCAAAGCAAATGTGCAAGCCTAATCCTGGCAACTTTCGCCAACTGTAAAATTAGCACTACTTTGTCATCTTGCACATTTCTAAAGTCCCCAGCACCCCATTCAGTGGGTGCTCCTATGCCTCTACGTGCATCTGAACGGCAACTACATTTAATTTCAAAGAGATTCCTTTTTTCCCCCCGTATCACCACATTTTCCCATTCGAACAAGCTCTCCATCCTGGCAGACGCTGCGCCATTCATGCCATCAACGCTATCACCACATTGCCAGCAGTAGGCTGAGATATCAACTGGATATCAAACTAAACTGCATGGGCGATGCACAGGGATGAGCAGCACACAGTGCGGGAGCCTGGCTCCGAACCTGCGTCTGCTCAGGGAAAACACAAAGGGACAATTTTTTCCCTCGCAGCCTCTGGTTTAGCAGTTCTGCGTGTTTTCCCACCTCTATGCGATAGCTGCTCCTGGTGCTGGCAAGGCAGGCTGCTGCCCTGGGGGCTTTTGGCAGCCCCCTGCACTGCTTCTGCGCCCCTGGCCCCAGAAGGGGCTGGGTGGCCCACCAAGGGTCAGGCTTGGGCCACGTTTGCTTCCAGTGTTGGCACATCTATGCTTTCCTGCCTAAAATGGGAAGGTGGGGTGGGGGCTGCGTGTCCTTACAGCATTTTCCAGACCTGTGGCGCTTTCAAAAACAGGGGAAAAAAAAACCCAGAAAAAGCAAGCAAAAGAACATTGAAATGCAACTGAAAACCTGGAGACCGCTCGGAAAATACATCCTTAAAACCAGCATTAACATTTCTGGACAGCGCTGTAAGCCCAGAATCACTACCCAGCCTCTTTGCTTGCTCGCTTCCCTATATGCAGCTCTGCAAAATGTAAAGACACAGGGCAGAGAGAAGCACTTGCCGCCTGTGCACACGCTGCTGGGGCTCCTGATGGGTAACCTGCGGCTGTAGGAGGACACGGGCACGTTCACGGAGGCTTCTTGTAATGGAAATCTGAAGGAAATACTCTTTGTAGAAGTGATGTTTTCTGCATTTTGCTGGGAGACTGTATTGGGAATCTCCACATTAAAAAGCAATATTTTTCTGGAGTTAAACCAGCTAAACCTGAAGACAGAGCTTTTTATTCATCACTGTGAGACATACTAAGGACTGAAGAAAAAGTAAATCAGCATGTCGGTTCTACTTAATTCTCTTTTTATGAGGCACCCCCTTCGTAACAGCTATCAGTATTGTATTTAAATCGTATATATTGACAAAATGTAATCTACCTCTGTAAGCATTGTGCCATTCAACAGTACTACTATTAAATTTACATACCACAGTTTAAATTACATCCATTTCATGAATGGTAAAATGCTAAAACTCAAGTGTCTAACTGCCAAAATACAGCCTTACTGGAATGAGTACAATTTACAAATACAATAATTACATTTTAAAACCATTAACAATGTTACATCTAGAAGTAAATACTGTAGGACTGGTCAAGACGGTGTTTTCCAAGGAAAAAAATGCTGAAAGTTGTTGACACTTCCAACAGAAATGTCCCGAGTGCAGGATTTAGTTCATTTTCCTTAAACTGTAATTAAAACCCGTTCCACACACAGCAGTCCTTGGGTATTTTCCATATTATTTTCCATAGACTTGCATAAGCTTCCATCAGTTATCGGCCAAGTATTTACCTAGAAATGGGATCAGAAATCAGCTGCGGGGAGGGAGCAGCCCCAGTTCTCGGGGGATGGCCGCCCACCTCCACCGGCCCCCACACCCGAGCTGCACACGCAAAATTACCTGTCTTTCTAGGCAGCAATGGGGCAAAAGGAAAAATACTGGCATTTCCCAATGGGGCAAGAGGAAAAATACTGGCATTTCCCAGTGGGGCAAAAGGAAAAATACTGGCATTTCCCAGCAGCAATGGGGCAAAAGGAAAAATACTGGCATTTCCCAGCAGCAATGGGGCAAAAGGAAAAATACTGGCATTTCCCAATGGGGCAAGAGGAAAAATACTGGCATTTCCCAGCAGCAATGGGGCAAAAGGAAAAATACTGGCACTTCGCAGCAGCAATGGGGCAAAAGGAAAAATACTGGCATTTCCCAGCAGCAATGGGGTAAAAGCTGTTCCTGGAGATCCCCAGACCTTTCCTTCCATGCAAGACCCACGAGCAGAAGAGAGCACATGAAATTCAAGGCTCTCGTAAGTGGCTGAAGGATTTGTTTCATGCAAGGGAGCTCGTGCCCTTCTGCCACCACCAGCCCCGTCACACCGTGCTGCTGCAGGACCTCTGAGCTTGAACAGTCAACAAATGCACAGCAAGGGCAGTCCCAGGAGTGCCAGCACAGCCAGAGGGGACCGTCAGGGACACTGCCATCCCAAGAGGAGCTGCTGGCAAGGCACCTACCTGCCGCAAACCTCTTCTTGATGAGGGAGAAGCGGTAGCCAGCACCGACGAGCTCAATGTCGCAGCTGGACAGCGTGCTCCCCTCGCTGGTGAACTGCACGGCCAGGGGGGCCGGGGTGCTGGGCCCCTCCGAGAGCTGGAATCGGGCCAGCAGAGACCCCACACCTGCGATGTAAAAGTCCCACACGAAACCCTTTAGAAGCCCGGAGAGGCACGCCACGCGTCCCAGGGCCAGATTTGCCAGCGAAGGCAACGAGATGCCCAACACGCTGCGAGCGAAGCCCACTCCCACAGTTATACCTGACCGAGCAGCACCCCCGGGGGTGGACGCAGAGGCAAACCCCCTCGTCCTCCCAGCAGATTTTTACTTTTCAGCCACCCCAGCAATACGAAGCAGCTGAGCTGCGTGGGTTACATGTGGAGAAGCGACCTGCTAGAGGCCGTAGTGCCCCTAGGACAGGGGTGCAATGCGGGGCCTCAGCCTGCAAATGCAGAGGGTCAATGGAGCAAAAGACTTGGCAAAAAAACGCGTCCAAGGCCGGTGTGTTAATACCCTTCCATGGTGTCAAAATGGTTGGCAAAACGGTACCGGTGGCGTGTAGCCCTGCTTCTCAAAGCTCTTTGCTCCTAGCTTTAAATAGCATCCTCCTCCGGCAAGTGCCAGCAGGAATCTGCGTGTCTGGACTCGTGTGCAGGCATGATAAACGGGTCACTGTCTGCTTTAAGAATTCAGAGTTAACGACATGCACATTTGCAGGATTACCTCCATTTTCTGACTTCTGAGAGATATCAGGGATCTTCCACAATACCCTTTGCTGTTCAGCATTCCTAAAAACACATGAAGAAGAGCATTTCTGTAGAAAACAAGAAATTACAAAGGAATCATTTGAAATTTGCTAAAGGCCGTGTGGGCTGGGGGAGCAGCTCTGGTGCCACCCCCACCCCCCCCCGAGCTGCGATTTGGGGAGCTTGCCTTTGGGTTTGACCCGAGCAGGACAACACCGCTCCTGCGCTGCGGGTGAGCGATGGATGAGAGGCGGTGGGGCCATGCAGTGCCCTGCTGCCCCACTGCAAATGTGCACGCCTGTGCCTGTGGCAGCGACGGCTAAAACCCCGGGTAAAAAGCTTTTACCCGGACTAAGCCCCGGGTAAAAGCAGCACAAAAACAAAATAAAGGTTGTTATTCGGCCGCCTGCACGCACGTGTTCAGCTCTGACCGTTTGCTCGTGGGAATGGCAAGACAAAAACGTCAGAGTGGGGCTGCGTGCCTCCTCCTGCAAGAGGAGGGCAGGCTTGGGGTCCAGCGTGCCCCCCAGCTCCCACCGGCAGGCACCTCTGGAGCATGCCCCCGCTCCTGGAGCCAGCAGGCAGGGCGGCTGTTGTAGGCAGGGGCATGGCAGAGATAGCAAAGGAGCTCTTTGCCAGGTGAGCAATTCCTACCAGACAGCAGGAGGAAGCACAGCTTGAAGTTTGGTTACTCCTCCGTCGACGGGGACGAGGAACTGGACGTTGTTTAGAGCTACCGGTGTGGTCATTGCCTCTGTATTGTATTTGTAGTCGATGCGGAGGTCAGTGCTTGCAGGGTCACACCGCCAGCTCACTGCAAGGTTTAATGGAGTAGACTGAATACCCTGGGCAGATACCTTCCAAAATGACAGAAAAAACATTTAGTTTCCAAAGGGGTGAAGGGAGAAATCCCATTTTACAGACGTGGTAATTGCATTTGCTTTCAGAGGAGGCAATGCCTTGTATTCTCATAGAAAGTTTGTACTGGGCTCAAAATTAGGCAAGCTAGTGACATACAGAAGGGACTAGCGGGATAGCATGCCCCCACCTCACGTTATCTCCACTCTGCACTAGGGAAATACCATCTTTTACATCTATAAGTTAAGCACACGGTTTTATCGCACAATAAAACCCCTACCTGGTATTTGAGCATATCCACATTGTAATAGGTGGCCTGTGGTTTCTGTTCCGATACCTTCTTTAGGTGAGTCATCAGATTTGGCATGTTGACCCAGAACTCCTTCGTGTTGGCGTCACTCTGCACATTGTCACTGCGCAGGGGGAGAATTAACCCTTCACGTGAGCTGCCTCGGCAGAAGAAAGCTTTTCTACAAAGCATGCAGGACAGCAGTGCTGGCTGCCGGCTGAGTCTGCGTTTAATCCCACATTTAGAGAAATCATAGAATTGTTTACGTTGGAAAAGACCTTTAAGATCATCGAGTCCAACTGTTAACCCCGGGCAGCCAAGCCCACCGTTAACCCACGTCCCTAAGTGCCCAGCCTACACATCTTTTGAGCACCTCCAGGGATGGGGACTCCACCACTGCCCTGGGCAGCCCGTTCCAGGGCTTGACCACCCTTCCCGTGAAGAAGTTTTTCCTAACATACAATTTAAACCTCCCCTGGTGCCTCCCTCCCACACATCTCTGGCTTGTCCTCGGATACCTCTGGGGAGGCACAGCAGATACCACCTGTAGGTCATCTCGTTTTGCAAACAGGAGGTCTAATGAGCAGAGCGAGGCACAAAACAAGCAAACCCCATCACGGACCTTGCTCCTCTCTGCTGATGCCTGGCAAAGGGGCTGCTCTCAGAGGGAGTACTCCAGCAAATATTTAAGGGCTTGAGAGTTTCCTTCCCAAGATCAGGGCAGGCTTCCAAGGAAGATACTTCGGGCCACATGTTTTTGCAAAGCACCCAACTTTTCTGGAAACCTGCCTTCCTTTGGGATGCTGGCGAGGCAGGGGCTTACCAGCAGAGGAGCTGGGGGTTTGGCAGGACGTGCTCCAGCCTGTTGTAGTTCAGCACACGGAAGGTGAGCACGGCCGGAGCAGGGTTGTTGGCAAAGTGTCGGGTGATGCCCGCTGGGAATGACAGCACCATCTCCCCTGTGATCTTCACGATACACCTACAGTGCCAAACACAGAGCCCAAGGGGGAAGAAAAACAGGGGGGCTCAAAATACAGCAGGAGGGGAGGGCTCGCACCAGGGACGGTGTGGTGACAGCCCCCCGCCTCCCACCCGCTGCACTAGGGAAACGAGCCTCTTGTGGTCCTAAACCAGAGAGAGCTGAAACTGCAGCAAAGGCTGGCAGCCTGCTAGGGAAGGGGACCGATGCTCGTGGGGATGTCCCAGGAGCATCCTGACCCTGGACCCCACCTGGTGCAGCGCACTGACATCCCAGCACGCACGTGCTGAGCCCAGAGCACCTCCTTTCCTCCGTCGCCACCCCTCAACATGCTCGCCAAAGCCTTGCCAGCACCCCATACCTGTCCCAACCCCAGGACCCCCCTGTATCAACACTCAGACCCTGCTGGACAGCACCTACTTGTTCGGGTCGGCCCCTTTGAAATATGCGTTGACAGTTTCAGTGAAGGCGGCGGCAACGGGCAGGGTGTCCTGTGCCCCCATGGTGAGGGGGCTGGGTCCCCGCGACGAGCCTGCAACAGAGCAAAACCCTCCACTTCTTACGTGCAGAGAGACACGGCACCGCTCCCCCGCCAGGGCTGGGGCAAGAGGGTGCTCACCCGGAGCCCCAGCCTAGCTTTATGGGCAAATAGTATGAAAAAGCCCCCCAGGCTTTGATCAAGGCTTTAAAAAAAAAAAGAAAAATTCTTTCCCCCGCCCCGCAAAAGCAAGCAAAGAAAAGAATGGAGGAGCCCCGGCCAGGAGCAGCATGCGGGCAGCGGCACCCCCGGCACGGCTCCGCAGGGGCTGCGCACGGCAGGCTTTGCATGACAGTTTTTGCAGTAGGTCTCTGTGCCCCAGCAAGAGGGGCTGGGGAGGTTCCTTGTCCCTTGTCCGGGGAGCTCAGGCTGCCTGCGGGAAAGCGGGAATGTTGGCAGTCTCCCCCTCTGATGCTGCCTGAACTCCTGCCTGAAGGAACCCCAACCTGGGGGGACCCCTGCGACCCCCGGCACGCTCCCCTCTCCTGCATGGTGTGCCTGGCAAACCCCCCGCACGGCTGCTTACCCCACAGAGCCTGTGGCACGCTACGGCAAACCTGCAAATCATCAGAAATCTGGAACTGCGGAGGAGAACGTGGGACTCTGGGTGCAAAAGCTAGAGCAATCAATCCGTGGTTTATTTAGATGAATAAAAAGAAAGGGGAAAAGTTTGCCTCGGCCGTGCTGTGTGTCCATGGACACTGGCCAGACCCTAAAATAATTCAGTCCCGTGTGACCACACAGATCTATTTCCCTTTGCTGCCCAGGAATGCTGTTTCCAAAAAACTTTTGAGGATGAAAGCATCACTGCAAGTGCACGCCAGAAGCCCGGGGCATGCTGGAAACCCTGCGTGGGGGTCAACATCCCACTCCCTGTGCCTGCCACCAAAGGAGCGCGAGTGGGGGCTGTTGGCATGGCAAAGCTCTCGCCTCTCCCCTGGCAAAAGTGCCGACAGATCAGCCCAGGGTTAGTGTCTGATCACCCACCCATCAGCATCACCATCAGATGCTGATCACCATCAGCACCATGGGAGGTGCTGATCCCCCAAGCACCCAAAAAAGTCCTCGAGAGGTCACCACCCCTGCCCTGGCACCACCAGTTCAGCCTTATATATTTTTCTGTAATGCACCATTTTGGAACCTTTTTTTTATACCATAGTCTGGCTGTCAGGTTAAGCACAAGGATTATTTTGCCCCAAACCAGCTATGGCAGATACCTCTGGAGGGGCAGCTTACCCGGGGGACCCCGACACCCCCTTACTCTGTTACCTTCGTTTGCAGGGTCTGAATCAGGCAGGTGAGACAGGCTGTTAATTCAGCGCAGGGTTTTGTTTGGAGCATGCAAGCGCCTGCCAGCCTCAGCCAAACAAGATTAAACACTGGCCTGGGGGGGGGCAGCACCTCCGCAGGCAGTGGGGCGAGGGAAAAGCAAAGCAACTGACTGAAGTGCAGCGTGTTTCTGGTGAGCTCCTGCTTTTCTGCCTGGACTAGCTTGAGAAATCATCCCCTCCCTTCTCTATCTGCTGCTTCCCACCGCTGCCCCGTGGCCTGTTGCTTTTTGCCTCGTGTCTGAGCAATCTGCCGTGGGTTTTGTGTGATGTAAGCAAGGTCCTGGCTGGATGCTGCAAATGTTGTGCAAATAAATAACGGGGTTTGGGGGCGGGAAACCAGGATTTGTAACATCTCCTGGGGAAGGCACTTCTGTCACTTAAATTACACTTTGAGTTTTGGTGTATTAATCGTGAAGAACCGTGGCGTTCGCGGACGAGGAGGATTCCTCACGCCTTACAAATGCATCCATGCAGGCAGTGCGTTAATGTATAAAACCAAAGTTGCTCCTTCCTAAAGGCACAGATGAGCCTCTGGCACTGGGATTTTCCCTTTGAGCATCTAACGTAGCCTAAAAGGGTTTTAAAAGATCGGTGGAGCCACGCATCTCCCTCGTGGTCATCTCCCTCGTGGTCATACATCTTAAGAGACGGGGGAACCGGTGGTTCCAGCCACAGCCCCGAACGCTGCTGCTCAGCGAGTGCCACGTGGCTGCTGTCCCAGCACATGGGACAGGCAGACCGAGCATCTCACCCCACACGACAGACCCCTCACCATGCACACCTTAATTACCTTAATGACCCCAGGGAGGCAGCCTGGGCTCCCCGAGCCTCCTGCTTCTGAGGACACAGCCCCCGAGTTGTGTGTCAGGGACTTGGCCAACATCTCCTTAAAGAGCAGGTGCCTCACACCCACGCCAGCCACGTGCGCAGGCACGGGCAGCTCCCCAAAGCCACCCAGCACGCAGGTTATCACAGCCGTGCTGCAATGCCTGACTGCGTGGCAGAGGGGACATACCACCACAGATGGCAGGGCAACATGGTTTTTATAAATTCCTTCCACAGACACCGCAGGTGGGCTGGCAGAGAGCGCGTCCTGGCTCCCCACAGCCAGAGCAATGACCTCTCAGCGCGTCGGACGCGGCGGGATAGTCTCATCACATCCACCCAGAAGCACGTAAGAGATTCAACGCCATCGATGCAGGCTGGCTACAGAGGGGTGAAACCTGGAGGTACCACCCTGCAGAGGAACATCAGGCTCATCTCGGCCAGGAAGGCGAGAAGAAGGTCTTCAGCCATCCCACAGCAGCGAGGTGCATGATCTGTGCCAATATAATCATTATTCTTTGGGAGAGGAAAAAAACCAACTCCCAAACTTCTGCACCCTGGCTGCAGCTGGGTTTAGCCCAGACCTAGCACCAGGGCACTCAAGGATGGGTAGGCATCTCTCACACCAGCGTCCCTCGTCCCTGATTTTCAGTCTCAGCTCTTCCACCATTTCTCTGTACGTATATGAGACTTCTTCATTCTCCAGAATAAAAAATTGTACGTGCAAGAATAAACTGGCTGGTCTCACATATCTCTACTGCCAGGCTCAGCTGGCCTTTGAAAATCTGAGTCCACATGAACCGCGACAGCAACAAAACTTCCTTCATATTTCTAATCTGACTTGGAATAAAAGAATCACACGGATGTAACGTCATTGGCATTCAGCATTCCTGGTTCCCTCCACTTTTCCTTCAATAACCTATAGATTCCTTTCTTAATGGCTTCAGAGGCTACACAACATTCTTAACAAAAACTTTAACGTAGAAAGAAAAGTATAATCTATTTTAGACCCTAGAATTCTTTTCCAGAAACTTAAGAGACAATTCTAGTTACTGTGGCACACCTCCACCAAAAACACGGCTCGCCAGCAACTGCTTCAGAAATTCTTTTTAGAAAATTTTCACTTTGGCAAAATGACCTGATAACACTGGAGTTTTTTTAAAAAAAAATCAACTTTATGGAGCTTTGGGTCCTGCCATAAGCAGCACACCAGGTTCATTTGCCTTTTCCCTGCACAGAGATGGAAAATACGGACATGGAGTAAGGGCAGCCGAGTACCAGCTGAACACGTGGCTCTGCCCATGCGCCCGGCAGAGCATCCCCAGTGCTGCACCGCATCTTCGCACCAACAAACCACCCCACGCTCTGCAAACACACGGATCTTGGCACAAAAATCCCCCAAACCCAGCAACAAAAGACAATTTCCCTTCTGTCATTTCATGCCGAGTTACAGGTGCTGAACTCAGCAGATCTCCTTTTACCTCCCTAGAGGTGGGCGCTGAAATTTAGCTTTTTTTTATTTATTTTTTAAGTCAGACTCAAAGATGAAGGGCTAGATCAGGAAATCCAGCATTTGGAAGCACGGTAGTTCCTTCTGGGAGATGAGCTGAGCCTGGAGGCAATGCCCCGCTCTTGCAGCCCTGCTGCTGTGCATGCCCTGAGCAACACCACCCCTGCTCTACACCATCCACACTGCCAGGACAAAGGAGCAGGATCAAATATGCCATCCAAAACCACTAAAACGTAAAACCACAAGAAAATCCCCAAACACTAGACGTGCTCGCAGCGCTGGAGCGAGTGAAGGGAGGAGGAAACGCAGAGCGGGGGGTCAGCGGGGATGCACAGTGCCGGGGTACGTGTGCTGAGGGTGATGCTGGGAGGTGGCGGCTTCGACCCAGCAATGAGCCGTCCCCGTCCCCGCTGTGCTCGGCTCTTCCCCGAGCTCCAGGCGGGCAGGTGGCACCCGGGAAAGGAAACCCAGGAAGGGTTTGTTTTGTTGGTTTTTTTTTTTTGCTGGAAACAGCAAAACTGCAATGAGCGTTAGGAGGAAGCCGTTCCTCCGTGGCCCCCTCCCAGGTCTAAGCTGGGAGCTGCTGCTGGAGCAAGGACCTCGGGACCTGGCTGCTGGAGCTGATTAAGAGGTAGGAAGGAGGAACAGAAGGAACTAACCATCCTGGTCACCACCGCCTCCATCCCTGCCTTCTACTGCCGCTATGGCATCGCGCTCACCAACCCAGGGTTTGCTCCATGAAGGCAAGCGGCCTGGCAGCGCAGCCCCGGGTCACTTGGCTGTTTGCTGCAGGGGACACGCTTTATGGATCACACGCTCCGAGAGAGCAAGACCCACGGGGACCGTGCTGTGGCGTGCCCTGTGCCAGCATCCCCCAGCTAGCCCCAGCCCAGCTCTGCCCACAAGCTCCACCACAGCTTCAAAGTGCTTCCTTTGGGTTTTAAAACACCCGTTCCTGCTGCTAGCCAACCTCCCCGCTTTGCTGTTCCTTTTTTTAAAGAAAACTATTGGCACGGCATCTGTGAGATGAGGCTTCGTCCAAAGCCTCGGAGCTCTGGGAGCGGGGCTGGCTGCCCAGCTGCTTGTGCCCCTGGCCCTCTCGGAGGCATGATGCTGCTCAGAGAAGCTGCCACCTGCCCCCAGACAAGCTGTCCTCCTCCTGCATCCTCCCCATCACCGAGGGACCCCAAAACACACCGCCTCCGGCCAGCCACCCCAGCGGCACAACCTGGCGGCGTTTCAGCTACGCTCGCTGGCAGTGCCGGCATGCTGCCGACCCCTCGCCGCGGCAAAATCTGATGGAGGGGCGAGGAAGGGGCCCCACCTTGGCAGAGAACCTGTCGCCCTTTGGTTTTTAATTAACCGCACTGTGCCACAGCCCACTCAGGGTAATGAGCAGCTCGCGAGGGAGAGTAGAAAGGAGCCCTGGTTGACAGAGTCAAGTTCCTCGGCAGTGCAAGCGGTTTTGCTCTCTGGTTTTCACCACAGTCTCGGTATGAGAAAGTTCTTTTGGGTTTTGGTTGGTTTTGGGTTTTTTGTTTTAATAAATAAACAGGGAGACAGATCGCCAGGACAAATGGAATAAATCAAATCAAAATTATTCGGGTTGAACTTGTGATGTCATCTAAGTAGCCATAGCATTTTGCACGGAAAGCCGGACGGGAGCCTTTGAAGGAAACCCCGGGAGTCAGAGAGCAAGAGCAAGGGGAGCAAGTCGTTACCGGGTATGCTATGCACTACTTACCTTCGAAAGTCAAATAAAACTTTCCTCTGTCAAACCAAACGAGGGAAGGCTGTTCATTCTCTGTATGGCCAGGAGTTGAAGCGGGATGGGAAAGGTTAAGGAGAGGGAGAGAGAAGGACACAGTGTGAGTCACAGAGCAGGTCATTTATCTCGCTACGGGGACGAGGTGCTGCAAGCCGTTCACGTGCAAGGAAAGGGGGGGCTCTTACACTCTGGCTTTGGCTTAGGAAACAGAAAGCAGAAAGCAAAGCTATGGAAGCCCAGATGGAAGAGTATCTTTGCCCGCTTGGGAAGGATTTTTTTAGGGGGGTGAGGGGGTGTCTCTTTTCTTTTGTCTAGAGTAGAAGAGGCTTCTCGGTTCATGCACTCCGTCAGCATATTCTAACTGCGCTGAGTTTGGCAAACGCCTTCTCCTCCTCGCCTCCGGCGATGTCTCTGCCGTGCTACAACAGTGGCAGCGAGCGTCTCCCGGCGGGATGCTGCAGCTGCATGCCACACCGGTGTGCAAAATAAGTGACAGTGAAACGTAGGTATTTTCTGTTGCATTTCAGGACATAAAACTTGCAGAAAAACAAACACACGCACACAGAGCAGGAGACGCCTGGCTGGAATTTCTCCTTCCCCGTTACAACCACCAGCTCCCTGCACTCACACCGCCTCGAAAGCCACGTTAGACACCAGGTACTGCTGAAATAACTACGGTTAGGGGGTAAAAACCGGCTTTTTGAGCTGTCGGGTTAACCCTTTGGAATTCAGGAGGTGATAGCCTTTCACCTCGTGGTTCTTTTTGTCACTGAGAAACTGTCATGCAAGGTGCTGCGAGCAGTGGGGTGCCAGGGCATGGGCACTTGGAGTGCCCGCAGCCGCCCGCTCTGAAGCGAGATGTCTGGAACGTGCCCTGCTAGTACAGTACCTGCAGGCGTTTCACAGCGCCTTTCAAACGTGGGCAGTTTGTCAATAAAAGCATCATCTTCTGATAACATAAGCAGAAGAAATGCAAAGGAAAGAAAAAAAAAAAAAAAAGAATGAAAACACAAATCCCAAATGAAATCAAGCAGCGCACTCTATCAATGAAAAGAGACAGAGAGGGATTTTAACGAGAGAAATAATGGAAGGAGCGCCGACACAGAAGTAACAGCTTCTTTCTTTGCAATAAATTATTCAGACTGCGCATGCAACCACAACGAAAGCAAACCAGAGCAGCACGGAGGACAAATAAACGAAATAACGCTTCCACATGCTCTTGGACAAACTCCGTTGGACTTTGCCACAGCAAACGAGATGGAGCGCGTGGTGGAGCCGGACCCGGCGGCGAGCCGAGGGCTGTGGGCAGCCCCAGGCTTACCCCCACAGGACCCCCAAAGACCCCCAACCTGCTGTCCCTGAGCCCTTCCTGTGACCTGCTCCCCCACTTTCACCTTATCTTTTCCTCTCTCTGCACGGCCAGCCCAGGTGTCAGAAGCGTTCCCTGCTCCGTGAGGGTTTGCAGCCCGGTGCAGCCAGGCGAGCGCTGCGTGGGTGCCCACCCAGCGCTGCTGCACAACCTCACCCCGGCTGTCTTGGTGGTGGGGACAACGGAGAGATGCTTGGAGCACCCCAGCACGGCTCCCAACCCCCGCCTGCCCCTGCCTGGCTTTTCCCAGGCCAAATCCTGGCAACACGGCACCCGCCACTGGCTTTGCATGGAGCTGGAATTGCAAATCCTGCAACCCGGGGGCACCCCTCTCGGCTGCCCTGCTCGGGGTCTCTCTGCCGAGGGGTGACCTGAAAGCTCTGATTTTGGGCTCTTTTTCAAGCAAAGCCCCTGCAGAGGGGATGGGAGCCACTAGAGCCGGTGGGCACAGCTTCTCAGCCCCAACCGCGTCAGCCCCTGCTGCTCAGGGCGGGTAGGCCATTAAAAACATCAAGCAACAATTTTTGTTCACAAAAATACGTGTCGGGGAGAAAAACCGATAAAAATTTAAACGAGAGCCTAAGGGACCCGTCACCTGCTCAGCCTACAGGACCAACACGCAGCCCCCATTTCAGAGCCACTTTGCCCGGCCACCTGAAGCCCCCCCAGCCGTCCCTGTCCTCAGCCTGGCTGCCCTCCTCCACCAAAGCTGTGTTTGCCACCAGCAGCTTGCTGCCAACGCTGCAGGACAGCGGGCACAGACAGGACCGACAGCCGATACACCGGGGATGCTCGGGGCTGGCTGGCCCCTTGCTCGAGATGCGGTATTTTTTCAGCAGCATGCTGTGACAGTGACCGACAGCCGGCGAACAGGTACAAGCGTCTACAACACCTCAAGAGTGAAGCAAACAACAGGATGGAGACGCAGGTTGGAGACTCCGGCAAAGCTACGGAGAGGGCTCTGGTGGGCGCCGGCACCGCGGGGACGGCATCCGCCGCACGGCTTGGGCCATCCCATCGCCTTCCAGCCATTGGGATGGTGGCAGGGTGGCGATGCTGCCGCTCCCCACGGCTTGTATGGTGACAGCCGGTGGGAAACACCGCAGCCAGGACACGAACACCAGCCCGGGTTGGGGTTTTCGGGGGGGGGCCGGGGTTTTGGCTCCCTGCGCAGAGCCTGCCTGCCACCCCACACCGGCAGAGGCCTGCCCAGTTCCTTCCCTGCTGCGCAAACTGGGAATGCCCGTCACAAAAAAGACAAAAAAAAAAAAAAAAAAAAAAAAAAGAAAAAGG
>JAVJGJ010000030.1:33824509-33841072 GCA_035590215.1 Microhierax caerulescens | reverse complement strand
CCCCCCCCCCCCCCCCCCACAGCCTCTTAGAGGACCAATTTGGCACCCCAGTTTTTGCATGGCTTTGTAAAAGATGCCCCAGCACTGCTTTCCCCGCTGAGCCTCCCGATGGTCTCATTTTTATTTTAAAGGTGAGCTTCTAACGTCTGAATTTGCTCAAGAAATCTCAAGAAATAACGACCAGCACAGCCCCAGTCTGAACCCAACATACTTATCTGCAAATTTGGTATCAAAAGGCTAAAGGAGACACGGTCCCTCTACTACCCAGATCTAGCAGGGGTATTTCTATCTAACACCATAAATAAAAGCAGCAATAATTAAAAAACAAGTACCTCCTTATTTCCAGTTTAATATAGAAAATAAAAATTGGAAACAGCTGTTCGGGCAATTTTCCCTTAACTCCTCACACAGCAAATCTGACCCAAGCCAATTAGCAGGAGTGGAAACGAGGATGCAGAGCCAGGGGTTTTAGCAGGACACCTGGTCCCTCTGCCCATCACGCTTCTGTATTGTTATTTTCCTCATGTCGATTTTGTAGAAAATCTGGGACATGTCACTATTTTAGACAGACTTTTTTACTGAGATTTATTTTCTATATTAAAGAGAAAGGAAGAGACAGCTGACAAAATGCCATGGTGGCTGATGGAGGGATTAGCACGAGAGGGGCCGTGGAGAGGAGCGCGGGACGGGGGTCGGTGCAATACTTACGATGCCGTCCCTGTCCGGCGACCCTCTGCAAAGAACAGAAAGAGACGCAGCCGTGTTAGCTCCCAGACCGCTCCGGCGCCACGTTAACTGGTGGGAATGGTTTTCTTAACAGTTCCACAGCAGCAACGGGTTCAATTATTGCATCGTCAGCAAATCTGAATTACCTGCCGTGCACCCCTCACGAAACCCATGCAGTGGTCTCAGTGCCGTTGCTCTCACGTTGTCAGATGACAGATTTTATATTTATTAGTAAATAAAGTGCACCTGGCGATGAGCGCAGCCTCCTGGCAGAGGAGCTGGGGTGGCTCCCCCGGCACCCGTCCCACGGCCGCAGCCCTACCCTGGGCACACGTCCTCTTGCAGAAGACAGTAAAATTTACATGTGGAGTAATTTCGAGATTTGGGGTTTTTTTCCTTCTGCCAGAAGGAGAGTCACTTCTCTTTTGAACGGATTTGAAAATTGATGAGACTCCTCAGGGCCCCTAATCCCCAGCCGCTTATGGGATTTGGACCTCGGACACAGCAAACGGCACGGCAGGCTCAGCAGCCGTATTTAGACGCTGTCTGAGGACGCGAAGTTATTTAGTGAGAAGACAAATACTCTTAGGAAAAACCAGACGGGCTCCTCCACCTCCCACACACTCCTGAGTTTTAGGCATTGCCAGAGATTCGCCATCAATTAACGGCTGACTCAGGGCATCACAGAAACCCCGCCGCGGGGAGCTGCCGCCTGTCGGGCTCGGGTTTGGAAGAGAGTAACACCTTCCACGGAGCGCCCCCGGCTCAGGTTTAATCTCCTTGCGGAAAGACCTCTCAAATCCCTCGGAAGTAGCAGAGATCCCCTCTGCTGCTGTCGTTCCCCCACGCCAGGGATGTCCCCTCCCGCTCGCAGCCTGGCCAGGGGGGCTCTGGGGACGCCGGGCGGAGGGATGGGGTGGCTGGTCCTTTGCCACCGCACGGCAGCTCCAGCGCATCCCACATCTCCCCAGAGCCCCACCACGCTGCCCACCACCGGTCCCGGGGCTGCAGTGGCCCAGCCGTGGCAGAGGGTCCGTCCCCACCGTCCCTCCTGGCTGCCGACGCCGACAGCCAGTTTGGAGAACACCCAAAGCCATTTGGGGCGATGACCGCAACGCGACCTCGTGCTGCGCTAATCACTGCTGCTTGCTAATTGCAGCATCACCCCCACAGCGGCCTTTCTGTGAGCTCGTTACCGTCACCAGTGCCCCAGGATTCGTTATCTCCGGGTGCCACCAGACTCTGGGAAGAGCAGGCTGCTACAGACAGGCATGGAAATCACAGTGCTGGCCACAGGCAGGACCTAGACCTGGCTCCACTGATTTTCCGTGAGCAGAAGAGGAAGATGCAAAGCAGCCTGTTTCCTGCCCATCCTTCTGATAAATTATAAAAGAAGCTGTGCACAGCTGGAGCTCCTGGCCGTCCCACAGCCTGCCTGGCTGGTGGCTGGACAGCCACCGTTCCCAGCAACGAGCCCTCCTCTGCCAGCATGACAGCAGCTGGGTGCTGCACAGCCCTCTTTTGGGGTGTGCTCCATGCCCCCCATAGTTTTGGACCCCTTTTGCAGCAGGCAAAGCCCAGCAGATGCTGATGCAGCCGGGCTCGCCGTGGCCCTGGCAGTGTGGCCGGGCCCGCTGTCTGTTCACATGGGAAACCGCACCAACCACCATCGAGATATAGCTTAGGAAAACAAATCCAAAGAAAATAAAATTAAAAAAAAAAAATTTATAAGGTTTCTGCTGTGCCATGCACGAAGCACCAGGAGGATGCTGCAGGGGTGGGAGCAAGGGTCCCCGCTGCCTTTGCCCCCTCTCTGTGCCCAGCACACGGGTTGCCCGGGCTCCTCGGCCACGCGCACCTACCCCAAAGTTGCATCAGTGGCAGCTGGGAGCCCTCCCCGGGTGGGCCTCAGCACCCACACACAGCATCCCCTGCCAGATGCTGGGAGAACCCCCCGCCAGATGTTTTCCCAAGAAGCAAAAGCATCTGTTGCAGCACAGCCGATGCGCGAGCCCCAGCATCCTCGCCAGCCAGAGCCTGCCCCAGCTCCTCACCAGCGGCCTCAGATGCCCATGCAGGCAGCGTTTAAATTGAATTTGCATCTAAACCAGATCTCAGCAGATGGGCAAATCAGTAGTTTGGGCAGAGATTAATCTGCTGAAACTCTCAGAGGAGTAATTTTCTTCTGATCACCGCTAACTGTCACCGTAAATTGCAAACACGTGGGGAACAGGCTTTATTACCGCTGCAGCGCCGCTGAGAAAATACCTTATTTGTTGGCTGCTGGATGTATAAGGGGAAAAGGCTTGGACCAAGTATGTAACAACAAAGACATTTATTTGCCGGTGCTGCTGTGTGAGGCACTGACTTCCCTCCCGCCCTGGCACACCAGCATCAACTCCTCCCCCATATCATTATATATTAACGTGGTTTATAACACATTGACTTACGTGGAATCAGTATCCTTTTCTTTCTTGCGTATACCAAAGGCCTTCCTTGTACGTTTTTTCAATCCTGTGGATAGAAAAAAATTATAAATTAAGAATGCAATGTTAATATTAGGCTTCAAATAAATCCTACTTAAGGTTCCTTGTTCCCTCGTCAGCTGTAATTCATAAATAAGGCGGAAAAAGAAAGACCCAAGCCCAAGAAACTGCCAGCAGGACTTTGAAGATAGTGTGTATGTTTGCTTACATCTTTTATTTGTTCACGTAACACTTAACTCGATCCCAGCATGCGTGACTACATATTTCACCTTTAGTATTTCTAAGCTTACTGTCTTAATTACCCACTCCTTTGCCATGCTGCAACGTGGGTACCGTGCAGGGTAGGGAAACCCCTCCTTGGTGTAAAAAAAAACCAAAAACAACCAAAAACCAGTTTAAAGCATGAGGATTGTTGTCTTCTGCACCGATTCTAGACCTGCACGGTGCTTAAAATGATGCCTGGTACCAGCAACGCTGGAGCCGGCGGGGAAGCCCTGGAGCCCATCGGGGCAGCGGCCACCACCGCACCGCTTGCAGCAACGTATGGAGGAGAGTTGATTTCTGCAAGTTTCTCCCTCTCTTCCAGCTTATGAGCTATCCAAGAGAGGGATGTAATTTGATTTGATCATGTTAATATGTTAATATTAAATATAGATAATTACGATATTATATTTAATATAATTTTAATAACCGCTTGCAGCAAGCATACCAAAAGGAACGTGCCTGGAGCATTTGAAGCTAGCACGTGTCACTTGGCTGGCTGCTTCTCCCACAGATGGTTTCCCACCGGCCCTGGCCACCCAGCCCAACCGCCGAGACCCGGCTGTGGCTGGAAGCTCCGCTTGTGCCGGACACGACCAGACACGCTCGTCACGCAGCCGCTGCCACAGCGGCACGACAGCGATTCACTTAGGTCACAGTGTAATTTAGAGATCCTGGTAGCCAAAGGAGCCGATATAAACCATGGACCTCGAGTCCAGAACAGCTATTTCTGGCCTCTTTTCCTTTCAGAGCTCCTAGGAGTTTTGCCTCGGTCTGGAAGTTACCCCAAAAGTGCCGTGCCGTGGGTCAGCACTGCTGCAGAGAGGCAAATGCAACAGTTTACACCAATGCAACGAGCTGGCCGGCAGCAAACAGCCGGAGCCTGGACACGCTGCGTGGTAAGGAGGCAGCTCTGGTGTGAAGTCGCAGGAAAGACGGGCTGTGCCGCCCAGAGCCCCGTTAGCCACCCGCGTGCCCACGCAGCCCTGTCGTCCCCCCCCCGGTGCGTTGGAGTTCAATTCTGCTCAGGGTGACGAGGACAGTGTACAAGAAATGGCTGCAAGTAATTCTCATTCAGTACTTGTATTCGATATCTGTCACATGGTTCACTCGATCTGAAAGTTGAAGTGATTTTCGTTTCGGCCCTTGCATTTTTGAGATGACTAAATATAAAACCAGCATAGCCTCCAGAATGCATAAAGCTCACCGGAGAGCTAAAGATCAATCTTCCTAAACAGCAGCATATTTAACTATTTTTTTATAATTTTCTTTTTTTTTTTTTTTCTTAAACTGTGCTGCAGACCACGCTGAAATGTCAGCGATGCATGCTTCATCCTGGTTTTAGAGGTGATTTGGGACTGTATCACTTTCATATTAAATTTTGGGAAAGAATCACAATTTTTCATAGTTCTAACATCTTAGAGCCTAACAGATCTCAAGGACAGAAGGTCAGCACTCCACTTTTTTTTTTTTTTTCTGAAAGCCTGGCTCGTTAAAAGGCTTTCAGCCTAAAAACCAAAGCTATTTATTCCAAAGGCACGGCCGGGGCACCGCGGCGCAGAGCAGGCTTGCCACGGCGGGCGCAGCGCACGCGGCGCACCTGTACCGGGAGCGCCCAGCTACGCGTGCGCTAAAACCCGCGCTCTCAGCAAACGCCGCCTAGTCTAGGAATCAACGAGAAGAGCTCAAGCTGCTGCCTCCAGCCACGTGCTGGAAGAGCCGGGTCCCCGGCGACTGGCTCGGGACATGCCAGGAACACGGGAGGCAGCGCTTGTCCCAGGAGCCGCGCGCCCCAGCACAGTTCGTTTGCTCCATGTTCTTGGGGGACGCGGGGGGGGTTCGTCGGTCTGCCCCCTGCTTTGAGCGCGCCCTTGGGCTGACACGATTTTCTTTTTTTCTGAGCAACACCCTCCTCTTCTTGGCATCGGCTGAAACAAGCAGCAAGCACTACAAATGCTAGCTGTCTGCAGCACATCAGAAACCGCTGGATTTAAATATTTACGGGGATTTAAATATTACGGGGCTCTCAGCACCCCATGGCCGGCTGGTTTTTGGGCCAAGACCAGGACCAAGCCAGCCAGAGTAGGACCAGGAGAGGCTCCAGCAGGTCTCCTTGGTGTTGCTGATGGAGCTTTGGGTTGCACATTTCCCCCCTGAAACGGGAAACAAAGGGACTGCTCCTGAAAATCACCCCCAGCACGCTTCTCTGTCCAAAGCAAGCGTTACACGGTCAGGGATGAGGGAACCCCTTATGGGACACCCCCCCCCCCCCCCTCCAAGGGATCCCTTACAAGCAGCTGGAGCGATGCTGAACCCCATGGGCTCACCCTGCATCCTTGCGTGGACAGCTTTGTTTTGCCTGCATCGTGCCCGTCAGCTTTCCTACCGTGTCTTCAAGGCTCAAGCGAGTTATTAATAAACTGAGGAAGGTTTCCATTAATCTCACCCTCTAGAATAACTTCATCCTCCAAGCTCAAAGTAGAACAGGGATGGCCAAAACCCCCAGAAACAAGCTGCTGTCTAGTCTTAGCTGAAGCAGCACCTGATGCGGCTAAATTTTGCCATGAAGCCTTCTGCTCAGTTATATAATAGGCCCACCATCTGCTTAAAACAGTAACGATTGAGGGGAAAAAAAGGGGTATTTAGGAAAGGCATTACAAAAATGAAAGCTTCCTTTGGTCATCGAGAGCTGGTGGGAGCAGGTCCCCTGCTGAGCCCCAACCACCCGCACCGGGGCAAGGCACCGTCCCCAGCGGGGACACCCAAGGGGTCCGTGGTTCAGTGGGGGGTTTTCCAGGACAGCTCTGCTTTTGGGGGGCTGCAGCTCAGAGGAGACCACGTCCCCCTTGACATGGTCAGCCCCAGCCCAGAGAGCTGTTAGGAGCAGCCTGGGTGATGGCGCAGGGACAGAGCTGAGGGCTGGGTACAGAGGGGGGCTGCACGCTCCGGTCCTTGAGTCTCATTTCAGTCGGCTTTAGGAGCTGGAGGACCGTAACACCTGTCCTGGTAAGAGTTATCCCGGTAAAAAATAGTAATAAGATCTTGCCCACGGAGGGAACGCTACGTGGAAACGCTACAGGCTCAGGGGAACCTCGCAGGATAAGAGGGATGTGCTGCTGGAAGAGGAAAGGTGACAGTGAGAGAGAAGGCAGAGAGATGGGCAGGAAAGAAGGACACGGAGCACATCCACGTGGGGCAAAGGGATGGCTCAGAGCAGGAGGAGCTCCACTCAGGTGATGCTTGCTAAAGGGGCAGCTAATGAGGCGATCAAACCCCACCTCTCCCCATCACGGGGTACTGGGTACCGATCCAAACTGCTCTCCAGCGTGGAGACCTGGAGACCAGCATCACCCCACGACGGCAGGGCTGGGTGACGCTAGCCCAGCAGGCTGTACGTGTCACCTGAAGTCACAGCCCATTCCTTCAGCTGTCCCCGCTCTCTATCCAGCACCCTGGGGGCACCCTGGGCAAGACACACAGCTTCTCCTCGCCCTTCCAGACCTGGTCCTTTGCAGGGCTCCAGCTGCAAAGAAAAACCTCCCTGGATCTCCTAAAGCCCCGAGGCACCCCACCGCGCCGTGCAGGTACGGGGCGTGCTGGAAGCACATCTCTGACTATCAGCCCCGCAGCCGTCGGTCACAGGTATCCCACCAGCTAACAGCGGTGTCCCAGGCCACCGTAAGTACCGGAGCGATAAAGACGGGGGTGACGTAGTACCCGGCTAACGTCAGCATCAGAGGAGGATTGAAATCCCTGCAGCATCCCTATAGCCCTCTCCCCATCCATCCACGCTGGCGACGGCCTCCCCTGTGAGAATCCTAATAATTCTCATAGAGGAAACGTTCACGCACTCAAGTACACAACACTAAGCGTTACAGATGTCCCTGCCCACATTCCCAAAGCCTTTTCCCTTTCGTCACATCCAAGACACCAGGGAGGACGCAGCTCCACAGGCTGCCGTGGGGCAGGCAGCACACCTCTGGTTTAATCCCAGCTTAAAGCTGCGCCTCGAGCTGGACAAGGGTTGGGACAAAGCTCGAGCGTTGACTGGTGGTGGCTTCATAGCACGGGGGAAGAGGGGTGGGCACGAGCCCCCTTCCTCACCGCTGCTTTCACGATCGACAGCGGATTTCATTCTGCACAGCTACGACGTGGCTAAAGCCGAGGTGGGCTGTCCCCGGACCTCCAGCAGGAAAGGCCACGTACGACCCTCAGCAGGGGGGTAGTTTATGCCCTTTGACGGGGGCAGAGCAGCACCAGCGGGAGCCGGTGCCACGCCAAGCCATCACGCACACCAGCTGGAGGGAACGGCAGCACCGAACGCCGCAGCGCGTGCCTGCTCCAGGACCCACGCCACGTCCTGCTGGCGGGGAGATCAGACTCAAACGTTTGCAGACAGACATCTCCTACAGCAGGTTCTCCTCACCGAGCCTCGTGCACGCCAGCCCAGCGTGACACGGGTGCTGTCACCCGTGTGGCAGCAGGAGCACCCAGAACCAGCCTCACCCGCAGCGGCCGAGCACGGGGGAAGCCACTCGCCCCCCCCCCCAGGCACAACCACTGCCTGCCACAATTAGTCCTCGTCAAGCCAAAGGGCTCCAAATGCTGTTACTCAAAGAGCCAGTGCAGCCACAAGGCAAGGCTGAGCTAACCGGCGTGCCGGGCAGCGCGTTCCGAACGCAACCGGCGCTCTGAACCGGGGGGCGTTACTCACCATCTATTCACCATTATCTTTTTTTTTCCCCCAGTATACCTAAGGATCGGCATCTGAGAAAGACAATTAGTATTTGACACCGCAAAGCTTTCTATATTTTACTCTTAAGAACTACCAACATCTTGTTTTCTACACCTCTAGAAGACAAATAACCCTGTTCTGCCACCGGTCCCTTGCCCTCCGCCCCCGGTCGCTGCTCCTGGACCCCCGAATATTGAGGTGGGTCCCTGGAAGAGCAGCAACATAGAAACAACACACCTCTCGAATGGGAGAGAGATCTGTGAGAATATCTGTGCCTTAAACGCTCTTTCTGTGATGACCAAAGAAAAAAAAATAAATAATAAAGTGATTGAAATTAGTTCTACTTAGTCTGTGCATGCAGATAAACGTTATCTGTTGCCATGCCAGCCACTCAAGACCAAAGTACCTGTGGGGAGTGGGGGAAGAAGGGAAAGAAATAGGGGGGGTAAAGAAGAAATAATCGCTGTTAGGTTTCTTTTTTCTTTGATTTGGTTGTGTGGAGGTGGGGTTTCTTGCACGTAGCCTGGAGCTGGATTTGAGCAGCCTGCTTTCCCCACTGCACGCAAACCTGCACACTTCTGAATTGCTTCACCGGGTCCAAAGCTGCGGGAACAGGCTGCTGTTCCACAGCCAAAGCACTTCGGGTTTGGCTCGCTTTACTAAAGGAATAGTAATTCTCCCTTTGCTCAGCAAGACAAAAATCAAAGGCAAGACAAAACTACTGAAATCCTCCGAGTCTTATCCAGAGGGAAAAGTCAAATGGTAAATTAAAGTTTAAGAAGTGAAGGTGTAACCACACCAAGCCCCAAATAAATAACCCAAACAGCAGCATCTCAAACGCTGCCTGCAAGTCAGCCCAGAAGTTTCCCCTGCTTCGACCCAGCAGCAGCCTGCACCTTCCTCAGGCTCAGCCGCTGCACCGATGACGTATTTTACACCAAAACGGGCATATTTGGTCCACTGCAAAACCAGGGATTCTCACCTACTTCATCCTCAGAAGCAGAAAAGTCTCAGTAGCCATGCCACTTCAGTCCACGTTATTTTTGGGTTTGCCCACTTTATATGTAATTAATTAGTATGCATCTTCATAACATTTAAGATGCTTTACCTAAACCAACCTTTGCATTAAAGCTCATTACCAGCCTTCCAGCAGGCTTAATGAGGCGAGGCACCGAGCCCGCCGCACACTGCCTTGATAACGGTCATTAATATTTTAACTGCCTTCATTTACAGGTCTCATCGCAGACGTTACTCCGCAGCCGTCGGGCAGCGATGCGCGCGGCCTCCAGTGCTACCCGCTTGCTTTCCCAGTTGAACACTGTGTATCTCAGCCACCCCGGGACACTGAGTTTTACTAAAAATTCACTTTTTTAGCCAGCAGCTCTCATGATGCTGAGATACCCCGATCTCACGGCGGTCTCCAGGCAAGGCTACAGGCTTCCACAGGCTCCTGGTACCGCAAGTAGCTCTGCGTTTGCCCCACGTGGTCGTCCCCTATTTTCCCCCTTGTCAAGGGTGTTTATTTCTGGCATCAGCCTCCCACCCTCTGAGCACAGCAACTGAGTGCACGGGGGGGTCTTTTTACCGAACATCTGTCTTCCCAGTCAATAAATTACCCTGCTCATCCCCTTGAGGAAATAATTGCAAACCGCCTCTCTATTTCAAGCTGGCTTGTTGTTCATTCCCCCTCACCCCCCCACCCCACCCCCCCTCAACTCTCAAGGTTTCCTTTCCCTAGCAGGAAAAACTTGCAGTTTTATGTTTTCTGGCAACACCGNNNNCCCAGCTCCCTGCCCCCAGCCAGCGCTGCTCCCCGCTGCTCTCCCCCTGCCCCACCAGCCAAGGGACAGCATCCTTCACAGCACAGGGACATCCTCCCAGAAAAACACAGCGAAGATGCTCCTACCAATTTAATGAAAACAACAAAAAGCATTTCTTTAAAAACAAAACAAAACAAAAAAAAAACACAACAACAACAAAAAGAAAAAATAACCCAGAACTTCTTCCCAACACAGAATCTGTCCTGAGCCCAGACCGGGGTATTTTGCTCCAAATGGGTTACCACCACCGCGCATTCACACGTGGCCGAAGCACCAAGGGGGGGTGCCGTGGCAGGGGCACAGGGACAGCCCCCAGCACAGCAGGGTTTTGTCCCAGGTCCCACTGAGCCCCCTCTGCTCCGGGAAGGGGTCACCCCCAGACCCCGGGAGGTGGGGCCAAGGGACAGCTGCGCTTCCCAGCCGGGACAAAAGTCCCCAGCGTGACGGATACTGACCTGCCCACGAGCCTTGGGTTCAACTGGGAAGGTTCGCCTAGAACTGGAGCGGCTCGATGATCATCCTGACTGGTACTTGGTGCTCCCCAGGGTAAGGGCGAGACTCTGAACCCTCCCCGCACAAGCGAAGCCTACATTTTAACCAGTCAGGAAATCTAGTTTTCTGAAAATTTGCTGGGAACCCCCTTCAGAAAGGCCGGAGGAGTCACCTGCAGGAGCTACTTACTCTGCTACCTCCAAACACGTGAGGAGCCGTTAGAGCAGCCGATGCCCCCGCGAAGGCGCGCGGTGCTCCGTGCATGCCCGCTCTGCCCAGCCGCCGCACCATCTCGCTGCACTTCACATTTCGTCTCAGTAAAGCGGTAACTTCCAGTGCAAACTGTCACCAAAGCACCACATTTAGCTTTGCCACGGGGTGGGGGTAACAAAGCCGTGGTTGATAACGAGCTAGCCAGGCATTAAAGGTCCTTAACGTTACCCTACTGGGCTCCCAAAGTACAGAAAAAAAAAAAAAAACATGTTATCTGGTTAGCAAAGTCCCACAGACACGTGTCACAATCTTCCACGTGCTTGCAACAGTTCCTCCCTGTTAGATTTTTAAAAAAATGAGGAAAAATGGGATGGTGGCCGCAGTACCGCTCCTATCGCTGTGCGAGCGCACGACGGCATCGGTGCCTGTCAGGGAAGGAGACACTGGAAAACAAAAGTGAGGAACAACAGTTGCGGGCTTGGCTTTGGCTTTGTTTGGGTTTTTTGTTTGGTTTTTGGGTGGGTTTTCTTTCTTTGTTTTGATTTTTAAATAAAAGGTAAACGCTGAGAAGTTTGCTCCTCATCAGAAGTGACAGTTGGAAGCCACCGAAAGACTAACAGCGTTTGAGAGCCTGAAACAAGATCGCAAGAAAGCCTCAATAAAATAAAACGTCACAAGTTGCTGCTCTGGGATCATTTTCTCCTACGCAGGAGCGGTGGCTCCTGCCTCGGGGTCCCAGGCTGTGGAGCCAGGTGCGGACAGCTGATCGCGGACGCGGTACGTGCCGCCTTTCGCTGGCGGCCAGCGAGGATGCTCTCGGTCCCCACCGAGGGGATCAGTCCCGCGCTAACAGCAACCCCACCACCAAGCAGGGACGTGCCACCGCGGAGCAGAGGGACGGTGTCACACCTAGGCTTGGGGTCCTGCTCGGCTTCTGCGCCCGACCCCAGCACCCAGCGCCTGCGGGGCGACCCCCGGCCCATGGCACAGGGGAGAGGGGTGGGCAGCGGAACTGCTGCGGGAGGGGGAGGTGGGCACTTCCAGGAGCTGCGGCGTCTCGACACAGCACCAAAACCCTGGGGAACGGCTGCGCTGGGGTCCGGGCACCTACCCCAGGAACGGAAACGTGGTGGTGAGGGGATCTCCACCCCAGTGGGCAGGCAAGACCTCGTGGCTGATCCAGAAACACCGTCACGTTTTCAGCCAGGAGGGTGAATAAGTCTCTTTAACAGGTGGCAGGGAACTGCACCTAAGGAGGTTTTGAATTAGCGTGCAACACCTCTCTAAAAAACCGAGCAAACCGCATCGTATTCCAGCTTCCAGATATGAAGAAGCAATTAGGGAAAGTCCTGTGGCCACCGCCAGGTTGGTGGCTGCTGCCACCCACGTGCCGCTCACCCTGGAGCCGCAGCCCCGGTGCTGGGCTCTGCTCCTGCCCCGGAGCATCCATCCCCACGGACCTGGAGGGGTTTGGGCCCCCAGGACCTCCACGTCTTCCCCCTTCCTTTCGGTCTGCACCCTTCTCCCTTTGCAGAGCACCCAGGTACTCGTCGCAGCGCTGGGAGCCAGAGCTTCAAAGGGCTGGGGAGCGCCGCAGCCCTGAGCCCCAGCCCTCGCTTCGCCCCCTCTCAGCGCAAAGGACCCAAGCGTTTCCACCTCAGCGTACAGATGTGAGCGGACCCGTGCCCAGCCCCCCCACCCCCGCGGGGCTGCCCAGCTCAGAGCCTTGCCCGACCCCGAAGCGAAGCCCGAGGAGCAGGTCAGCAGCTGGAGGTGTCCTTAAAATCAAGGGCAGCATCAGCAGGACACACCACAAGGCACAGGACATCAATGAATTTTTCTTCTGCAGCGGAGCCGAGCACGTAAGCACTATTTAACATCTGAAGGATGCAAATCGCTACTCACAGGTTACTCACCAGCCTCAGTAAAGCACCTGCAGGGATCGCTCCCCGCCTGCTTTCCACAGAGATTAGATATTTTTTTTTAATATCAACTTTCAGAGACCCTGGGTGTGTGGCAACCAGGGGACGTGGGACACAAACGTCTCCACCAGTATTGTCAATAAATTACATCTGGGTACAGTTGTGGCTTTCATTCACAGCTGGCACACACACAAAACCGCCAGATGCATTTCTAAAGGTTGCTGTGCTATTTAAGAAGTTGTCCAGGACAGGCTCCCCCTCCCAAATGACGTTCAGATTTTTATTTTTAGGGGCTTTTAGGTTTTTGGTGTGTCAGGGCAGTGTTGCCAAGCAGCTGCCAGAGGGCACTGGGCTGGTCCTCAGGGCAGCTCCCTGCACACAGGGCATCCAGGGGAAGCCCACCCACGTTGTACCCCCCGTGATGGTCTTCCCTCCACCCCCTGCACATGTACAGGAAAAAAAGAATTAAAAAATCCCACTGCAAACCTCTCCTTTTCCTCGCAAGGCTTTGCCATCGTGTGTGCTCCTTGGCTGCAGCCACTGCCACCCCGCAGCCCTGTTATAACGGACATCTCCCCAGAGCCATCACCCCCCGTGCACACCGCAGGCTCCCAGCGACTACCCCGACCATTCCGTACAAAAAGCACAACCCCCCCCACCCCCCCGGGCAGTCATGCTGTTTATGCAGAACATAAGGACTTATTGAAACCCACCAAAATTCTTGCCGGGGCACGATGCTAAGAAATCGCCTTCCACCCAGCCCGTGACGGCCACCCCCTGCAGCCGACGTCTGTGTGACCCTCCACGAACGCCCACCCCCCGTTTCCCAGGTGGAGAAGGGGACACCCAGGCTGGGTTTGCCACCCGTGTGAGGGCAGGAGTTGCTTCCCTGGGGACAAGGTACAACACCGGGCGAGCTGCCAGGAGAAAAAGCATCACTTGCTCTCGAATTTGGTCACGCAAAAAAAAAAATAAAAAAAAATTTTTGCAATAGTCACATTTGCATATGGTGAAGATTTACACCCAAAATAAAGCATGACCAGACAATTTTTTTCCCAGTTCCTCTCGCCATCCTGTTCCTCCCACGGTCTGCTGTCAAACCAGTACGTCGATTTTAAAGCAGTGATTAACCGTGGCAATAACTAAAAATACGGGCAGGAGACCTGACCCAAGAAACGCTTCATTTCCAGGCAGCATCTAACACAAACCGACGGAGCTTCTTCCGCCCATCTGTCACCCCACAGAGGAGCTGTGCGGCGTGCAGGGGCTCAGGGTCCCCAGGTGAAACGAGCCAGGTAAACAAGCAGCACAAATGACCTTATTATTAACTTATACAGCATAAATGACATCATTATTAGCAACTTAGACAGCATAAATGAATTTATTAGTACCGACCTATACAGGTTTCTTTTGCATCTTCTGCACTAACGCAAAAAGCGGGTCAAATCCCTGCAAAACTAATAAACCTTATTAAAAATTAAGTCTGACATTTGGAAGGGCTTTTTAAGAGGAACCTAAAAGCACCCTGGATGAGCTCATCAGGCATATGCACCAACACCACCAGTGACGAGGTGGCTACAGGACCGTTTCCAGCAGCACTGCATTTATTAATTTATCTGCTGACAGCAAAATACTTGGGGAAGATTATTTTTAAATCATGCTTCTCCCAGCAATAAGGAATGATAATTAAAAAAAAAGCAGCCCTCCAGAAGAATGCAGAGCTGGCTTTGCATCCATCCACTGACCACCCTAAGCCTGGTCCTGGCAAGAGGGGGGGTCAGTTCTTCAGGGAAGATTCTGATACAGGTTTTTTTTGGTTTGTTTTTTTTTTTGGGGGGGTGGGGTTGTTTTGTGTGGGGTTTTGGGTTGGATTTTTTTTTTGTTGTTGTTGGTTGGTTGGTTTTTTTGGTTTGGTTTTTTTTTTAGTCCAGTCTCATAATACCCAAGTTTATTTTTATTTTCAGCTGATGTAAAAGCTTCTAGTTAAGCCATCAAAAACCCCTCGTCCAGGCTGATGTTTTAGTCATGAGCTTGTTCTTGAAGCTGATGCTACCTGTAACAGGAGCCGGGCAGGGATACAGCCCGTCTCACCTGCACCCATGGGCGACAGGCGCGATGCTCGGCGGGATTTTAAGAGATGCACAAACCAACCAAACGTCCACTCGCACACACACACATTTAAAAACCCGACACCCATTTATTATGAATTGGCTCTAATAACAAGGTGCATCTTTAATGATTTCTATAGCTCCACCTCTAGAAAACCAATGTATTTGTATGAAGTCCTGCCGACACCCGGGCGCAGCTGTAGCGGGGCTCTGCCTGGTGGGCTCAACCCACCCCAAACCTCCCCGCAAGGTTATTTCCACACATCCTACACACGATGACATTAATCTCAAATTGATGTTTCCAGTTCCTTGCAACACGTAGGTGGAGAATTTCAAGAGATTATTCCCCCCAATAACTCTCTCTCAGGAAAAAAAAAAAACAAAATACTGATCACCCCACAGAAGTGTCATAATTTCAATTCAAGAAAGATGTGCTGAGGACAGGGCTGCTCTTCCAAGGCGGGGATGGGTAAGGAACAGCCTCAGATCACTGGGTGTGCAAAGTATGATTTCTGCAGCCCTGGTCCCTCACTTATCCAAACGATGGTCAGCACCGACCCAGCGCAAATAAGTGCCTGGTGGGGGATTCCCCCCTCCCACCTCTGCAGCGAAGCCCTCCGGTGTGCAGGGGGGTGGGTGTAGGACAGGGCAGGAGCTTTGGCTCCCCAGCCCTGAAATCCCAGCCGGTGGCTCCCAGGAAAGCTCGCCCCTCCCGGGCAGCCGTGCTGGCACCAGTTAGGAAACCAAAGTCCCGCCACAAGCCAAACCGATGACCCCAACAAAGCGTTCTCTGGGGCTGCCAGCGCAACAACCACCACAAGCCTTACTCCTCTCTCATTCACACAGGTAAAGCAAAATAAAACCAACCAACCCTCCAAATGCCCCCACCCCACCCCCCCGAAACATCAGCCTGCAACTGAGCGGCGACGAAGAGCGAGCAGCGGAGGCTGCCGGGGCAAACGGGGCTGCGGCGCGTGCCGTGGCAGCCAGGCGTTTGCCTTTGTCCTGCTGCCCCTGCAGAACTCGCACCTATCGCCTCAAAGTTTAGGAGAGCGGCTGTCCTGAGGCAGCAAAGAGGGGAGCAGCACCGGGGGGGAGGGGGGCTTCGCTCAGGGACAGCCGGCACCGTGCCCCTGCGAAGCCCCCCGACGGCAGGCGGACCCGCAGCCCACGTCTCACCTGCAGCAGGTTGGGGGCATCCAAAGGGTTTACGGTCGCTGGTTTGGGGAGGTCTGCCTTCCCCTACTTCCCACTTTTCCCACGGTGTTGCCCCTCTCAGGTCCCAGCTGCGTGTTGGGATCCCCGGCGCCAGAGCTGGATAAATCCCACCGACGCCACCGGCAGCCCCAGCTGTTGGGGGGGGGGATTTCCACACCAGCCGTGGGCTTCCACCTTTCAGCTGCTCAAGACCTCAAACCTCTTCAGATGCTCAAGAAGCACAGACATCTGAAACTGGGGTGCAGTTTCCCCAGCCCAGCTCCAGCCTGGGGTGCACAGTGCAGGAGCACCCCCCGTCCCGGGCAGCTCTGGGCTGGGCACTCGGACCACGTCCCTGCTTTCGAACGCACAAACCCAAGAGCTGAAGAGCTAAAGCTCCTCTTGCAAATGCTTTGCTTCCCCAGCCCCCATTTTCACGTGCATCATCCTGAGTAGCTCAGCACCTCAGCCTTCCCATGCAGGGCAGGACCAGCACCCACCCCCCCCAAAAAAAAAAAAAAAAAGCAGCTTTATGCATGTCTCCTAATTGGAGAAGCTGCAAAGTGTCCCCAGCCCTATGGCCACCCTGGGCTATGAGGGGAG
>JAVJGJ010000030.1:33798834-33812020 GCA_035590215.1 Microhierax caerulescens | reverse complement strand
TGTGCAGGCGTGCATGCAGCTGTGTGCGGGCAGGATGGGGCTGTGCAGCTGTGCAGTGGGGCTGTGCAGCTGTGCAGTGGGGCTGTGCGCGGGCAGGATGGGGCTGGCAGTGGGCTGAGCCCCCCAGCATGGGGCTCCCTGGGGACGGCTCCCCGGCCCTGCCGGTGTCCCAGGCTGAAACCCGCCTGCAGCTTGTCGGTGGCCCCCTGCTCAGTCGGGCTGGTGCGCCCCAAAACGCGCTGGCTCGGTGCACTGAGCTGCAGCACGCTGCGCCCTCTGTGCCGCGCTGCACCCCAATGCACAGCAGGATGCGCGCGCGATGCCCGGCCAGAGCAGGGCCCGGCCCAAGCAGCGCAGCGGGAAGGTGGCGAAGGCAAAAATAAAACTATTTCGTGTAACTGAAATCCTCTGCTTGGGCCCATCCCCAGCTGCTTCAAACACCAGCAACAGGGGTGGGGGAGACCAGTGGGATCTGGGGACCCCATGTGGGACCCACGGCAGGACCTACTGCCAGCAGTGACCCCCTGCTGTGGGTATGTCTGTTCTGCAATATGTACCATTATTTTTTATTATTTTTATTATTATTATTATTATTATTATTATTATTATTATTATTATTATTATTATTATTAATTTTTATTGCAGCAGTCTTCTCTCTGCAATGAGAGGCTTGCTGAGGGGATGAGGACGTCCCTGGGCCTGTCCTGCTGTCCCCCATGGGCCAGCCTTTCACCAGCACCCCTGCAGCCCCCCAGCACGGTGCCAATCCGCAGCTGGACCAACGGCAGCGTAACGGCGCTGTCAGCACAAGCTGTCCGTGTCCCGGGAGAGCCCGTCCTGCCCCCACACCAGGGGTGCCTCCCAGCCCCATGGTCACAGCTTTGCTGTCCCCAACCTCCTGCAGCACTGCAATCGCAGCATCACAGCATGGTGGGGTGGGCAGGCAGCTCTGCAGACCACCCAGCCCCCCCCCGCCCCCGGCACAGGGGCTCCCCGAGCAGCCATGCAGAGCTGCATCCCGGTGGGTTTGAGTGCCTCTGGGACGAGACCCCCCAGCCCCCCCGGGCAGCCCAGACCAGGGCTCTGCCGCCCTCCCCATGAAGTTCTTTGTCATATTCAGGTGGGACTTCTCGTGTTGTGGTTTGTGCCCGTTGCCCCTCGTCCCATCACTGGGCACCACTGGAAAGAGCCTGTCCCATCCCCCTGCCACTCTCCTTTAAGATATTTGCATGCATTGGTAACATCCCCTCTCCATCTTCTCAGCAGACAGAAGCGGTGATGGCATCTGACCAGGGTGGCAGAAAAGCCTCAACAGACCAGAAACTTGTGCAGCAGGAGCAAGGGCTGGGAGCCCTTGGGGACAGGGAGCCCTCGGGGACAGGGAGCTCTTGGGGACAGGCTCCTTGTGTCACCCTAAGAGGGATGCTCGGGAGAGCTAAAACATCTAAACACATCTTGAATTGCATCAGCTGGGCCACAACCTGCCCAGTCAGTCCCGGCCAGCCCGGGGATCCCAGCGGTGTCCCAGTTCACCCACCTCCCCGTCGCGCAGGGGCCACCGGTGCCGTGAGCCCTCGGGCTCCGTTCCAGCACCGCAGACTCGATAAAATCTGTGCTTTGTGCGCCAGCCCTCAGCTCCTTCCTGTTTTTTATGACAAAACTGTCAGCACTTCAGTTTTTCATTTCTTTTTTTTCATCTCTAGGACTTCTAGGGGAACTCTGAGCCGGTGGCACCCCACTCTCCTCACCCAGCAAACCGCTTCCAGCACCTCACAAATCCTGATGGCTGGTTTGTAGCTTGGAAAACGCTCGGCGCTGCTGGCTGGCGCACGGAGGGGCACGGCGCGGTGGCCCACCGTGTGCTTGGGGCACCCCCATGAGAACGTGGAGCAAACCCTGGGGGGGCTACAGGGCCAGCAGAGCATTCAGCATCCAGGCACCCAGCCCCCGTTACAGTAAGCACCGTTCTGAAGGGGGGGGGGGGGGCTTTGCTACGTGTGCAAACCAGAGGGGATGGTGGTGGCACCAGCCAGCCCGGTGCTTGGCACCTGGTGGCCCCAGCGCAGGAACCCGTATCCCTGTCCCCATCCAGGCCTGCAGTTGGGGGCACGGGACGCCCACAAACGCTGGCCTGATGGCTTGGCAGAAAGCTGCCACTGCGTGTCATTACTCAGATGAGAAATCCGCGTTCTCAAAGTGTTTCTGGAGAAGAGACCCAAGATGCCTCCAGTGCTGTTCCCCGGCAGGGAGCTCCGCGAGTGGCCCGGGGGGAACACCCGTGCTCACCCCTGAAAAAAGAACATGGAAAACCAGCCCCCACACCCAGGAGAGCAGACGGGGCCTGTGCACCATGGGAAAAAGCAACGGGGTGGCTTTATTATTTGATTTCTTTGCATCATGGTTTCTATTAACAACGCCGACCTCCGGGTCAGAAGTTTCCTGGCAGCAGCGGGGGCTCTGCAGGACCCTTGTCCCTGTGCCCCAGGTGCCACCCCCAGGACTGATGCCCAGGGGAAGGTTTACGGCTGGTGGAAATCCCGGCTGCAAGCCCAGCTGCGTGGCCTCAGTGGGAAGCCGTGTCCTGGAGGACGGCTGCCACTCGGCCGCTGCCGAAGCCGGGGCTGTTGGTACCAGCCACCATTAACGCTGGCGGCAAGGAGGGGACAGCGCGTGCATCCAAGGGGGGGACAGCACGTGCATCCAAGGAGGGGACAGCGCGTGCATCCAAGGAGGGGACAGTGTGTGCATCCTCCTCTCGCAGCCCTGAGGCTGGAGGTCCCAAGCCCATCCGGCTGGGCTGGGGTCCTGCACCGTGGACCCCGCACACATCCCAGCCCCTCCTGGACCCAGCCCCAGCGAGTGTTGCACGCCCCAGCGCACACCCGGGCTGCGTTCCTGGTTGCAAGCTGCAGTTCCATGCACAGCTGGTTGCACAGCTGGTTGCACAGCTGGTTGCATGCCCCAGTTGCAGACCTGGGAGCCACCCCCTCTCCGGAAAGACACGCTCTCTGCACCTGGTCTTCCTGCAGGTTGTTTCTCATCCTGCGTCCCCCAAATATCTGAGCAGCAAATGCAAATACACCCCCCCCCAAAATGTATTCCCAGCCCCTCCGGGCGCAGCCAGGACCTGCTGGGGGGGTCACAGGAGGCAGCACAGCTGCACCCGCAGCAGGAGCACTGGGGAGGGGGAGCAGGCACCCATCAGCACCGTCCACCCACCAAGGAGGAGGAAGCACCCCATTGCTGCCGCCACACGGACGTGCTTCGGCTGCTGAAGGAAACCAGGCGAACCCCACGGGGTGCTCGGGGGGCCGGTGGCAGTTTTGGATGGGAGGCCAGGAAAGCAGAGCCGAGAGGTGTCCTCATCCCCCGAGGAGAGGAGGAAAAACGGCGCCAGCAAGCCGCCCTGCACCTGAACTGGGATTTCCCACCCCGAAATGGAAGGGAAACAAAAAGGACTGGGGTTATCTGGCGACACAGCTGCCACTGGAGCGTGTTCTCTGCTGCTGCTGCGAGAAGTGAAAGGCGGCCGTTATTTCAGCGCCAGGGCAGCACCACCGTGCTTGCAGGCACCGATGAAGCCGCTGCCTGGCAGAACTAGGTCACTGGAAGGGAGCGAAGGCGGCCAGAGGGGAGGGGGCCAGGGCACAGCCCCCTACCCCCAGGCACACCACCTCCCCCCAGCATGCCCGGTGGGGCTGGCGGCTCACCCACAACTGCGGCTCTTTGCTGTCCGTCCCCGCCGGCCGCTTTCCTCCACCCAGAACCGCAAACGGTTTCTCAGCCCCATAACCCCTTTCCCATCCCTGCACGTCCCCTGGAGCCGTGGGCACAGCGCCCGACGCGGCTGCCGCAGCGAAGCGTCGTGGCTGGCGGGCACGGGGCCGTCCCCGCTTCCAGCCCAGCGCACCCAGCCGTGGGGCCAGCCGCGGCTGAGGGACCCTCTCGGAGCCTGCGGAGACCCACACCACGCTACAGCAGGGTCTCCAGCACCGCCAGCTCCCCCCGGCATCACCCGCAGCGAGAGCGGCGCGGTGTCCCCACCGCCCCCTCGCCCGCCTGCTGCTGGCCGGCAGGATGTCGTTTTTACTGGAAAGTCGGTTGTTTTGGGTCAGGCGGGGACATGAAAGCATCCCGTGAGTTGGTGCCGGGCGAAGGCTGCGCGGCCATCGCCTTCCTGTCTGCACCGCCTTCCTGTCGCCGCTGCCACCAGCACCGGCCCCGCTCCGCCGCCAGCTGCCGCTCAGGAAGGTGAAGGTCTCGCAGCCAGAACGCTGGAGAGGGTGGCCGTGCCCTCCGGCCGCAGAACCCCCTCTTTCCATCCGCAGAACCCCCTCTTTCCGTCCGTAAGAGAAGGGCTCCAGGTGTCCGCTGGGTTTTGCCACCGGAGGGTCCCCTGCTACCGCCGCCCCGGTGCCAGCCGGGTCCCACCGGGTCGTACAGCCCGCGCCGGCCTGTAACAACAGCAGCACCAAGAGCAGCAGCCAGGGTCATGCTTTCATTTATTCACTTCATATAAAAATCTCTTAAGAATGCATCTGAACACAATATATAATACTATAACATACATTGTGTGAAACTTTTGGAAACAATAAAATAACCACCTGGAACAATGCAGTGTTCAACAGACATACAAACCCATTGATCATGCACAACTGTGCTATTTCATTAACTAGTTAGTCACAAGTTGGACCAAAAGCTTGGAACATATTTTACAAACTGAGATTGACACCGCTCACGATGCCGGACAAGCTTTGTCAGAAGAAGTTTCACAGCACAATTATTACATCAGTTCACATTTTTGTCATAGAAATTCACATTGGGTTGTTCAGAAATTGGAACGTGACATTTAAAAGCCGGCCCGTCCATGGGGGTTTCTTTTTCCGGGTCCCACCCCCCACCCCCACCCCCCCTCTAGGTTTTCAGCACTTCCAACCGCTCGCCCGCTGCCCTGGGGTCTGGTCATCGAGCTCACCACCCCCCCACACCCCCCCGCAGGCGGCTGCCACCCAAATGCCCTTCCTGGGTTGCGTCTGTCTCTTCAGCTATGTTCAGGTTCTTGTATTTTACGCAATACAAAAGGTTACAAGAAAAAAAGGCAACTCTTATTCCGAGTTTTCTACACAATTAACATTGCCGCCGACAGGCAATGTTAATTCATATAAATTAATAACTTACAAAACATTACAGTATATACATTACGTAATAAATACACTGTTATAAACAGTAATGGAGGTGTTAGAGCTCAAGGCAGTGCAGGAGGAGGACGGTGGACCTAACCCTAGGAAACGTGAATGACAGGCGAGAGAAACACAAATATCTGAGCGTGCAAATTCCACTGAGCCAAGGAGCTGCCGAGGGGGAACGCGCGTCACGCTGCCTTATCACGCTTACTTATATATGTACTGTGCTGTGCCATGGAAACAAACTACCCTCTAGCCTGCGCACGACAAAAATAAAACCCCATTGAGGAAAAAATACTGTTATTCCTAGCAAGCGAACAGAGACGGTGCACCATGGCATGAAGTGACTTTAAATGGGTCGCCTGGGGTGTTAAGAAGACGATTAGAGGTGCAGTAATGCAAAAGAGGGTTTCCCTTCTATTTAGTCTGTAAAAGTGATTAACTGCAATAAAGTGACAGGTATTGCCCATGAAAAAAAGGAAGACTGCTTCTTGCAACAGGAAGAATCAAAAAAGTATCTGTCAATTTTGAAACACTTTGTGTCGCTTTTTATACTAAACTCCGTGTATTTAATTAATAGACTCTTGAAAAGACATGAAAGTGTTTACAAAGAAGGCACACAGGTCTGCAGACAGGTGGTCAGGTGGACAGGTTTTATATGGAGAGTTGCTAATCAGTAGTTTCTATCAGTCTAACTGGTATAAATTCCAAAACTAACAGTATAAAATCTCTCAGTTGTGTGTCGTTTACTCTTCAGTCATGACCCAAGCCAGCTCCAGGACAGGACAATGCTCTCAGCTGACAAGGCTTAAACCACAATGTCAATCACCTGTTAATTTCCTGAGCAATCATTCACTACTCGATCTTTAACCCTGACTCCAATCTCAAGTAGCTGGGAAGATCTTTCAGCCCGTGTCAGACACAGGCCTCAGACCCAGGCTGCGGGCGAGTCCGTGAGACTGCCCGCGTGCTCATCAAGTGTTTAAAATCCACTCACACAGGTACAGGACATTATGTGTCGACAGGAGACGTATCTTCTGTCACGATTTCTATGTTCGCCTCCCTCTGTGAATCCTCTTCCCCTGGGTCGGCCACGCAGAGTGTCTTTGTATTGCCGAAGTAGCCGATGCTCTCGCCGTCCTTCTCCGGCCCGTCCGAATCCTCCTCCTCCAGCGTCAGTTCAAACTGGAACTTCTCCATCAGGCTCTGACAGTCCCTGCCCCGCTCCTCCAGCGGCGGAGATGGGCTCTGAGGTATCATGCTCTGGTACCAGTTCCTGTTGTCCTCCAGCGTGTCCAGGATGTCCTGGGCATCGGGCTGCACCAGGTCAGCCCACGTCTCCCAGAGCGGATGGACGATGTAGTCAATGAACCCCACCTGCGAAACACAGGAACGCGCACGCTTAAGGCCAGGGAATGACTAGGGGCAGGTGGCCCTCTAAAAAGTTCAAATGCTGTGAATTTTACAAGCAAAACACCCACCCCCAGAGCACGTCCCCAAACCAGCACGGTCTTAATCGCAGACACAATCGTCTGACACCCAAAGCTGCACCTGCAACGCTGGGCTGGGTTGACGTCCAAACCTTTGGATGAAAGTTGAACTCAAAGCAGGAGCCAGAGGGAAACTCGGCCACGGAGCTGCCGACCCCATCCCATGCTGCACGCGTGATTTTAAATATCGCTGCAGCCATCTGGTCCGCACTAGCCTTGCCCCGCAGGCGGCTGGGTGAGCCATCACTCTGGAGGCAGAACATCCCGCCGAGGGATGCCTCTTACCAGCTGTTAGTGCAAGAGAGGCACTTTAGACATCAGTGCCTCTACCCCAACCGCACCGAGAGGGCCTGCCGTGTCTCGGGTCGGACCCGCCGGTGACCGTGGACAAGGCTGGTGCACTGATGGCGACGCTGCCGTGGCCCCAGGGGCGGCACACGTGTGGCTGGCGGCTGTGAAAACGCCAGGTGAGCAGCCGTCCTAACGCCGAATGTCACCGCTCTCACGGAGCCAAGTCTGACCTCCAGGTAGGTGTATTTTACTACGGTGCGTAGTTTGTACCTATTCTGAACTCTTCCGTGCTCCTGCCTCTCTTTATATATAAACATTTCGGCGTTTCTCCTCTACTCTGCCAAAGCAGGCACCGCCTCTCACTGCGGGGCTGGCGCTGGTGGAGATTTCCTCTCCTTTCATTTTGTTTATGCGGGAAGAGCACAGAAAGCTGGTCGGCGCATCCCAAGAAGTACCCCCCCGCCCCCGGCACGACGGCGACAGCCCGCTGCTGCCCGGCTCCCGGCCAGCGACGTGCCAGCGGTGGAAACGGTGAGCGCTGCGGCCGAGCCCGTCAGCCCTTCCGCTGGCTGGCGCACAGGCGCTGAGCTAAATCATTTTTCAATTGTCTGACTAAGAGGACGTACGTCCAGGATGGAGAAAACTGAATAGCCATAAAGAGGATTGAAATTCTTCCGTCTTGGCAGAATGTGTCCCTTCTCTCCTCGGCTCTGCCGGACAACATTTCTGTGCAGCAGGAAAATGGCTCTCAGAGGGGCCAGACTCACTGTGCAGATGTTTGCTTTGGAAATCACACATGCCTCCTTCAGACACAACAGGATGTCAATAGAACCATTAACATTCAATTGTAACATACTGTGGAGGCAGCTTAAACAAAAAGGTGATGAAAATTTCCTGCAGCACATGTTCCGGAGCACTTTTAAAGTGAAAAAAACCAATAAAAAATAATAATATTCTGTAGGGTTAGTTAATAGCTTCGCTGCCACCCAAAATGTTCAAGGGCCATACAGCACCGATGGCCTGGGATCGGTCACTTTGTCACCAGGCCACTGTTCCTTTAAACAAACATCCCAAATTATGGAATAGCTGGCCAGACGGCTGAGCACTGATCTTCAGATATTTTTTTGATGTTAAGAGGTAACCATCTAGAGCTCTGAAATACTTGCATACTATTTTCCAATGAATTCCTTGTTTTGCTCCAGAATGGATGTGCCACCTCCCTTTCTCCTTCGCCACTAGCTGGGATTTCACTGGTAGCCATTTTGTGCAATCCCCGTTCTTTCTGCATAGCAAAAATACCATTTTGAAACCTCCGTGAAGTGCGTATGTGAAACAAAAAAAATTAATTGGAGCTCACATGCGGAACACATGGGCATTTTCTGGCCAAGCCTGGCCAAAGGATTCATTTCTTGTTAGGTTAACAAATAAGACAGATTTTTCCAACAAAATCACCAAGTGGTTGAGTGAATAATTTTGAAACCACTTGGCTTAGCCCAAGAGGACATTTGGAAATAATTATCATCAATTTTGTTACTTATTCAAGCTGAAAAACCTCGATGATGACTTGCTCAAGTCATTTAAAAACAACAACCAAGACACCACTATATAAAGATTGGAATATGTTTAGACAAACATAAATTACCGGCTTTGTTACAGACTAACCGGGTGAAATTTTACAGCCTGTGCTACACGGGTCAGAACAAAATCTGACCTTGAAACCATTCAATTCATGAATCAGAACTCGAGATGAGCCAACTCATATTAAAAAAAAAAAAAAAAAAAAAGAAAAAAAAAGAAAAAAAAAAGAAAAAGCAGCGCCATCTCCTTTAAGGTTTTTATTGACCTAAGTAAAATATTTCTTTGCCTGCAACCTGGCACACAGCGGCTCCACCAGCCCCCTGACTTAACTGGCCAGACCACGCACTGCAAAACTGTCCGGCACGAGGCTGAGTAATGACTGACGTCCAGACTCTTCCAGCATCCTGAAGTGGATCTCAGCTGGGAGAAAGCTCCTAACCCTGCAGTTTGAACGGGGCTGGCACTGCTGTAAACGTCTAACACGGGGTATGATGTCAGTAGGTTTAGGAGGTGCTAATTAAGGAGGCTGGAGGGCACGGAAGGCAGAAGAAACCTGGCAGAAGGAAGGGGAGGAGATCAGAACTGCACTTTTCAAGCCTGGGGAACAAAAGGAAACGAACTCACTCTGGAAAGTGGGACAGAAACAGGGCAAGATGAACGTGCATTTGGAAATGAGGAGACGCCAAGGGGTCCATAAGGGAATCTGAACAGCCTTGCCAGTCTGTATGAGCTTCAGGCACAGCTGGATGTCAGGGTCAATCAGAACCAACCCTCTGGACAGCTGGCTGTTTGCCTAATTGTGCTTGAGAAAGCAGATGAATTTTGTGTCCGTTTTAAAAATACAAGCTTAGGCAGTACAAAAATGCAGCTCACGGCCAATTACCTGTGATTTTTCCACTGACGCTGTGTGTTTGTCGCACATTGGACTGATTTCCATTCCTCTTTCTCGTTCTTTGTCTCCCTGCTGGAAGAACTCCTCCATGATCCTGTCCGTCCACTGCCGGTACAGCTCCAGAGACTTTGTGGGATTACTCAAGTCTGCACAATGTACCATATTTCGGAGAACCTGCAATTACATTAATCAGAAAACTCATAAAATCAAATGCAAAAAAAAAAAAAGATGACAGTTTCAAGCTGTATCTGCTTGCTTAATTCAGAACATCTAACCACAAGACTCCTGGATTTGCAACAGCCTATAAAAATATTAACACCGTAACAACTCTGTATCCGAGACTCGCTGCTACGGTCTGCTCCAGAAGTAAAACGTGCTGCATGGTTTTCAGACAACTCGGTACTTAGACGGGGTGCAGTTGTGGCAATGGTAATTACATCACGCAGGTTTGTTTTTGAATGCAGGCAGGTGCTTCCCACCATTCAAAATTTATTTCCATGCTCTCAAGATGGTTAAACGCTCCTACTTTATTAAATGAGCAATATCCCTTCCACGCACACAAAAAATGTGCCTGACTAAACTGTGGTTGCAAGGGCTTAAGACAGCAACAGGGTGACCTGTTTTAACATCAGCAGTCTTAAATAAAAATGTAAGTAGAGTTTTCCCGTGAGTCTGTTCTAAGAAGCTGGCCATCAAAGGGGAGAGAAGATCAGGATGTATCTTGTCCTACTAACTACGTAACCCTGTTCCAGTTCTGCTTTGTCGTTTCTGTAAATCGAGGATTATGTTATAGAGGGAACAGACTGTACATGACTGATTTCAGCTCAGGGTGAGAGCTGCTTTTCGAATGGGCTTACAAACTAAAACCTTGCCCCTTGCAATGCCACACCAATCTTACTATGCTTTTTTGACAGGAGAAACAAATGGGAGAAAGCAGCCAGGGCATTCAGGAGCCCTCAAAAACTCGGCCTTCCACACTAACTTCAGCAGAACGTGCACGTTTGCAGTTCCACGCTCTAAGCGTTAAATCCCCTTTACCTAAAGGATATGGGACCACCTTGCACCCCTTCATGGTGCGGAACAGAAGAAAATGCTGAAAATTTAGGTCAGTAGCTGCTGTATACGGTCCATTTAAAAGCCAGAGTGAGAACAGGAGCATCGTTTCTTCAATCCTCAACAAAACACACAAAATCCAGGAAACTCGGCTGACGTACCTGTATTCTGTCTGTGTAGTTGTCCAGAAGGAGGACTCCTGAACTGGTCACCTTCTTGGTTTCCACCATAGTCTTCAGATCAGCTAACAGACTCATATGCTTTGACATATCTGTAGCCAATACCTTTACAGAAGTGAAAATACGATCTCAGTACAGGCAAGCATACAAAGAAGCCAGGTTTTTTTTGTCTAAGAGGAGGAGCAGTGAGTGCATGGGTCATACCATGTCGATCACCATCTTCCTGAGCGTCTGACGCTGTTTCTTGGTCAGGTTCTGGAAGATGTCACAGTGCTCCTCTTGAAGCAGTTTGAAACCCACAGCAAGATGGTGGTTCTCCAGGACAGACTCGTCGTTGTACATCAGGGCTAGTTCGGAATCTAGCAAAGCAACACAAGTATGTGACTCCAGCATGTGAAATGTGTGACTCCTAACAGCAAACGCTTGTCCTGGGCACTGAAGTGTTTATCTGTACGCAATAAATCGGGAAAGGTTTTCTTTTTTTTTGCTTAATGCATGCCAAGAGCGTGCGGTGTTCTAATCCGAGCACATATGTATATAATATAAACAGCCCTTGCTCGGTTCTAATGAACAAAATAGTACTCAGTGGACTTGGTTACGGGCTTCGGAATCACCGACAACAGAAAGCATGAATCCTGCAAACACACTTTCCAAAAAAAGAACAATACCCGTATTTTGGAATCAAGTAACATGCTTAGCCTGTTGCAGAACACAATACGAAACACAACATTTAGTTTTATCATTGTCAACAGCAATAGCGTTATTTATCTTATATTAATGATAAATTTTGCACTCAGGACTGGAAGAATTACTATGCGTTAGCAAGTAGACGTATTCACAAGAATCAAGGGCACTTTGCAAATTGCACTACAATAGCTTCCTTTGTTAGGAACTTCATTTTAATTACTGCTTTATTTCAAAACGTCCAGCTAGTTTACTGCACGATATTTTGAGAAAGTAATGCAGCCTGAAAGCTGTAATTTGTGACCTCGCTGTAATGGAAAATGCATTACCATTAGTTTCCAAGTTTGCAGATGAAGTTATTGTGTTTGAAACAAAACTCACTTGTATTAATAAGAAATTGATTGGAGACCCCAGGGTGATCCACATCATGAATTGCAGCTGCAAAAATTGCAGCAAGAATTTCCAAATCAGTGAAGACGGCCTAGGAAGGAAAAAAAAAGGAATTTGTCAGGTAAATCCTTGTGGTTTATCTCTCAACAATCTGGGAGGCTGATTCAGAGAAACAAACTGTGCTTTTAAAATCAGTTTTCTGAGGACAAGACATTTACTCAGAAGAAAGGCCTACAAGCAGCACGTGCTCTCTAAGATGAAAGAGATTACGGGCAAAGGTGCTGCTGAAACTTCTTAACGGCGATTTCCCTGGCAGTAAACTGAGCCCTGAGAAGAGCGGGCAGCACGCTGCTTTTTGCCAGTCCGAGCGCTCCTGGGTCACTGACTCCGCTGTAGATTTTTTCTGCTACGTTCACACCGGCAACGTGGTGCTTTTTAAGCCCCCCACCCCACCTTGGAACGTGACGACCACCCAACACAAAGCTCTTGGCTCCAACTAGGGGACTCACATCCAGCGCGGGGGTAGAGAGCAGAACATGCGTGGACTGGGCAACGTCAGCGGCGTGGAGGCTGTTGTGGTAAGCGACGTCCGAATGGTAGTGGTCCTCCAGCGTCATCATGTACGTCACAAACGTGTCTGAGGAGATCTTGAAGGTTTTTAGTAGATCTCGCTCCTGCACAATAAATGGTAGAAGCATGCAAAGCATTTATCAAATAGGATGGCACGCTGTAGAAGGCAACAAACCAGAAAGCAATTAAAGAAGAGCAAATTGGGTCAGAAAATCACGCACCTGAAATATAGCGTACATAATGCAGGTGAGCGGCCTGTTGTGGGAATACCTGGCAACATTAAATATGTTCAGTCCCCACTTATTTAGATCTTCCAGTTCCTTTTCAAAGGACAAAAACAGAACGGTTACAATATTTTTCAAGACAACTCTGCATTTATCACTCGCGTGTCTTTTGCATTTTCCGATAGTTTAAAAAGATGCAAATTCCATCTTGTGATAAGTATGTGAGTGCACGAACATGCACACTTAATTAAGTACATGAACACACAAACCACTGAAGGGCTGCTGCCAAAAACTTGTACCAGCAGATGACACTCCTCTGCGTGGCAGGGGAATCGTTTACGATGTGTGTTTCCAGGTAGCAAGAAGAAATGCCCTGAGAGAGACAAAGGCCCCACAGCCAGTTTGCTGGATGTGGCGTTTGCTCTCCTCAGCATTCATCACATATTTTTTCATTATTTTAGGGGTATTTTCAAGGAATTTATGAACACAGAATATGCTGTTAAGGCCTGGTAATGGACACGTCACTTCAGGGATACTGACTGCAGGTTTGGTGTTTGGTTGGTTTTTTGTTTGATTTTTTTTTGTGGCTTTTTTTTTTTTTTTTTTTTTTTTTTGGGGGGGGTGTGGGGGACGGGGGGGGCCCGCCTTCCAT
>JAVJGJ010000030.1:33769127-33779127 GCA_035590215.1 Microhierax caerulescens | reverse complement strand
TCCCCACCAGTCCTGCCTGCCCCTGCTCCATGGGCCTGCCCTCCATCCCCACCAGCCCTGCCTGCTCCTGCACCCCCTACCCGCTCTCCATCCCCACCAGCCCCGCCTGCCTCTGTGCCCCGACCCTGCTCTGCTGCCCCGCCAGCCCTGCTCCCCAGCCCTGCCTGCTCCTGCGCCCCTCCAACCCTGCTCCTCCACCCCCATCTGGTCCCGCTCCCCTCCCCAGCTCCCACCTGGTCCAGCTCCCTGCCAGCCCCTAGCTCTGCTGGCCGCCTTCCCTGTGGCCTTGACCATCACCCGCACCAGCACTGCGGCCCGCCGGTCCCGCTCCCCAGTGCCACGTGCCTGTGCTCCCCAGCAGGCCCTGCACCCCAGCCTCACCAGCCCTGCTCCCCAACCGTGCCGGTCCCCTCTCCCACCGATCTCTGCTCCTTGACCCTGCCAGCAGGACAATGCGCTCCTGAGCGGCTCTCGGTGTAAAAGTTAAGGTTTACATAAGCGGATACAGTGAATCATAAAATCTCTCCATGAATGTAGCTGCTTCTCATAATACCAGTGACATATGCTTACCCCGTAAATCTGTCAAAGTTAATGGATTCAGCATTTCTAATGGCACTGGCTGAGCAGGTAACAGTGACATCAGAGGGCAGGATTGCTATGATATACACTCAGCGAAGCATCTGCTGTATAGCACACATGCTGTACACACGTATGCCCCATACGTGTGTATACCACTGCCCTCCCGGTCAAACCCTCACTGGGACTCCACGGGGTGTGCTCCCCACAGGGCTGCCACCCTCTGCGGCCCCCCGTGTCCCTGGGGGACCAAACTGCACCTCGTGCTGGTACCTGCCTCTGTAGGGACAGATCCTCTCGCCATAAAGCAATGAAGATCATTGGTAAGTATCGTGCACAGGCTGTACGTTTGATGTTGGAAGTTGCACGGCAGAAAGTAGATGCTGCCAAAGAGTATTTCAGCAATAAACTCGCAGGGAGTGCTTGGAACTGGCACATTGTAAAGATTCAGTAAATCTGAACCTTTGTGGCATTGAAAATGTTTTTTCTGTGCTCACAGAGCTCCAAACATGGCAAGTAATCTCATTCTTGCATACTTCTACGATACATATATCAAAAAGCAGGTGGAAATAGCCAAAACACACAGAACTTGAGCCTATCTTCCTTTCTAACATGCATATTCTCTATCAACTACTTTATCATGTGAATTAGTTGACCTGGAAGGGCTCAAATTCCTTGTAATAGAAAATGTTTGCATTGATAAAACTAACACAGGCTAAATCATGACTTTAGGGGTAGGAAAAATACCATCTCCTCAGACAAACTAAAGAGGAGCTGACCATGTAAATAACGAACTGCACTGTGCTGTTGCAGTGTGTTTGTTCTCTGAGACTTCTCCACTAAGCAGAACCACGGCATGTGTGCATTCCTGCAGCAGCAGCAGGAATAGGTTCACAGACTCTGGCACTAGACCCTAATTTAGCCCTTTTGGGGATTTCCAGCCTTGCCCAGGGTCGGGGTTGCAGGACCTGCTGCCCCGATAGTTTCACTTCAGATCTTCACCTCCGAAAGAACCATCACGGCAATGCAAGACCAAGAACAGAAATCTGCACTTGATATTGAAGGATTTATTTTCCCCAGAGCTAATGAAGGGTTCAGGCTATTCCCTTTGTATTCCCTTACTTTGAAATCAGAGTTGTGTGTAATAAAAGAAAACCAAAACAAAACCCCACCAAACCCCAAGGAAAGGTACTAAATATTACAGAGAACAATGTGAATTAGGAAACTTCAGGGCTAAGGTATGGAACAAGGGGGTTTGGCTACTGCTAGTTCTAAATAATTGAAAATTTTATTTTACCTTTTCAGAAGATGAGATAAATAAACAATGAATGTTTTATAAATTCTAAATGGTTTTCAGAATTTTTAGCAGACTATAACTGGACAGTTGTGCAAAATGACCGTTCCTTGCCACCAGTGTTTTGCAGCATGTGAGCTGCTTTTCTGCTTCCTCTCAGTGAGGCTCCCCTGGGAACAGGGGGAATCCCTTCGGGCTTAAGCCTGGTTTACTCATGTAAAAGTAGGAGCATTGTCACTTACCTAGGCCTTTTCAACAAAAACATTTAGAGGACAATAGATTAACGATTTAAATGCAGATGTTTTGAAAACTGCTACTTAAAACATCTCAAGTCATTTCAATGGCAAAGCTGCAGTGAAGGGACAGTAAACTGTTCTTGCTAAGTATAATTTTAAGGGGAAAAAAGGGTGAGTACTGCTACTGTTCAAAAGCTGTTTAATGCCCAATTTAAAATAAGTGTATTTCCATATAAAAGCACCGTTTTCTAGCTTTTTCTGACACTAAGCCAGCCTGCAGATTTCCACTGCCCTGCGCACAGATCTGTCTGGGTCTTCAGACCCAGGGAAAGATGCATCACCTTCATCCTTGGGTAGCTTTTCTGAAATTCTGCAGTGTCTTTTGGTTTTGACTAATCCAAATATTTTTTCACTCATTAAGTAAACGAGCCCTGTGAAATGAGGCTCTGGTGGTGTGCCTCCCTCCAGGTGTATGCATGCTTCTCAGCTTCTCCACCCTCCCTGCCCTCCTCGACTCCTCAGTCAGTCATTTCTGAACCTGCGGCAGTTTTAGCTCAGTTTGCTCGACCAGTAAGTACGTCAAAAATACCACATCCCTACGAGTTTCAAGAAATTAGACAGTCAAGTAGAAGAAAAGACATTATCCTCCTTGACAGAAGGAAGACAGCGTGAGCTCAACCATTCTTAGAAACGGGGTAACTGTCTCCTAAACCGCTTTGTAAGTGACCCAGTCTGAGACCAATCAGCCTGGAACCCCCAATTCCTACCAAACCAGCCCTCCCTGGGCACAGCAAGTCCCCTGACTCCCTGCTCATTAACTTGTTGTGACTGTTTACAAATAAACTGTGAAACCACCTGCTGCGATTACACAGATAGGGCTAAATTTGCACCAGGTGTTTTAGAAAAACAGCATGTAAAATTAAAGTGCTTACTCCCAAGTCCCTAGTGAGATGTAAGATACACAGCTATCCAAAAATAAGTCTGATAAAACACCGGTTAGAAGTTGCTCTTCTATGAATGTAATAGCTTTCTGTGGAAATGATCTTAAAAGGGAATAACATGGATTTTCTAACTTTCTTAATAGTTAATATTCATGGATATCTACCACATTAATCACATTTGAATATTTTAAAACTAGCGGTACCTAGTGATACTGGTCAGGGAACCTTACAGCAGAACCAACGCAGCCCCTGTGAGTGGGAGCAGCTCCTCCTCCGCTGGTGCACCATGCCACTTCCACTCCGCTCAGTGCTCCTGCAGCATCAGCCCCTGCAGCCAGCGCAGCCAGTGCTGCGTTCGATACGGCGCGATACACAAGGGTACGATACACTCTCAATAGCTCGTGATGCTTCAGTGCCAGCTCTGCCTGCAGGAGCAGCGTTTGCTTCTGCCGAGGTGGCCAATGCAGGGCACAAGAGGGAACTGGGAAGTGATGGCAGGGAACTGAGGAACCCTACAGAAGCAGGGGGAAAGAAAAAGAAGTGACAGAAGAGAAAGGTGAAGCGCAACTGGGATTCTCTCAGAGTGGTATCTAGCGTTACTACAGGGACTCACATAAACAATAAACAAAAGTTCAGATGCTACATGACGTGTTCTTTCCCTGAATCCAATGTGAGCGTCCCACTGACATCAGGAGTGCAACACCCTCTGCCAGAACCGCCGTTAAACCAGCCCCACTCATGGACTTCGATAACCTTCCTGGTACAGCTGGTGCACATGGTCACTTACGGAAACAGTCCTGCAATTTCTGGATATGATCTCCTGGAATACTATATATGTGTCTTCAACTGTATCATGTTTCAGTTTATATTTGGGTGTTGCATAACCAAGCCCTTACCCATAAAATTATAACCAGCATTTCCATCATTTTTTCTAGCACCCTATGTGAAAATAATTTCTGAGCCAGAATACAGAACTAATTAATGACAGGAGTTTGTTTTGGTTTTCAAGTATTACATGGTGTTTCTGCATGACTTTTGATCCTGGTGGCAATTCAGCAGGAACCGAGGTGACATTTTGTCACAAGACCCGATTTGCTGCCAGACCATCAGAGGACAGACCGGCTGAGCCCTCAGAAGCAGCACACCATTTAATATTTTTCCGTTGGCACTTAGGATGTTCTAACGTACTGAAATACAATTCATCTATGTGCCAGTATTTTGCAACAACTGCATTTTTGGTACTTTTTCCATCTGTTTCTTCTTCATCTCTGTAGGATGATGGAACATACGGTATCTCTCACTAGAGAAGAGACTTAGCAGCCCAGTTTTAGAAGCTTTTTCCCGTTTACTGACGTGGCCATGCTATTGTTTCCTCACAGCTAGAGCTGCTAATGAATACGGACTTGAGGCTTCTTGAATACATGAAAAGTGAAAGGATTTGGAGATCATCCTCTTTCTGGGAGTGGTTCAGCTTAAGAGCAAATACACACTTCATCAGAAGGCCTATGAAGTGTCAACAGATGAGATGGGGGCTTAATATGATGAACCCTTGCCCCACACTCCCCCGCCAACCCCATGTCTGTGCCGCGCTTCCCTGCAGCACAGAGCCGCAGCCCCTCGCCACTGCACAGCCGCGCGTGCAAGCCCCCACGCTCGCCCGCTGGCTGGGATAGCGTCGAGCGTGAGGCCGGCGTTATCTGCAGCTGCAGCCGTGCATTCTGCTTCCTCTCGTAACCCACAAACTCGCTGTCCTCATCCTGTTAGCCAAAGGCGCCGAGCCTCAGGAGGCAGCACGGCAGGGTGGTGGGGCAGAGACCGCGGCCCCTGGGGCTGCAGGAGCCAGTGGTGGCTTTGCCCTCAACTGCCGCGGCAGAACCACCAAGATAGGGAAACACTTTGAAACCAGCTCCAAACGCCAAAATTCAAAGCGAGCTTTTCTCTCCTCACGAATCCCTCTTGCCACCCCAGTCCCCTTTAAATAAATACGTTAAGACATAGCGTGTCTTGCTTCTGGCAGAGAGCGTAAAGGCTAAAAAGTTGTAAGAGTGGCCAAAATACCAGATCCCAAACAGGTGAGCTAAAAAAGCTGGAGAGGACTTGCACTTCTCCTCTTTGCTCAGTACAATATTACAGGTGCCAAATAACTACATTCTCCATGATATAGCAGGCTAATATTGCTAATGGGTTTCTGTCTTGTGAACAGGTTGTCCAATTTGGCAGGCAAGAAACGTTGCATACAAATATTTGCAGACATCTTTACAAACTCTGCTCTCCTCAGCTCTTAAAGATGAAATTATGGACTGACTGTATGGGTAAAAGATTTCATTCCTAATTCTGCAAAGAAAAGAAACAGTTACTTTTAATGGATAGTAACTTTGCTCATAAACCTTACGCGTGCAGAGTTCAAGACTCAAAAAACCCCAAAAATCTCTATGAAACACGGCTGCCGAAAAGTTCAAAGAGAAACTCTTACGATGAAGGTTAAAAAGCAAGGCACTGCCGCTTACAGCAGTCTCCCCAACTTTTAACGCCGTCTATCCTATGCCACATACACAGCCTCTAGTTCACAGTACCAGTAAGACATCTTCTGGGTTATTTACTTTTAATTGCAGCTATTTATAATTGTAAACTTCTTCAAAATTTGAAGCCATCCTTCCTACAAGCACTCTGCGCTCAGCTCCAGCCTGCCTTCGTAGCAGCAATTCATCTGAGACTCCGGGGACAGCCACCAAGGTCACCAAAGTGCCCATATTCCAGTGATTCCAGTTGATTTAATAAAAAAAATATTATCACTCTATCTTAACCTTACCTCAACAACAGTTTAGACTCGGGATCAAATCTGCTCACTTCAAAGCAAAACTAATAAGAGCGGTTGCTCTATTTTGCCTTGGAACAGCTTTAATACTGGATCTGTTCCCAAATCTAGTACGTACGTGGCAGTAGGCAGGCGCTGAAACGTTCCCTGAATGTTTAACAAACTGATAAAATACAACAAAACCTGAAGCAGGCAAACACTCATAAGAAACAAAAGATAAAAATGTAAATAATACAGAATAAAATGCTTCCCTAGTCCCACTAGTGACAGGGAAACAAACGGTCAATAGTGAGTCCATTTGGTGAACTGAACTCCACTGCAGCTCTTAGGTGAGCTGGGGCTTTTGAAGTCCTCATGTCCTTGTATGGGAACATGTAAATGTTTATCCTGGTGCATGAAACCGCTTGCAGGCACTGAAAACTCTGCTTTAGGAAATGTCTGAAAGCGTGCTCCCAGGCGCCTAACCTGAAAATAACATTAAGGGTGCGATTTTAAAATGCGCTTAATTCCCAGTGTGAATCCATACAACGCAACCCCTGTCCCAGAGGCTTTAGGCGCATTTGAATTTTTGCTTATTTACAGATATTTAAAATCATCTACACGGGGGGGGAAAAAAAAAAAAAAAAAAGCAGCACAGATACAGATATTTCTTAAAAATTGTAACAATATACATTATGAGTCTTTATCGCTTAGAATTCGTCAGAGGACATTAAGACAAACCATTTTTAATTATATAGCATACTATATTTATTATAGATTATCTTAATTGTCATTATTATAGATGACCAAAAAGATTAAGAAGAGAAGGGAGATCCTCTACTTAATCACATGAATGACAGATTATTGTTTTGCGAGCAGTACAGATGTCATTAATGTATACTGAAGGCTTCATTTACATTTCTCAGGCCTTGACTACTAATGACTAAGAGCTTCTATGAAAGCAAGCTGGCAAGAGCCCTCTCTGTGGGATCCTCACCTGTGATGTGATCTACCAGCTGAACTCATCTGTGCTTCAGCTGAGACCCGTTTGACTCTAAGTCCTGATGCAGGTTAGAGGACAGAAAAATAAAGGAGGAGAAGGAAGGGAAAGGAAAAGGAAAGGAAAAGGAAATGGAAATGGAAAAGAAGGAAAAAAAAGGAAGGGTGGCCTGTGTGATTTAACAACATGGGGTCATGGCTTAGATAAAAGTCACGCAGATCCAGATCACCGACGGTGTTCCCTCCCATTCCCTCCAACGAAAGAATATGGCTACTTCAACTCAAGAAAGCAAGATTCATTATATGCCCTGCAATAATTACTAGCCAGTGTCTAGCATCACTCTAAAACCCGGGAGCACGGAGCATGTTCAGTAAAACAGGTTTATCAACAAATGGCATGCCAAAACTTGATCGAACAGGGACTCGGGCAGGCTGTCAGCCATTTACCCTTTGCCTTCCCTAATATATCTGTGGTTGCTTACAGATTGTGCGGACATGTTTACATATTTATCCTTGACAATGCCGAGTGAATAACTGACACCAAATAATTTATTTGTTTAATGTATCCTGTTAGTGCATTCATGACTACCCATGAGCAGAGAGCTATTTCCTTGAATTAAACTATTGTTCTAACAGATCCAACAAATGTATTTGAGAAAATTGTTCTGTAGATGGGTTTGAAAATTCACAGGAAACAAAATGAAAGGCACAGAGCACAAATGCAGTGATTAGTTTTAAGTCTTCAGTGAAGATCTCCATGTCTGACAGCACCGTCTTGCAAACTGCAAGCACTGAAAAAAGCCCTGTATCCTGTAATTAGGGGTTTCTGTTATAGATGCTCTGTATGTTTTCCACTATTCAGGGAGTCTATGGACCAGATTGTCAACTTTTTTTTCCAAGCACAAAAGCTAGATGTGTACCGAAAAGGGGGTGTTATTCAAAAGCAAGATGTGTCCAGCAGAACCACCCGACGCTGCACGTGCCAGCAACGCTGCCAGCGCACAAACACGTTCCCTCTTGGAGGTTTAGGGACACTTGTGCACTTCCAGTCCGCTGGACCGCGGGGCTGGAATTAGAGTAATCTAAAATCATGGGAACGACAGAGTCTTTAGATACACTTCCCCTCCTCCCCAACATTTCATTGTATGCAATGAAACTAATTATATCTTTTGCAAAGATAAGTGCAGATGTGCTAAGAAAGGCACAAAGCCCCAGCACCTGTGGAACAGGTGGAGCCAGTACGCTCTTGAGCAACTCCCCGAACAAATGGATGATCCTGCCCTTCTCCCCCCTCCCGATCATATTTTTGGGACTCCAGTTCGACCAGTAACTCTAGCTGTCCCCTCTCGCATTTCTCACACCTGCAGCTATACTGCAACCTCCCTCTGGCGGCAAGGGAGGTGGGAGTCGGAGCGAAGGGCTCTGGCTTCGCTCCCCAGCATGGGGCGGCCGCGCTGGGCACTGGGAGAGCTGTGGAGTGGGGCCAGCGGGTGCCAGAGCTCGGCAGGAGATGGGCAGGCTGCAGGCGGAGCGGGCACGGGCACGGGCACTGCATGCAAATGAACGGAGAGCTGTCTCGGAGCGATGCTTCTAGCGAAAAGCTGTTCTGAAAACGTGGGCTTTGCTGTCAGCCAGCGCTAATACACGCGATGCGGTGAGAGAGGCCAGGGTAGCGAAACCCCTGCAAAGAGAGACAATGGGATTAACTGGCAAAGGCACCGCTAGAGGTGGCACTGGAGGAGATCCAGCTGTGGGGAACGCAGACAAAATCTTAACACAGGCTCAAAAGCAGCAGAAACAATGGAGTCTGTATTCAGAGATGATAGAGGAAGATAGAGACAAAAAAAAAAAAGAAGTGAAAGCTTTCTACTGCTAGTTGCGAAAAATGCCAGGAAATGAGAGATGCTGCTGCCAGGAATAACGTTTGTGATACTGAAATTGTTGATGAAAGTGTTTGACATGCACTACAACCTCAGGCAAAATAAGGCCAGGATTTTGGGGGGCAGGGTTTTTTTTTCTCCCCCAAAAAAGAACAAGGAGCAGAAGAAATGAACTCCTCTGTTACACTGCTGAGGAGTCTGGCATTATAAGTTCCCTAATTAAAGACAGGTCCTTTCTGGGACACACCATTTCAGTTGCCCAGAAAGGCTGCTGGGAAAACTCAGCCCCCAGCAAAACGGCTCCAAACTTGCTAAAGACGCCAAGGCAGTGATTGTGACAGCCCCCGCCAAGAACATCGGGGACACATCCAGGTTCAAACTGGAAGACTCCGGGGAGTAAGCAGAGACGCCTCACCAAGAGAAGGCACGGTGACCACAGAAAGCAATATGAAGAGGAGAAAGAAGAACCTCCTGCCTGTAGGGAATGACACAAAACCAAACCACTTCACATGCCCATGCTGCATCCCAAGAAGGAAGAAGGCACAGCTCATTTAACCACCAAAGCAGAGGCTTCCAGTGACGGGAGAAATGCCTGAAGCATGACTCGGCCGTGCCGTGAAGCGCAGGAGACGTCTGCGAGTCACTTGACTGCCATAGTAGCAGTGATGTTTCTGAGTCAACAGCCAATGCGTTCACCGCCCGATCGCTGAGCCAGCTGCAATGTAATCTGAGCAACACCGATAAGCAGTAATATTAGCCCGGAGAAATGTCACTGGGGGCGGGGGGGGGGGGGCCTCATCGGAGCTATCTTTAGCCATCTAAAAGTTAATCACCTAAAGCTCCCCGCACAGTCAGTGGAAAGTGGCTGGGACCTCCAAGGGGTAATCCTGGTCTATTCTCAGCACGACTGCTGCGGTGGGCTGAATCACCCTCCGGAGGTGCCCATCATTCTCCGTTAACTCCAGAAGGCACCTCTGCTGCAGTCACAAGACACTGGCTAGAAGGGACCTCCAGAGGTCCTCTGCTCCGGCCTCCCACCCACAGCAGGACTATCCCCCGCTAATCGCCAACATCAAACTGATGCTCATGTAGGGCACTGTTAGCCTACCCCCCCCCCCCCACCGTCATCAGCCACCAACTGGACACGCAGCCTTCATCACCACCCTTAGAGCTTGGTGGCTCAGCGATACCCAACCCTGTCAACAGTCCGTCTGGCCGGCCAACGCTGCTTCAGCTTCCACGTGGGAATGCTGTGGGAAACGGTGCCAACGTGCTTATTC
>JAVJGJ010000030.1:33748537-33766473 GCA_035590215.1 Microhierax caerulescens | reverse complement strand
GCCACGTGGAGCGAACAATACAGTGTAGCTGCCACAAATCAGAAGGGTAAGTGACAGTGCTTTTATGGTGCCAAATGGAAGTAACAAAATGCAGGAAGCATCTTGTCAGATGTCACTTAGCAGTGATATCATGGGGGAATCTGGGAACGGGATTTGCCTGCATAGTAGGAATTCCTCAGTGCATGGAGAGGGAGAAGCAGAAATGGCAAGAGGGGCAGAATCTAATCTTGGCCTGTCGAATGAACGGGAAAGATTGTTCAGTTCCAACTTTATCTCGGGGAGCAAACACAGGGTTTGGCACATTATCGTTTTACTGACCAGGCTTGATTCCTTGTTGCCCTGTAGGATTCCTGCCTTAATCACAAGACAGGAGATAAAATACGACGCAAGAGAGTACCTCTCCTACACAGGGTCTAACACATGCAAAAGACTGATGGTGCACTTAGAGGAGAGACCTGCATGGAGAACGCTGAAAATGGATTCTCAGATGACGTTTCATAAGGAAATAAGATACACACCTCGAACATATTTCTGAAGACGGATCCGTTACCAAGGTCATTATGAATTTTTAAATTAAGTGAATCCTCACCACACGTTTACTCAACACGCTCCTCAAAGTGCAGCGAAAACAGCCCCGAGAGCTGCAGGCTGGGCACGGAGACGAGCACTGGTTTCACTGGGCTGCAGAAGGAAGGTTCCAGTCCAGGCCCCAGAGCTGAGCCTGGGGACTGAAATCCCAATTTCCTGCAACTCACGGGGCGCCCAGATTGTGGTTTTGTTTCTCCAGCTGAACAAGGAAAGGCTGGACCACAGTAAGATGGACATTTTGCTATGGAGTAGAAGTGTTTTCTTCTCAAGCACATGGCGTGCATGTGAATGCACGAGCGTGAGAAAGACACTGAAAAATCAGGATATGATTGTGAAATTACCTAGCTACCCACTTAGGATCTACCTGTGCCGTGCAGCACATTATCTCATTCGATACATGTGGGCTGGCTCGGAGAGGGCTGGTAAGCTTACACGTGCAGGGAAACCAACTTGGATCCTGGAAGCAACATCCTTGTGCTAACAAGGCACTCCACCTAAACTAATTAGCCCTGCCTTTCAACAGGCTTAATTAGGTGGGGCACCATCCTGTGCTGTTGTGGCTAGACGCCTTCCGGTTCTGGATCTGGCTCATCCGCTGGCAGCCAGCGTGAGGACCGCGGCGCTACCCGGTGCCATGCGCTGCCGCGTGTGCGGGAGCGGGGGCTCTGCCCGCAGCCCAGCGCAGGGTCTCGCTCAGCCGCCTTCCGCTGCACGGCTGCGCAAACCGCCGGCGCCCCTGCCGCCGCGCTGAAATCCGCCCTGGGAAACCGCGAGCTGGCTTTCACAACAGGCCTAAGACGAGGAAGGAACTATCGCGACAGACCACAGCAACGATTTTAATTCAACAAAGGGGGAAAAAACCCCACCCTGACACACGGAAGATGCGAAGGGCTAACCGTACTCTATTTCGTTGCTTCAGAAGTTTTGCAAACCACAAACGAGAAGGTCTGCGTTTGGATCTGCCACAGAATCCAGATGTTAATTTCACCCGCGTACCCATCCGTAGCCATTAAATCAGGTTTTGAACCGGGTTAACCTGAAGATAATAAAACTTATGGTCTAGGTATTCTGTCAAGGTGAAAGTCCTTGGACTGTGGCGAAACAAATACCGGGGTAGGAAATGGAAGAGGAACCTCAGGAATGAATCCTGGAAGCACAAAGCACAATGCCAATCTACCTGAATAGCTCCCCTTGGCCAGTGACATTAGAGGTAAAGACAAAGTGTATTAATAAACCTTAGCTCTTCATAAGGAAAATTAATCAGAAGGTTTAAATGAGGGTCAGAATGACGCTACCCATGCCACCACAGCAATGCCGAACAGGCTGTTGGAAAGACGTTGGACCCGTTTAAAACAGTTTCCTTGGCTCATGGAAAGGTTACAATTTAACACAAAATTGTCCTCCATTTCCTCTCAATTTAATTTCCTTAAGGTCTTCAATATGAAAGTTAAGAATGTGGCTCCTGGAAGCATCCCAATCATAATTCATAGGAATTCTTTAAGACACATATCAACCTTTGTGTCCATATGCCCCGCTCTCAGCCTTGGAAAGCCTGGGCGTACAGTCAGCTGTTACATTCTGAGCCACCACACCAGCCATTTAAATTATATTAATTAATAAATATAATTAATTGGTTTGGGTTTTTTTCATGGCTAAATGTAATTTCTTGAAAGCATTATCCTTTAGGACGGAAGCTTAAAAAACTGATTTAGTTTGGAATTTTAATCTGTTTTCCTACAATAGATATTTCATGTACCCAAAGGGTCAATGTCAGCCTCAACGATTTACCTTACGTGAACTTTCTGCCCTTATTTAGCCTCTGAAAATAAATGAATACGAGTGCCATCCTACAGCTGAAACTCACAGATATTGCTACTCCGCACTGAGCAGAGGCACTCAAGTACACAGCATGTTGCAAAAAATGACCTGTTTTGACATATTTGGTTTTCAAGTGATACTCTGAGTAAGCCCTATCGACTGATCTGCAATTGTACCAAACGACACTGTGGGAAGTCAGAGTATTGCTCACTGCAGACCGTGGGTCGGTCACAGAGCCGAACCAGCAGAAATAGGTTGAACAATCTGAAAGCACATGCAATTAAAAAAGTTGTTTCTTAATCTGCAATCCTCCAGCTTTTGAAAACATGGAATGCTTTGCATGTTAAGCCAGTGCCATTCAGAGAGATCTCTGGTGGCACCCCGAGACATATGGATTCACTTTTTGCGTGTCCGCACGCTGTAACTCTGAGCGTACGGAGTGAGCCTCAAGTCACACAACTAAAAATCTTCAGACCTGCAGTAGCCGACAACAGAGCTAAAATATTCACTGTGCTAATCGTCTGTATTAATCTACCCTAGCAAACAATTTCAGCTGTTCCTAGCCATGACTCAGTGTGCTTTATGTTTACTAATCTGCACATACGTCCTTTTAGAATAATCTGTTTAAAATCACAGAGTGAGTCCCACGGGTAAAAGGGTGGGGAGGAAGAGGGAGATGTCAGTATCCTACAAACCAGCATCATTTGTTTTGACAGCTTTTAATATTCCATATTAATCTTTCGCACGTGCTGATCTCCACTGTGCCTCTGTGTCACCTTCACACCAAGGCCATCACACCCTGGTCGCCACCTTTTTAAAAGATGTTTTTGGGACGTGGCTTGGCACTGGATCATATTTTCCCCAACAACATCAGATTCATTAAATGGTTATCCATAGTCAGAAACAGATAATAGAGAACATCAGATAATAACTTACTTGTGGTTCTTTTTTCTTACACCTGGATCATTTTAGCCAGAAGGTGATTAAACCTGGAGGTCTGATTCCTGTATGACCACTTTCCTCTCATCTGGGGTCTCGGTCCTGACCCGAACCAGGCTGTTCACACTGAGCTGTGCAATCAGAGAGGTGCCTTCAAGGGGCAGAGGGAGGACAGGCTTGACAGTGACAGGCAGGCTTGGAAGCGTCAGCCCTTGTCAGATCGCTACAGCCAGCACAGGTAAGAACAGCCTTTCACTCTCGAAATGCATTCAGTTAAGGCCCTCACAATATATTTATTTAAGCACCTCAAACCGAGGTCAAGGAAATCTAAACGTCAGCTATAGTAACAGCACCCTTATTAACAATCCCAGTTAAAATATCAGATTAAGTTGACATGGAAACTGAAATATTCCCCATTGAAGGTCAAGTATGGGTTGGCCTGCTGCAGATTATTCCAGTGGTTCCTTTTTATGCTTTAAGTTTTATGCAGCGTGGCACCTTTCATAATTTCTGACATTTAGCAGCATAATAGAGGCACCTCGTGTTAGCCTTGGCCAAGGGCTCTGCGCTGTCATTCACACTGCCTCGCTGAATTAATTAATTCTGTGAAATAAGTTCAGTGAAATCCATAGAATTTCTGTGAAACATCTGATTGTAAGCTGCACATGACTTTCCATTTAAGGCAATTTGCAATAAGAGACATTCTAGCAGCATGCTAAATTGACCACATTTGGACGTGTTACAAAGGCAGGCTCAGAATGAGCAGCTGCTGCTGAAAAATGTGGTGTGAGCATCATCTCTCCTTGTGTTTCATTTTTTTTTGTTCCTGATCTATAAAGTGTGAATAACAGATTTTTGGCTTTTACCTGGATAGTTCGTTCCCACTGTAAGCGGATGGAAATATTTAAAAGTTTCACGCAATATAGTTAAAACTCAGGAAGCTGCAAACAGTGCGTGACATTTCAGTAACGGGAATTTTGGGAAATACCCTGCCCAAAGAACTTGAATTAAGACGAAGGCCCAGCATACATCTTTGACTACAATCTGGATGTGGCCCTCGCAGAAAGTATCACTGCTAAACCTGAAAATACTCCAGTTAGACTGGAAACTTGTATCTGGATTTCTCTTCTTCAAGAAGTATCTTTGGGAAGAAAGGGAGAGAAACACGTCGCAGCTGTCAAATGCCAGTGACATCTATTATTGACAAACCCCGCACTTGTGTTTCCTAACTTGTAAACGTTTACTTCTCTGGATTTTTGCTAGCAGGATCGGCCCCACGCTGTGCTCAACCCATCAGATGGTAGCCCCCCCCCGAGCAGACGGTTACAGCACGTCGTCTCGGGCTGTCCCAGGCCAGCCGAGCACCGCTTGTGCCTGTGCCGAGCCAAACATCCTGCGCTCCCGTCAGCGACGGCCGGGCTGCCATCCCAGGTCACTTCTCCCAGAGAGGGAGGGAAGGGAGCGGGAAGACAGGCTGGCTTTTCCACCTCGCGGAATGGTTTGGTGGCTTTTCAGAGGATGCAGCGAGCGCTTCCGTCAGCCTAATATGCAGTATTTAAAGAAAAAGATGTTGCTTGCAAGCTGTGACATCTTAGAATCGTTTTGTTATTAAGTGCTAAACTCGTAAAACCTCCCTAAACACGTGCCTGCAGCACAAAGGGGCCTAACTGGATTCAACCCATTTTAAATGAAAATACTGGGGTGTCTGGAATATGCCCTACGGGCCCTGGCAAGCTGCACCCAAAGCTTCGCTCTGAACGCCTGGAACCTGGAGTCTTTTAGGTACAAGGCGAAAATGTCTGCTTGAGAAATTTTTTGAAGTGTGTGGAGGTGTGAGAGAAGAGTTTTCATATGCACAGATGTTTAATTTCCTCTTGGACAGACATATTTATGACAGCAGGATATTTATACTAAAATATCTACATTAAAAAGCATAGCTCTTTTAAAATTAAATCCAACTACTTAAGTATTTCGTTCTGAATGATGGCCACTGATCATGGCTCCTAGCAAACAACATAGCCCAGTGTCTAACCTTGGGTCAGATCCTACCGCTCTTCTGGTTGATGAAAGGCTGTTTGCCACTTGCCTTCAACATGCACGGTACTGAACATAAAATCAAGAGACATTAATTTTAAATCAACGCCGTGCTAGATTTTTGAGGGTTTTTTTGTTTGTTTGTTTTTTGGGGTGGGTTTTTTAAATTTTGAATTCTTCGAATTATTAAGTGCCTGAATGCACAACAAAATCAATGATACCTTTAGATATGAAAACATATTCCACAGAGACAGACATATTTAGATGTCTTTTAAAGTCTGCTGCTTAAAAAATTTAAATCTTTGTAAGCATACGTATTTTTCCAGTGAACTGAATTAACTTAAGAACCTGGTATGTTTTATTAATAACTATAAATAATTAACAGTTGTTTCCTTTCTGTCAAAAAATTATCGTAATTATACAATACTTAAGGCTGTCACTTACAGACACGTCTTACAGGGAAAACAGTATTACAATAAAATGTTTCATTAACTATTAGCGTAATATTCTTTACCAGTTGCACAATGACATGCTTACATTAATAAGCATACCATGCTTAACTATATAAACCTTCTTTAGTCAATCAGGAGATTAAAAGATACCAATAATAAAACCAGAGCATTTCTAGGTGATTTGAACACTGAAAATAGTCAAGACGTTCATTGTTCAGCATCACCATTTGGGAACCGGTGAGTCTAAACCGCGTCTCGGAACGGGCGCGATTCCGCACCTGAACAGAGGGGAAAGTGCATTAGCAATCCTTTACTCCTTCTTTTAATTCTACCTAGTTTATATCTTGATTTTCAGAGCTCTTAAAGTTTTAAACTTTATAATTGCTCTCCTGTAATTGTAGAGTTAACTTTGGTGGGCAAAATGTCTATCCTAGAGAGGACAATGGGCAAATTCAAATTCTGTCTGTCCAGGCTTGTGCTTTACCCTCTGTATATGCCCCTACGAACCAGAATCAGGCACTGCTCCCACCACAACTAATAAATACGAAGCAGCAGGAGTTCCTGCCCGGTGACGGACTGAATAACTTGGCCGCCAACAATCAAAACACAAAGTTAGAAATACTTTTTAAAACGCAACAAGAAAGCAACTTACACTTGGAATTAGATCCTGCAGGAAGACAAAGGTTTGAACATTGGGACTGCCCAAGGACAGGCTGACGGCTCTGGGATTTGTGCGGTGCATTACCCTGGGAACGTCTCCGCACAGATACTCGGATGCAGCCTCTCACACTCCCATGGCCAGCTGTGTCCGGGACACAATGCTGCAGCAGTGAGCTCAACCTCAGGGGAGGAAGGAGAGACTTATATATAGCTGCTGCAGGGATGAGCTGCTGGGTGCTTTCAAGAGTCCGTTTCGGCTCCCACTGGCTGGAAAATGCTGATGACATGGAAGCTGAAGGGTCTCAAATCAGTGGGACAATGAAGAACCCTATTCATCACTGAGGCATGCACAAACTGTGCCCCACAACCTAAAAAACCCCAACAAAACAACTTGGCCTGCCAGAAGTTTGGTTTGCGTGTTTTTGTTTGTTTTGGTTTGGTTTTTTTCTCAGATCAAGTACACATTTTTCAAACTCATATGGAACTGATTCAGTACATTGAAGACTGCGCTGTCAAAATCTCACCCACAGCAACTATTATCATTCTTATGCAGAAAACAAAAGAAACACAGATTTTATCAACTCCGATATTAGCAATGGCAAAGTCTTATTGTCTTCGCAGAGGCCTTAAGCAATCCAGTAGGAATGGGAGCTGAATAAAGCAATATAGGGTGTTCAGGGCTTGACCTGTGCTTAAAGAGCAGAGTGAATATGGGGACATGAGAGCATGCCACTGCAACGATCTCTTCACTGCCACCTTGGATTCACAGTTGCCTGGATCATTCAGAAAGAAACTGTCATCAGAGAGAAGCCCTTTTAATAACCTGTGACTGTTTTGATGGTTTTCTCCTACGTAGCAGAGTGTGGTATCATCAGTGAAATGACAACCTCAACAAAAAACCCAGCTGTTTGGCTCCTCAGCTGTTCTTCAGAAACACAGTGCTGCTGTGGATTACAACATACCTGCTTATCTTGCCAAGGAAAGGTACTCCCTCCACCAGGGTGAGGATGCCACCTATATATATATATATATATATATCTCCTTAGGTTTTCAGCTCGCAGCCCCTTCGGAGCCTCTGTCTGATGGCCAGAGCCATTCCTGACACCAGGCAAGGAGAACCGCACGACCCGGAGCTGCCTTCAGCAATGGGCAGGATGGCAGCTCCGAGAGGTCAGCATCTCCCTGGCCGTAGGGATGAATGGATATCCCGGGCAGCCCAGGGGAGCCCAGCCTGCCTCAGAAATACAGCAGGACAGCGCGAGCGCACGCAGGGAGTCCCGCTGGCATCGCGGCTGCTCGCCCCACAGCCGCGGATGGCAGCTGGGCCCCAGGGAGTGACAGGCTCCTGATGGCAGCAGCACGTGTAGCATCTTCATGTGACATCCACAGGTGGGGCGGAGGGGAAAACAGTTTTTATCCGTTGCTATGGAGTCATGATTAGCTTGTATGTCTTCAGAGCCTGCTGAGGAGAAGTGAAGGCTATTTTCTTAAATAGATGTCATGAAATCAATCCTTGCAGAATTTCTGGAGTCAAAGGCTAAACAGGTTTGCCTGAATACCTTCTGTTACTCGATACACAAATAAATCTAGCCAGGAGACCTAAAATGAGTGTCATTTTTCAGCTGGAGCTGAGCTCAAAAAATTACTCTTTAGTCTCATTTGGAGTTGCTTATGCACACAGTAACATAACAAAAGTGTGTTAAATAAAACACAGCCATTACCTTCGCATAAAATGTGTATTAGGAAATTAACAAAAAAAAAAAAAAAAAAAAAAAAAATCCCCTTATTGTAAAGCATAGTGACTTCAGAAGAAACTTTTCCCTCATTCTCTCCAAATGCTAAAAGAAAACCTGATGTTCTTCTTTTAAAATGTGTCTGCCTCTAGGTCTTTGGCACAGGTTTACTGATGGGAGGGCCGGCAATCTATTTAATGACTGCATTGACGTCAATAGCATAACTGAAATACTTACTAAGATGCATGAGTCCAACTTTCAGGGGGTGTGTGTTTGCAGGCAGGCGCAACACACGAAACGGAGTCTCTGCAGGAATGAACTACCCCAGAGGAGCAAGAAACGTCCCCAGCGAGGTCTGGAGCTTGGTCAGCTACGGTTGCTTTTTCTACAGGTAACTTTTAAAGCTCACTTTAAAACACACTTTCCATTTCTCAAGCAGTAAGAATCACTTGCCCATTCAAAAGCCTTAATTTTACTCAGTCATGCCGTTAAGCTGGTATCAGTCCGATTTCTTTTGCAGTGTTGCTTGATTTCTAAATAATCTGCATCATTATAGCACCACATCCTTTAAAAACAGTATTTGTATGTAATAGTATTTATAGGTAAGTCTACAGCACCACTGAATTTACTGTACTCAACTGGTTACTTTTTAGCTCAGCTGTGTGGTGACACACGGTTCCTCTCGCGCTCTTGTTAAAAGCCAAAACCACCAGATCTACTCGACTTGTACAATCTTTCTCAAGATCAGAAGGCCGGATCTTCAGCCAAACTCAGAGCAGACCAACAGAACTTCAAAATGAATCCTCTGTTTCACATGTGCCCAGCGCCCTTCTCTGCACACTGAGCAGAGGAAGTATTCCGCAGGAGCGCTAGCTCCATACTAATCACTTGGGATTTATAGATATTTGTAACCAAGAGCTTACTTTGATGCATGGGGATTGTTAACTCCTACAAAAAGTTGGACTCTCATTAACACAAGCACCAGCATTATCCAATTTTCTGTTTATGCTTTATACAAATGTTCGTGCACGAGTCTGTGTACATCTTACACCCACATAAAAAATGAAAGAGTACAAGTTTTGAGTTCGTGTAAAGGCATGTGAGAAGTGCAGGCAAACGTGCAGATGTACAGGAAAGCAGAGGCTAAGGCACAAGCATGAAAAATACCAATCTTTCACTCCCATCCCCAGAGAGGAATTTTAACAAAGCTTTAATCCTCTGAGCCCTGAAAAGCCTGTGTGTGTCATATCCCAAAGTGCTACACCCGCCAAAGACTCGGGTTGCAAAGCAAATCAGCTATATTATATTGCTAGCTATATAATTAATTGCGAGGACAGACTGTAATTATTCAGTGTTGAAAGTATCCAAGGGGCACTTGGTTGCCTGCTCCTAAGGAAAGTTTCTGCAAGCTCCTCGCAGCTCCAGGAAGCACACAACACTGCCTGACCCTTAACACCACGCGTTGCTCCCGACAGCCATCAGTAACATTTCGACGCAGCAGCCGAGCAAGTGAACCGGTGTGGGAAAAGACCGTCCGTCTGGGTACGGACCTCTCGGCAGCGATGTGCCACCTCCCCCCGGTCCCCCTGCTCAGCCAGGGAGGCTTCTCGCTCCCTGTCGCGTCACGACTGGCACGGGGCTTTCTCCACAGCCTCGGGGAGGAGGGGGTTCACGTACCGCAGCGCCCACGGGTAACACACAGGCTTTTCCACACGCGCTGCAAAGGGACGGCGTGCGGAGCCTACGCTAGTCCGCACAAACACCAAGACCAAGCACGCAACCGCTGTCAAGCAGCGGGGGAAGAAGCCTTGATACTGGGGCTCTAAGCAAACAGCACTGATCCTGTGCTGAGCTGAGAGGAAGAATGTGGTAAGATACAAAAAAGTCCTGGGAAAAGTACAAAGGAAACAAAACAGATGGGGAAAAGATTGTACCAAAACGGGTGGAAGAATGAGAGGCTTAGACTGAATGTGGCAGCCAGTGCAAGATGATTTAATTCAGAGGGGATTAGGGCCAGTGAAACAAATAAACATGGAGGAAGGAACAAAACTAAGCAGGAACTGCCAGAGTTGTTGCTGGTTAAAGATTTTATTAGTTGAATCAATTGGGTAGGAACTAAACACCTTTCACTGATGCCAAGGGAGAGGAGAGCTGAATCGAGAAGAGAAGGCACTGATGGATTCACCGAGCCCAAGGCAGCACCAAGGCAAATGAAAGTAACCGTGGCAAAAAAAAAAAAGGGGGGTTAATATGAGGAAGAAACATCAGAGACACTCATATGACAATATGTTTATATCATTGTTTCTGTAACTCCAGAGAAGGTAGCTGGGTAGTGTCCGCAACCCTGGCCCCGTGCAATCGCACTCTGCATTGCTATACACTGCTTTGGAACCTCGTGGTCTCCAGTATTCCCATTATCCTTCCCAGCTGTGGAGGGCACCAGCTAATGAAGGATTTATGTACTTTTTGCTACAGCTTCATATTTCCATGTTATGGTTTCTCAGTTAATTCATAAAAGCAATTTTGTTCGTTCCTGTGATCTGCAGTTATAACAAAATAACAGGAAAAATCTGCCACATTTACTTAAGCTGATACCAAGGACAAAACACAGGATGTTCAATACATACTCCTCTTCCTTTTATGGCCGTGGTTATAAGGTTAAGAAAGCTCTGAAATTTAGTGACATCAGTATCAGCTTTGAAAGCACTTTGTCCCATGAAAAGCCTGGCCAGAATTTTTTAAACTTTCAAGAAAATGAAAGCAAGCAAGAAAAAGAATTTCATAATTTCGACAGAGCTCATTCATTTCGCCATGGGCCTGGGTCCTCAGTGATGCAACTCCTTGGGAGTACACTAGCAACAGATCTGGCTGCTCTCGCTTTGAAACAACTGACAAATCCTGTAATATTCTAGCTGGAGTAAACAGCTGGCATGTATTACTTCCAGTGCAAATGCTGAATGTAATTTGTCTCCCTCCAGGGTAATTTTATTAATGTATGCTAGTTTGCTTTAAACCCCGAGTTCTGTACTTTTCATAACAAGAAATAAATCACTCCACTAATGACAAATAAAAGGAGACATATATGAGGTGCTCATACTGATGTCAATTGATTGTGGTAAATCTATGAATCAACGTGTGACACGGGAGAACTAAAATAAAATTCCGAGCTTTGCCGACTAACCAATCTAGAGAATATAAACGTATTTTATTTCAAAACACATTCTTTTATCTAGAAGGATGTAATGCAGCCTAGTCCCAATCAAAACATTACTGTTTCCTTCTCCAAAACTTTCAGGAAAAACACTCTGTGTCCTTTCAGACACAGGAGCCATTGGCACATAACTAGAAGTGTTCTGATAGGAAAGGAAGGAGAGTTTTTCCTAATTTCCACATCAGAAGCCATCTAGGGGAAAAAAAGCTGTAAATGCTGAAAAAAAAAATTTCCCCTAAAAATCTTTGCTCTTGCTGCATTTAAATGGAAACTTCCTTAGAAAGTAAATGGCTGTAATTGTTTCCTGCCATACTGAAATGAGTTACCATAGGTAACGAGGACTGTAAATAGGTAAAGGAAGGCAATCACCACATCGATCAAGGGAACTGCTGTGCAGAATCACCGTGCTTCCATGGGAAACGAGAAAGGCTCTGCAAGAACCTGGGATGCGCTCTGGGCAGCAAAGCGGGGACACTGAATTCAACAAGGGTGGACAGAAATTCAGAGCGGTCCTGGCTTACACGCTAGGATAGCACAAAACGAGAAAATAAATAACCGCAGGATAGAGGAAGGCTGGCATCCTTCACTACATGGCTATTTCCACACGAGCGTGGGCAGAACGTGAGCTGAGGGCACACAACCTACCACCAGAGCAAGCGGGCAGGCGGCTGGGCGCCGGCCTCACCCGAGAGGAGCGCGTCCTCAGCTACGACTCTAAGCCTTGCAAAGCCCCTGACAATCTGTGAGCGTGGCAGCTTTGTCAGGCTGGTGTTCAGAGTCTTCCTTCCATGTGTCCCTTCACAGCGAGCACGGTCCTGACGGCCTCAGCACCGCGGTGTGACAGGATGGCAGATGCAATGCCTTAGGCTGGCCGGGAAGGGAATGCTTCAGCCCAGAGACTAGATCCTGAGGGAGTTGGTAACATGCATCAACAAATAGAATCTGAAACTGAATTTAAGTAAGAACCCAAGGCTTTTTCACTAATAATGTCAATATTGGCCTTTTTCATATAGGAAATCACACAATTTCCTATCAACCTCAAAAATATTTCTTATTCTCACCTACAAGCTGTCACAATTTACGTAAGTTGTGATGATACAACTCACAGGTTTTGTTTCATTTGAAGACTTCACCTAAAGTCAGTTAAGATTCACTGCTAAGAACTCACTTATTTGAGGGGCCACGAATCCAACACGCACTTCTCTACTTTTACAAATCCCACAAGCTGCTGAGCTGCAGTTTTCTTCCACAGTCCTTTTGTTACCAAGTAAAAGTGTGCATACTGAAAATGCATCCAGCACAGCTCATTTCCACATGCGGACATTTTTTTTTTTTCCCCCCACATCTCAGGTAAAATGTTAATATAATTAATTTTAGATATATTCACCCATCCACATATAATTACCAGCACTGAAACATTAAAAACCATGAGTCAGGATCACAAGGTTAAAAATGCAAAGTTGGATTCTACTCAGTTGCTTTCTTTTTTTTTTGAGCTTTGTAGAGTAAAACAACTTGCTCTACAGTTATGTGTGTCAGACCCTTCAATCAAAAAGGAAGCTTGAAATTTTCATGTAACTCCAGGATTAGAAGCTTGGGTTAGCTAAAAAGTAACAAGTATCCTACAGCTCATGCTGGAAATACTGTAGAAGAATACCCACAAAGTGTTAAAAAGTTGAAAGCAATCATTTCCACAGAAAGTGTAAAGAAAATTAACCTAAAACTTCCTGTAAGGGAATTCTCTCTTCATTATTAGATTCCGTAACTTATACGCACAAACCTATGGAAAGCTTATGAATTTTTCCATATTTTTTTTCCACACAGGCCACAAAATCAAAGTCTTGCTAGAACAGATTTTTAAATAAGGTGATGAGTTGCATTCCTGCTAGCTCTGACTCGAAGCTGCTCACATACAGGGAGTGGAAGAGAAGTTTAAGATTGCGTTGTCCAGTTTTGTTTCCACATCAGAGCTTTCCACATCCCATTAACAAGTTTTGAGGAACCTAATCTGGAAGTGTCCAGGACTATACGTGTCCCCAGACAGTAAATAATACACAGCATGAAAGGAAATGATAGTTATCCAGGCTTCACACACAGTAAAAATTAAGCTTTCCTAGTCCCTCCAAGCACATAATTATTGGAAAGGCTGAGATTAAACCTTACAAATGGGCACTCCTCCAAATCTTATCTTCTTCTCTGTGGGAGTAACCTTTAAATTAGTGCAAGCAGGGCCAGCTCTGTTCCCGAGAGGGGTCCTACAAGCCCTCAGCACTCTGTGGTGTAAAAATAAAGAAACTTGTCATAAGTACATAGCAGGCTGCCTCTGCTTCCTTTCCTCAGTACTTCACCCTACCTGAGCAGCCCCCTGCTCCCACCACCTTGCTCCCTGCCTCTGCTTGCTGAGCCCACCCCCCTTGCTCTGGCACTCCAGGCAGGCGCTGAGCCCCCGTGGGGGTCCCTTGCTCGCCCAGGCTCTAGCACAATCTGTACACAGTGCTCTGTCCGGAGGCTTTGCTCAGTGCTATTGTCCTCCACGTTCGCAGTCAAACCCACTTGTGTTTGCTGGGGTCTCTGGCCCGACATGGGGCGAGGACAAGGTGACTGAGGTGGAAAGCAGACAGGAAAGAAGATGTGATTAGCCACACTCACTGACTTCTGCCCTCCTTTGATTGCTAGATGTAGATCTCAAAAGACCACAAGGAAACAACGAAACAAAAAAAAAATGCCATTCCAGGGCAGCCTAATGAAAGCAGAGGAAGTTTCACCTGAGAAAGGTTTTTGAGATTGCAATTTTTACATAGATCACATGGAAACAAACTGAAATAAACAGGATAAAAAAAAAAAATACAGCTGTGTCTGAGCCTGTTCAAGGCTTGTAGGCTGGGGCTTGTCCAGGCCTGTGCAGCACTGGGACTCAGAAGAATAGCAGTCACTGTGGCCATAACTATCAAACCAAAATCATGTTCATCTTTCATGCTAATATACATGGATAAACCCAAACCCCAAACTATTAAAATAGCGATATTTTAGACGTGATGGTTCTCTCATATTGGTTTTGCACAAGTAACCCAGAAGAAGCTCTATGAGCCCAGAACTGCACCGGGGGAGGGGGCAGAGAAGCAGCTGTTGGTAAAACGATGCACAATAAACGTCATCTGTATTTGGCCTTGTAGGTGATTATCAAAGTCACACACTTACCTTGCAGGTTCACTCTGGAGACAGGTGGCTGACTCGTTACTGGAGATCTCCTACAAGGGATAAAGAACACTCCGTAAATAGCTATTATTTTATCATTTCAAACCCTGTTGACAGTTCAAACCGCCAACTCCCACAATTAAAAATCCCTTTTCATACTCACAAAGAAGCCCCAAACACTTTAAAATGATTTGGCAGTTAATGAAGAGTATCAACGTATCTGTGAGGATAACCCAAAGATGTACATACCCTGGGCTAGGCACACACACACATGCTGGAAAGAAGGCATACCAGGAGAGATGTGCCATCATCTCACACTGCCTTTGCAATTTTCTGCTCAAAATATGCCTGGAAGTCAGCAAAGGCTGGTCTCTGTGGCTGAAGGGGGTCCCCCAGAATCAACACTTTCTCTTGAAAAGTTTTTTTTCCCCCCCTACAAGGTCTGGACTGGAGCCTGGAGTAATCTCAAATACCACATCAGCGTGCAGACTGCAAGGCAATGCTATAGGTAAGGTGAGAAATGAAAGGCTTTAAAGCCTGCAATTAACAGTTGAATTTCACCTGGAAACAAGTAAGGAAATGCTGCAGTTGCTACTGCAAGCTCTAAAGCAGCTGAAGGACATTTTGTTTGACTAGGAGCAACAATTTCATCAGAAAAGTCTGGATTTCAGAAGAACCAAAAGCTATCTGAAAACCTGATTCAAGTCAAGCAAACAGGGTCTGACTGGAAAAAGGCTGCAGTATTTCTCCAAATGTCAAAATATTTCGTTGTGAGATTTGCCAAATAAAACTTAATTTTTCAAGTTGAAACCATGATTTACTCGGGCAAAAAGAGCCTTCTTTTTTAAGGAAGTTAAAAAGAGTTGACACCAAAATCAAGACACTTCATTTGATTGAATGCAGTATTTCTGGCTGACCAAAACTGAAACTTTGGGCTTTTGCTTCCCTAAGAAGTTTCTGATACATTTTAACTGAAGCCAGATTTCCCCACACTCTCTCTTAGCCAAACTCCTAACCCCAATTTTTTAAGTCAGCCACTGAACTGAAACATCCATTATTTGCCAGTTCTCCTTTGAAGCTAAAATCAAAGCAAGTGAGCGGCTCAATTCTACTGCAATTGTAGCTCCAGGGGGTTCTTCAGAAGTGCTCCAGGAAGGCCTCGCTAACCAGGTAAGATCCGCGTTAAGAGTAACGCAGCTACAGTCCTGCTTGAAACCCTCGGCCCCAGCCTCCCGATCTGCCGGCGGTGCCCGAGAGCCTGCTCCTGTGCAGGGGGCTCCCCTGGTGCAGCACCCGCTTGCCAGCTGGGATTTCAAAGGCTCAGCTTTTCTGGAGGGAGCTACAGGACCCAGATTCTTCGAAGGGTTCAGCACAGGGCACACATGTTGGATGCCAACTTCTCTGAAAATCTGCCCTGACCTGCCGCTGCTGAGCCTTTGAAAAGCCAGATCTTGAAATCTCTATAAAACAGAAACTCCCCAATGGGGACACCACACCGCGGCTGCAGCACTTCCAGTATCTGGGGAGATGTGCTCCGGGTATCTCCAAATCCTGCACTGAGTTGCACCGACATGCCTTCGGGGAGGCGGGGAGCGATGAAGTAGTGTTCCCTAAGGTATTCCCCACTGCGGTGCCTGAAAAGGGAACGGCACTGCTCCCGGCATCCTTGAATTATGTCCCGGCCATGCCCATCCTGCTTACTGCAGCAGCCATGGCACAGGCAACAGAGACCCAGAGGTCTGGGATTTGACACTGCTGTCCCTTCTTAGCCACCACCACACTGAGCATACACGGCTTCGCTTCCTGCTCCTTCTCTCTTGCCGGCGGGGATGAGGAGTAGGCGCTGGATGCTTTCTGACCGTGTCCTGGGCCACATCTGCCAAACACAGGCACTCCAAAACCATTAATCATACTCTCCTCTTTTCCAATCAGGAAACTACCTCAAAACCCCTGACGCTGAAGTCAAAAAAATATGACTTCTAGTTGTTTTTTTCCCCTCTAGCCTTTAACATTCATATTTTCCAGCATTTCTGTAAATATGTGGGACAGCATCCTCTTTTTCTTTCTCGGGCCAGGAGGGGTGGAGGAGGAGGAAAAAAGAGAGGGGAGAGGAGGGGCTAAAGAAAAGCTGAGATTCTCATGATCCCCAGAGCAGAAGTTTAAGTAAAATACCACATATCATGAGACATATGATAAAATCATGAGCTGGCAGCACGGCTGTAACCCAGCAGAGCTGTTTGGAAACTGTGCGGGAAGCTCTGCAGTGCCTGGAAGCACATTTTGCCACGGACTTGGATGTTTGGTATATAATGGTTTAAACATTTTAATGACTTTTACTTTGGCTGGGCAAATGACTTTATACCTCAATCAAATCTGGGAACGTTTTCAAAAGGACACTGCAAGATGCTTGTGTGTCCTACAGGTTACGCCCTCGCTTCCTTCCGGCCCCGTCCAATTTCAGATTCCTCATTAGGAACTGCCGCAATGCTCGAGCTGTTCAAAAAAGCAAAGCTTAAAAAAAAGGAATCTCTTTCAGCCATCTGTTTTTCTATTAACCTCCATCTCAGAGTGCGGTGGCTCCTTCCCACCAAAATTTGCAAACACGCATCAACGGGAGGAAAGCCTCACGCCTGGATAAAATGCTGGGCTTTACGTAAAGCACAAGATTGCACTGGAAGGCAGAGAGCAGAGCCTGTGGTGGGCACCCAGGCCAGGCCGCTCACGCCCGCAGCAGCGAAGCAGCAGCGAAGCAGCAGCGAAGCGAGCCTGTGGCATCCCGCTGGCACGCGCTTCCGCAGCTCGTCCGTCGCTCCAGGAGCCAGCGGGACATGGGAGCCAGCAGCGCCTGCCCGGCCCGGGGTGGGCGCGTAACCGACGTCACCAGGAATGAATGATGCTGGTTTCATGTAAAACAGCTCTCTTGGGGCAAAACGGGCCAGAAGGTGACGATGACTGGCTCATTATAAATAGCTAAGGGGAAACGGTGGCTCCGGACAAAGGCGTGAAAAGGTTTGTTCAGATTCTCCCGTTCAGCAGGACTAAAGCCCTACGCCCTCCCCTCACATCGCCGCGCTTCAAGATTTATGCCTTCCCCGTTCAGGAGCGAGCGAAGCGGAGCGCCCTGGGCCCCCTGGCCGGCGGGCAGCCCCCCAGCCCCGGGGAACCCTCACCTCCTGCTGGGGGCCTCCCCTTGGCGCCCACCCTCTGGCCCGGGGCTGGGGGCAGCGGAGCCTGACGCTGTCTCTCCTCTCCTTCTGCAGCTCCCAGGCACTCAAGGAGCTGTGGGTGGCCACGCTGATGGGGTAA
>JAVJGJ010000030.1:33722609-33741631 GCA_035590215.1 Microhierax caerulescens | reverse complement strand
TCCAAGTTTCTGCTGTCATGGCTTTTTAACAGTTACAAGAAGTCAAATATGGGAAACTGTTTCCCCCCAGATGACCCAACATCATGAGAATGTGGCCTGAGATATATAGAGCAAGAGTTTGACCTCGTGTTTTTCAAATCTCTGCTGTACACCAAGTTCAACAGTTGCTCTTGGTCTGTACAACGGCCCATCTAGAATTGTGTCCTGAGGGAAAAAAACATCTCCCAAAGAAACATTTCCTGAAATTGTTAAGAACTGCAATTAGATTGTAAAGTTGCCCTCTCAGGGCTGCATTTCCCACTAATTTTTTTCAGTACAAGTTAACTGATGAACTCTGCTGGAAAAACTTAATCATCAGTTAAGAATACTCTGCAGATTGTAAGGGCCCTCTCCAAAGTCTGCAGCACCCCACAGTCTTTGCCTAAGTGGAACAGAAAGCTGCATTTGTCTAGTTAAACATAAGGATGGCAAAGTACAAAGCACCCACCGCTACAATAGCCTAGAGAAAAAATGCTAAATTTTGCTTTGCGGTTACCTTCAAGCAACAGCGCTTGCAGTTGAGACACCCTGTTTGTGAAACACCCTTTGGGACCGGAGCATTGAAGCAGTGGTGGCAAGTTCCAGAGGTAAAAAATCAGGGAACACCTGAGCTGTTATTCTACAGTTGCTCCTCACCCCACGTCCAAACCAAGGGTGGATGAAGTATCTTTGGCCCAAGACACAGTCCTCAACCATGATGTGCTGCTTCTTTCCCCTAACCTCCCACGCCGCCTCCAGGGGCAGTTCTGCACGAGCACGTGTATGCCTACTGCACTCAGGACTGAGCAGGCACTGCTGAGACTTAAAATTGCCTCAACACAGAGCTCACAGACTTGATATCTGAGGTCCCTATAAATCCTTCGAGGTAAGCTACATAAACACCTGTCCCCTGTAGGAGATCTCTCTAAAAAGCATGCCTTGCTCTACGGTCTTCGGAGCTCCAGCGCACCGAGCTGGCACTGTTCCCTGCCTGCCTCCAACATGTTACCAGGTTTCTTCAGCCAACTTTTCCAAGCGCTGTGACAGTCTCAGGGGGTGACGGTTGTCTGGAGGCCACCAAGGGCTTCCAAGAAGTTGAGTCCACTTGAACAGAGACAAAAACCGGCTCCACAGGAGGAAAGGTGACAGCATCCGTATGGGATGGGCATTAGTTAACCACTGACACGGATCAGTGGTGCAATCCCTATGCCAGAAAGTAATTGCAAATCAAAGAATTGACATCAATCTGTCAAGACAAAAACAAGTCTACCGAGGCCCTTCTGTTTCTAACGCCAGATTGAGGAACACACAATTCATGAGCGCAGGTGAGTGGCACCCCTGAGGGCAGCATATTCTCGGGGTTACTGACCACCAGCAGAAACCCAGCAGCAGATGAAGAGGGGGATCGGGGGGACAGAGAAAGCCACAAATCCCAGTGCCAGCCAAAGGGACCAGCAGACCCACCAACCAACCCCCCACGTGGCAAGTGCACAGCCAGCGCAGCAAAGGCAAAGAGAGCAATGGCAGGGGCAGCGCCACAGCCCAGCAAGTCCCCACTCTCAGCACTGCAGAACTGGGAAGGAAGGTGGCCTGTCCCCTGGCTTTCTCTCCAGAGCCAGGCTAGTTAAACTCAACATCCAGGCTCCCTGCTTACTGGGTTGGATGAGGGGAAAGCTGGTGGTGGTGGAGGAGAGGAGGTGGCAGGGTCGGCAGTGAGAGGAGCAGGGTGGCTGCAGAGCAATGCTCAGCAGGGAGGGCAGTGCAAGCAACGGGGCAGCGGCAGCTCCATCTCCTTTGTCCCTCTGCATTTTTTAATAACCCAAGATCTTAATAAAGTGAAGAGCAAAGAAGACAGCAGGTGGCAGGAGTTAGCTGTAGCTGGCTCTGACAAGCAGCTCAGGGGGCACTTGCCTCGGACCTGTGGAAAGATGTGATTGTAACACTGTAAAGAACAAATATGCAACATCAAGCCAGGAGAAATCATGCTCAACTGTAAAACACAATGAGGTTTCATGAGTCAGTCTGCAAACCAAAGAAAATTAAAAAAAGCAACCCCCAACTGTCCAAATTCTGCAGTTTTACAGTTACAACTACAATTTCTCTACATTAAAAACTCCTGCAGTCTTCTATCACAGGCAGAAAATCCAACCAAGCCTCTGTGGGCAGTCGGATCCCTGCTGCAGGACTCTCCGTTGCCCCCCAGCCGTCTTTGCCCCCACCCAGCGATGGGGCCAGCTCCCTCCAGCATCCACGAGGACCCATCAAACCAGTCCTGTATCAACCCCAAACCAGCCCTGCTCCTTCTCACAGCACAGCATCACCCTCACACGAAAGCACTGCAGCTGACCTCCAACTAATCCAACAATTCAGGCTTTTGAGCTCTTTGATCTACCTCTGCAAGGGGGTCTTGGCACCAAACTTTTTGGTGAAGTAGCAATACGGAAGAGACAGCATCAGGAATGCATTGTCCCTGGATTAGCATTGCCCACCAGCAGTCTTGGAATGTGGTAAGATTTGGAATAAAAACTGAAAAATAGGACTGTGCTACGATTTTGATGTATTCCAGAGTCATTTGAATAGTCATTGCAAGTCAAATCGTTACCATGAGAGCTACACAGCCCCACAGTTTGCTTTTAGATCTGTAATGTAAACCACACAGACGGGCACATTTAAGTCTATCAAACCAGGCAGGCTTGTGTATTTTTTGTTTATGTTACGAATTTACACTTTTCCTGAGGATGACAGCACTGACTCTACAAGTAGAGGGTTTACCATCTGCTGTGCCTTCCCAGACTCATTCCTGAGGGCATTACTCCTGATCTTCTAACTACGGCACCACCTTTACTACAGCATCAAATACGTTTCCAAAATACAGGATTTCAGGAAGTTTGGGCAGACTCTGCTAATTATAAAGATCCCCTCGTGATCATTAGAGCCCTGTTTCTCACCATGACATTCAGCTGGATTTTTAACATCATTAGCAATGAAAAATGCTGTTTCTTACACCTTCAGATCTGTACAGACGCAACTGTTTCTCACCGCTATCTAATTTTGTGCACCTGTTTCCCATTACCAGAGCAGCTTGCTGTTTTTTCGAAATAACCTCTCATGCAGAAAGTTCTGTGCTTGAAACCATCGGCACTTAATGAAACAGGATCGGACACGCAGCGGGCACGCCAGAGCTGAGCGCACTGACAGCCGATGCAGATGCCCCAGCATGGGTGCAAGGCTCTGGTGAGCCTGACCGCTCTCAGCACCGCAGGTATTAGCGCTTTTTTTTTCCCTTCCTGACCTTCTCCCACCAAGGGGAACATCTTGTTGCTCTCAGGGGCCTCTCAAAAGTGTTCAAAACCCTCTGCTAGGCTTGTCCCTCATGTGACTCCCAACTCTTTTTTATCTCCAGAGCCTAAATGCCCGTGCCTCCTGACACACAGCCCCCAAGCCCTTGCAGTCCCTCCCCAGCACTGTCTGTCACAGCTGCCTGGCACAGAAAACCCAGCAGCACTCACTGAAGTGTTTGTAATGTAAACTGTCATTTGCTGCTAAACATGTTATTAAACCTTTGCATGTATCACAAAGCAAAAATATATGTTTATTTGACTTTGTTATCCCTGAGTATAGAAGTCCACTCTTCCTTGTGGCTTTCTTGTTCAATGGGTGCAACAGAGGCAGAATAACCAGAGCCCCCTGCCACGGCCCACAGCCCGCCTGCTGTCGCAGAAGATGGGGCCAGGAACTAGCTTGCCTTGTGCTTACAAACTGCTTTGAATCGCAGTTTGCCTGATTCCAGCCCTGGTGTCCAAGGCAGACCTGAGAGCTGGTGGTGCTCTCTTTGCACCCAGGGCCACCTTCAGAGTAGTACACAGATAAAAATGAATATACACAGCAAGAGCCCTTACAGCTCTCCAGCATAACTTGTCAGCAGCACCCTGGTGAGGCTCACAGTTTGTACAGCAGCAAACATCCGTTCAGCTACCAGCTTGGCACAAGCACTGCTAGGTTTTAAGGGATGTCATGAAGTGCTCATTTATTTTTTTAAAGCCCTATTTGCTATGCAGATGCCACTGTGCTATCTGCTTGTTCTGTCTGCGGTGATTACTGCCTGAAACTTTCAGCATCTTGCACATAAGGTCCTTGAGCCATTACTTCTCCCCGTGGCCATTCACTCACCGGCACTGGTGAAAGCACTGCGGAGCTCCTGCCTGAGCCCAAGGACGGTGCGCAGTGCCATGTCACGCTGGCTGTGGCCTCACGCTGTGCCACAGCAGCCACAAAGAGATGGTTGGAAAAGTACAGGAGGGAGGTAAAAATGAGTTTGGATTTTCTTTTAGCACAGAGGGTTCCAAAAAATTTAATCCTTTTCATGTTTACTACAGATAAGTAGCTTGACGTTATCCTGTAACAAGCTAACATCATGTGGTTGTTTAAGTCCCCCAAAGAAGAAATCCTGAATTCTGTAAACCAGTTGTTATTTTCCCACATGTACAACCTGGGCTATTTTATCATCTTCCTATGGTTCACTGTCGTTAATCTCTGGAAAATGCAAGGCACAGTCAAACACAACAGACACCCTCTCTATTTTCACTTCCAGAGCTTGTGAATGCAGATGAGTGTGAACGCGATCATTCTTAGTGCAGGCAGCAATGCCACTTCCTAAGGGCTTTTTCCTCCTGGAAATACCCTAGCTAGCAACCGATGGAGCAGCTGCTGTTCTTCCCTGCTGCTGCTGCTGCCCAAGCCGAGGTATTAACGAGGTATTAACGAGGTATTACCATCCCTGCGCAGCACTTGCACAGCTCTTCTTGCCTTACAGGTGTTTCTGCCCAGCACCTCCCACCCACTCACAAATCATCGGGACCAAATCCGTCCCAGCACACGGGCTGTGCTTTTGCTGTGCTGAAGGACCTGGCTGAGCCTCGCCGAAGGGACAATCGCCACCTTTTCCCTGCTGGAAAGGTGCTGGAGAGGCAGTTGCACACCCATGGCCTGTGCTATAGGTGGCACGGGGAGAGCACGGTGCTCCTCAGCAGACACTCGCTGGATTTTGGCATCACCTGCTCTGCAAAACGGTGCTGTTCTGCGGCACAGATGTTTACGTTCAAGTTATAGGACAGTATTTATCCCAGCCTGGCCCGGCTGTTATGCTCTGCTCAGTGTCAGTTCAGCTTTTACAGCTGCATCTAAGCACCATAACATTTTACAGACTCTCTTTCCCAACACGTAAGCCACAGATGTTGCCTCCCACGGAGGAGGAGGCTGCCTGCGGTGGCCGGGTTCGTGTGATGGGGACCCCACTGGGGTCTGCAGCTTACCCCAGTGCTTCTGTGCAGCTTCAGGACACCTTACAGCATTTCTGCTTATGGACAAGCTCTGCTCCCTCCCCAGGGCCAGCCTGGAGTGGGTAATTCCACCCAGCAAGTGGGTACATGGGGTCCAGCCTCGCATTTTCCCCACCAGGGTATTACTGGTAATGAAAGGGGAATTATAGTCATATATTGCATCCTTTATCAATTTATCAAGTATCTCATATACCTATTAAGTGTAATCCGCACTTAACACTCTTCCCAAAGCATTCAGTGCACTAATGGTAAACGTGAGCCAGCAGCACAAGTCTCAAGGGTCCCATACAGCAATCTCTGCTTCCAGTATGTAGGGAAGTGTTCTCGTATCTGTACGGAACCAGAGCATCAGGAGGCTGCTGGCCAGAGTCATGGTTTATTTCATCCTGACCTTAAAAAGAGGATCGCCTGGCACGACTCCAGGAAGCACTTTTGCCTTTTCAAACAGTCCGGCAAGGTCACAGCAAGTCGCTTTGCTCTGCCATAACTCTGTCCGGCTGCGACAGGTTGCACGAAGGCATCAGCTACAAATCAAATAGCTATTCTGAGCTGCTGTCAAACAGACTGGAGACAGGAGTAAAGTGACAATAATTTTTAACAAGCTACAGAGACCACAGATTTTTCCATTTTACCTGGCTAATCTGACCTGGGAAGACTGGCAGACTTTGAGTCAGGTTTACAAATTCCCTGCACTGATGTTTTAAACTACCCTCAGCCCATCTACAAGACCCAGAAGTCCACCAGTGGATGTATGGAAAGCTGCTGCACTAAGAAATGCACCAAGCCTTTTCACTCAATTCATAAAATAATTATTTGACCTGGGGTTTGGATTTTTCTCCATAATTGGTATCTGTGCTCCCTGCCAGCAAAAAGACAATGAAATGTCCTAAGATGGTATTCAGATTACTAAATCCTTTGGAGACTCGGCCCTCCCCAAAAAAATTAATCCAGTTGGATTCCTTTCAGCAAAATTTTACTTGCTTCACATCTTTCAAATGTCTGTACTCTTCACCTTTTATTTCAATAGGAAAAGACACTGTTCACAGCAAATGGCAAAGTACACTGATGTGATTTCAAGGGCAATCTTTTTTATAGCTCTTATTGATCATTTCAGGCCCAGCAGAAGCTTAATGTAAAAGTAGCCTCCTCCAAATCATGAGCATCTGCCAACTGGTACTATCTGAGTGCAAAACTTCAAGGACTGGAAAACCTGGCTCTTTGGCAGAAAGTCGCACGTTTACTCAGCCTAAGTGGTTTGGCACATAGACTGAACGGAGGGTTAGAAAAGGCACCTTTTTCTGGGGTACCACAATGATGAACAATACCAATACCCCATGGTTAATACAACTTCAATAGAATATTTGCTGTAACTCCTTCACTGGCAATCACAGTATTTCTGTCATCTCTGGGAAATGCAGAGAAATTGCTCACAGGTATGATTTTAAATTGCAGCTCCTTACTCTGGTCAATCACAGCCACAGCCATCACTGTGCTTCTCACTGCTCATTTGTTCTATTGCCATTAACATAGCAGGGTCCTGATGATAAGGCCAGAGGGGCTCAGCTCATTCCTCCTGCTGAAACGTCTGCTGAGGGATGATGCCCTTCTTCTGTATGTGTGCCGGGGCAAAGGCCAGCAGAGGAGATGAGATCTTCAAGCTAAAGGACAATGCTACCACAAGAACAAGTGGGTATAAAATAGGCATGAATAAATTGAGGCTGGAAATCAGAGGAAAATTTTTTTGCCTCGAGAGCAGACAGATCACTGAACAGCTTTCCTGTAGGAGTGATGGGGGTAAACACCAACTTGATGTTATTACTGGTGGGATTAATAGCATAATTGACTACAACATGGTGGGATGGAGCCGGGTGGCGTTGGAGGCTCATCCCACAGCTGACATCCATCATCCCTGATGGACATGGGAGGGAACCTCTGTCCTGGCTCACGCGGAGGGAGCTGATTCCTGCGATGCCCACGTTTCCCTCTTGCTGTCTGTGAGCCACCACAGATGAGCCGTTATCCACTGAACATCCATCCACACTTATTTGGGGGACATCACAGGGACACACAGGGATGAGCTGTCAGGTTTAGGGTCTCTTTGTTCCCTTCCTGCCTCCCCAGTGTTGCACAAAGCTGCCTACCAAACCCCTTCTCTCCTGTGCCAAGCCGAAGCCTGGCCAGCAGAGTAGGCACAAGCAAGATGCAAGCAAGTGGCTGGCATCAAAAGCATGTTGCACCATCCCAAATGAGACACCTCTGGCATTGCCTCTGCCACCAACGCTGTTACCGTAGCTCTGGATAACCCCCATACCTCAGCACGTGTGCAGGCAGAGGCAGGAAATACAAAACGTGCATCTGCCGGCATGCACAATACAGTATTTCCATATATTTGCATTTTTCATTTTTACTAATGATAGTGAGCTGGAAGGGACACCTGAGTGCTGCCTCGGCAGTGACCAGCAGTGACACGCTCTGTCTTGCCCACACTCCTTCCCTTCCTCCTCAGGCTGTTTGAAAACAAAAGGGGGAAAAAGAAGATGAATTTAAACCACAGATTTTTATTTTCTGCTATTAAATCATGCGCTCTGAAATGAGCTTTAATAATTCTGGACAGTAAACTGCATTTAGCAAAAGGAAAAACCTTCTCCAGCATGGAGAGAAGACAGAAATGGTGGGCAGCAAGAGCAAAAAAGGACAGAAATGGTGGGAAGCAAGAACAAAACCCTCTTCAGGAGTGACTATGGGCCCAAAAAGCCAGGCAGGGCAAAAGTTTTGCAGCATTTTCATGTAGTAGTTTATGCCAAACTGAGCTCATACAGTAGAAACAAGGCCCCAGATTTTCCAGGTGTGGCGGAGCTCAGGATGTCAGTCCTTGCAGGCCTGCCAGCTATTGATCTCAGAACACGTTAGGAAGGAGGCAGACATTATTGCCCATTACATCTGATAGCCATTATCTGTCTTCCCCCCCCCCTTTTACCCATTCTAGCATCCTTACAGCTTGCTTCTCCATCCAAAACAAGTCTCAAACCACGGTGTGTGTCTGCACAGGCCAGCCCTTCTCGGGTGTCCACATCAACGCGGTTCTCACCCCACTTCTCTGGCTCTCACGGGGATGGTGCAGGGACCTCCGCTCCATTCCTGGCACCCAACGCGCAGCTCAAACTCCCAGCCTCCTCTACGCACAATTTCACAACCACCTCGTGACTCCTCCACAGCATGTTCACGCTTGCAACAGTCTGCATCTTCTTATTGCCAAATCATCTCCTTGCTCAAGTCCTACCTCAGATCATCATCTTACCACGAAGCCCTTCAGAAAAGCTCCCGCCAGCCTCCTCCACTGCCTCCTCATGCACTGCATCCCAACCAACTCCTCTCTGTTGCGTTTCTAAAAGCCTCTTGGGAAGGAATTATTTCTCTGATGTGAAAGCAGGTAGCGCACTGTTGGCACCTAAAATATCATTTAATAACACTGTTATTTTCTCTAGACCTGCAAATTTTCCCAAGACCTGCTTCAGGGTTCATTTTGATCTTCCTTAATTAGTGATCCCTTAGAAGCTCTGTTTCATGTCGAAAATCACTTGCTGGAATCATTATTCTGGAGTCACTTGCTACAAATCATAAAGCTGCACTGTTCAAAAGAAACTGAGACGTGGGAGTGCAGAGCAAAATACATTGCAGCCCCAAACTATGAATATGTTAATGCAGCCATAAGTCATCAAGTCCAGTAATAGCAAACAATGCAGCAATACAGCCACAAACACTTGGAGATCAGGAAGAAATATTAGCAGAGTACTTGTTGCAATTGTTCACCATCTAATAATGCAAAAGGTGAAGTTTTCAGTGTGAATAAGCATAAATGTGTAGGCATGGCACAAAATCATTATATCTGATTGCAGTTTAAGACTCACGTCATCATAGTAAAAGCTTCATTCTTGAACTAATAGAATTTAGACATCCTGAGTATTTTATTGTATTGATAAAGGTTCGTACTGAGCTAATGAAGAATGAGCGGGCAGAGGTAGTCAATGCCCAAAATGGATCCATTATAAAAAATACTGAAAAATAAAAAACCTGTGTGAAAACACTCAGTGCTGCAAATCCTGAAGACAGTATGCACAGATGTGTCAGTCCAAGGGAGGGAAAGAAATGTTTGATTTCACTCATGAAACATGAAAGAAAACACTTGAAACTAGTAGGAGCTGCTGAAAGCCGCAGGGGGGCTGCCAGGGGGGGCAGCAGGCAGGGCAGGCAAGGCAGGCAAGGCAGGCAGGGCTGTAGCAGAGTCCTGTGCCACACACACAACCCCTGCCCCGGTGGTGCTGGGGCCTTGAGCAAACATCCCAGCGCACACCAAGACCTCCTGCGAGGGCTGAGCCCAGAGGTACGTGCTCAACGCCGGTTTTCAGATCGATAATTCTGGAAGCCGTAGGCCTGAGCGTTCCTCCTGCAGCTTCTGCACTGAATGGGGGGGTTGACTTCGTCGGCTTGCAGAAAAGCTGCGTGTGCTAGATCACTGCTAGCCATATCACCTAAATTAGAAAGATGGATTAAAATTGGCCTGTTCAAGCTCAGATTAATTCCCAGCAGAGGACTGGAAGGAAACTAACTGAGCACCGGTCCGCACCCTCCCAGCCCAGCTCAGGCAGCTGTCCTCTCCAGCCTAAGCCAAGATGTAGTTTCTGAAACCTTTCCCCGGGCTCTCTGTGCTTTTTCTGAACTCCAGCCGAAATCCAGCTCCTTCCTTCCTTCACGTAGGAGATTGGGCCAGCTCCAAGTTCTCAGGTTAGGAAACCTTCCTGCAAATGTGATGCTGCACTTGGAACTGGATGATGGCCAAGGAACCAATCAGTCCCGGGGCGAGCAGGACGGCGTGCTATCTGTCTGCCAGCCGCCGGGAGCGTCTGGAAACGATCAAGATTACCGACCCAGGGTGGGAGACAAACAACGGGTATTCCCTTTATACCACTCAGCCAGAATAAAATGTGGCACGCTATATTAATAACCTGGCGTCACCCAGCAAAACATCTGACCGAGGGGAACATGAAATGCCACGCAGATATCGAGGGCCTGATGGCAAGTCATGTGAAGAGCAAACAAGATAGCTGGGTGGCATGAGATGCAAGCAGGGAACAAAACCCTAATGTCAAGCCTTTTTGTGCTGAGCAGAGTCAGCCCCAAATGGTTTGTGATTTTCGCTTTCTGCCAAGGTACTGCTTTAATTGGGCAAGGGAGACTGTTCGGTATTCAATAACATAGAGCAGAGAGGAAAATGGCATGTGCTGGGCTCAGAAGCCGTGTAGAAGTCACCCTGCTTAAGTGCAAGGATTTATTACCGGTAGGAACACATCTTATTTATTATGGCTTTTTACTTCACTCTTGTAAGAAGTGTTCTCTGTAACTTAATTTAAGAAGGCAACCTTTTTTGTGTGTGCTGTTAACCAGCCACACACGGAAATCAAATTCTGTCTAAATTTATTTTCACGGGCTCCACTAGTTTCAGTAAGCAAAGCCAGAATTAAATCCCACCCCTTTGCATTTCCTTGGGTGAGGTGGAAGCAAAAAGCCCCTGACTGCTAAGACAGCCCGAGGACATACCCACGGGGGTGGTGGTGGACCTCAGCCCTGCCATGACTCTCCCGTGCACTGGCCCGCTGGCTCAGCGGCAGCAGGGAGCGAGCAGTGCCACCTTCACTACACACTGCTCTTCCTTGCACGGCGAGGGCACCTCACGTGAGGGCTGATAGAGCAAAGTTCTCTCTGGGAGCAGGGGCTGAAACCTTCTGGGTGCCTCCAAGACATCAAAAGTTGGCCTAACCCTACATTATGATGGTGGCCCATATGGCTTCTCAAACAAATCTGTGACGTAGAAAATGTGAGTGAGCATAGCTGAGTTGCTTCTTGACTTGAATTTAATAGATTAGTTAATAAGCCCAGGGACTTCATCACAGAAGTAACACCCTAGCAATGCTCCTTCCTAGACTCCATAATCATCTGAATAGCGTCTTTAGTACTTGAAACACTTTCCAGCATAAATACGGTTCAATAGCAGCATTCAAGCCTAGAATTGCTGGACTGGCTGCACTCTGTCTTCACAAGGGTATGAAATTCTTGCGGCAGTCTAAGAAAGAAAAATCACTTAGCACAAATAAGGTCTTTTAAAACCGCTGATTAAATAGATATTCACAAGATAGAGCACAATGGCTTTGATGGAGCCATTGCAACCTATTACATAAATCCTCATTCATGCCCATGAGAGCTTTTCCTTTTCTTTTTTAATAACAGAAGAGAAAATGAAGCCACGTAAAAGATATTAAATTGCATAAAAACGTGTGACTGGTAAGTTCACGACTTAAACTCAGAGAAGCAAAGAGATGGAGCGTTTGTGCTGGAGCTCTCGGCTGCCGCGCAGCCCCGGCTGGGTGCTCGCGCTGTGGCCGTGGCTCGCTGGCACCGGAGCTCCCTCGCCGCTTGCTCAGACCCAGCTCCGCAGCGCCGGAGCTGCAGAATGACACCTCTCCCGAAGAAGAGGATGTAACTGCACCGTTTATTTATGGATACACGGGACTGCTGACAACGAAAGCAAAGCGTTATGTGAGGGGGCAGGCTGGCACGTAGAAACTCTGTCCCTCACTCTATAAATGTTCCTCATCTGCGCGTACACTGCGACAGCCCCAGCACCTTCCAGCCGGGCATTAAGCAACGCGGCTGACGCACGTTAGCGGCGCACCATTTATACTTCCACGTACTGTGGTACGAACATGTCAGACCTGATTGAAGGCAATGCTTTCGCTACAGCTTTGGCAATTTTCTGTGTTTCCTCCCAAGAATGGATTTTATTTTATTTTATTTTTTGCCAGAATCCACTTCTTAACACATTTAATCTGAAATATATAATACTGCATCAGTCACCAGCTGACCTCATTAGCCGGGCTTGCTCTAATGGAGCTAAAACTGGTCTGGGAAAGCAGCAATAAGTGTAGAGTTTAATAAATTAGTTTTTAAAACAGTGTATAATTTTACTGCAGTAAAGCAAAAGGGGGTCAGCTTGTTCTTCCAGACTCCACTCCAAACAATTTACTGTCCTTACAGATGAAAAAAATGCAGGCAGCCTTTTGTGATTTGAGTGAAACTAGGACGTTTACTCCATACCCACTTCAAAACTTCACTCACAGATGGCTATTCCTTCAGCTAATATTTATTCTCCAGATTTTCAAGAAAACCCTTTTATGCTCTCAAGAAGGCTAGGTACAGACACAGCATCTCCTTCACTGCCACCTGCCGCCAGTAAATCTCTGCTCTCATAAGTGTCTCTAACTGCAAATAGATGAAACCAAGCTGCAACCAGGCAGACTCACCCTCCCCCGAGCTTCAGTGGAGCTCCATGGCCCTGCCAACATGGGCACGAGGGACCTGGCAACTTGGCCCAACAGCAGGACTCAAACCAGAAGTCAGTATCCTTGTTGAGACAGCGTCAAGAAGCACATTGATCTCAAGAGACCCGTAACTTCAGAAGCAGACAAAAGTATAATGAAGAAGTTCCTAACCCTGTCTTTCTTCTCGCGGCTGGATGTCAGAGCTCTCCAGCCAAGTGGCAATACAGGAATTGGGGAGACACACACCGGGGCGACTTGGTGACGTGCGACAGCCAAGCTCAATGCTCCCCGGACCTGTAAGGCGTCTTCTCTGCCTTGCTTCTTGCAGGAGAGGGGCTGGTTTGTGCCTGCTATGAGCAGTGGGCTTCCTTCCAAATGCGGTGCAGTCTGTATGTGTTCACACAGCGGTTCCTCACAACCAGGCAGGACACGACTTCTTGTGGATTTGCTGACCTGAGCCACCCCACCGAGACAGGCTGTGGCCCCCACTTCACACCGAGCAGCCACTGATGTGGACAGCACACAGAACCAACCACTTCTTTCCTGCTCCTCGCCATAAGAAAAGGTTAACAACAAATGTTTGTTTAGGGGCCCGACAGGCTATCCCCCAAAAATGGACTCAGGTCACAAGAAGGACACATTTGGAACCTCTCTGGGTGCTTAGCCTTTCTCTGCTCTGCTTTGCAAGGCACAACTCAGATGGCAAAACCGGGAATTCAGTTCGCTGGCGTCACCCTCCATGCGAATTCACCCCTTTTCCTCGTGATGTCATCCAGCTTCAACAGCCCCAGGGCTTTTGCCAGAGTTGGGAAGTGCTGACGTGTGGGGATTCTCGCTTTAGCTGAAGTAGAGATGAGTTATAAGAAATCTCTGACTCCACTTCCTCCAGCTGGCTTCAGAATCTTTCCCCTCGGTGTTTTTACAATAAAGCTGCTCCCGGGCTCAGCCTGCCCGGGCTTGGCCCCGCTCCCCTCACCCTGCGCCCACCTGGACAACGCTCACCTGGGACAAAGCAACGTGAGCTTTCCACGGGTTCACGGAGCTGAGCTGGCCCACTGCAGGGTGACAGGCAAGCAGGTGGCACCGAGCCACTGGTCCCACGGCTGGACTCTGTCCCTTGGGCAAGGGGCTTGCAGCCAGGATGGCTCCCCAAAGAGCAAGAGCTGGGAACAGAGCTCCGGGGCACTGAGAGCATCGGGCCTGGGACACGCTGTAGCACTTCAGCGGGAAGTCTACCTCAGCCAGCTTTAGAGCACTCCCACCCGAGCCGATACCCCGTCCCTCGTTAAACAGCACGGAGGCAATTACATGGCAGGGTAAGATCCAGGTGCCTGTATCTGGAAAAAACTTTGTGTGTCCCTGTATCCAGCCCTCTGCTACTGCAGACTCTGCACCAGACAACCTCCTCCTTGAACTGACCAAGCTTCCTCCCGAGTCCCGGGTTCCTTCAGATCTCTAGCACACCTCCCCAGTTGCCCCAGCAGACCATGAGGTCTCCCCACCGGTACCTCGACTGGACCACAGAGCCCAGAGCCACCGCAAAGCCACACCAGCTCACAGCCTGCAATTACCCTGCAGGCAGCACGCTGGCTCTCCTCCGCCACTGTGTGTACAGCCAAAGCTTTTCTTATTAATCCCCACACACGTGACCTCACTCTCCATATTGCTCAACTTCACCGAGGCCAGGCGATCCTTCCACACGTGCAACCACATCCAACCACAATGTGCAACAGCGGGCGTACAGGAGATCAAAAGATGGCATCAGCACAAACAGGGAGATGAAAATGTTTCAGAAGATCAGACGCAGGATTTATCCCTGAAAAATCCCACTGCTAACTTCCTCCAGCCTACGAGCTGTCCTTGCTGTACCACCAGTTCCAGCGCGTTTCCCCTGCAGCTCACTCCTTACCCATCTTACAGCTCTTGTGGCAGTCCACACCTCCAGCTTGCATCTCACCATGTCACGTACGGCACCAAACTGAATGCTTTGAGACAGACATCTACTGCATTTACTTGATCTGGGAAAAAACCAGGTTGCCTAATTAGAAACACCCTATAAGACTAGAATGATGTACCTAAGACAGACCCGTTTCACCACTGACCTCATATTTTTAATTAACCTCTCCTTCCAAACTAACCACTAAACCATCTTTAAACATCTATTCCTATGCTAAGGAAGTGATAAAAACTGAACCGAAATGTCAAAATACTGCACATAATAAACACTCAAACAATATTATGTACGATCAGTGTAAAAATAATAGTCTTACATAAGATAACGAAATAAAATGTGATTTAGGGCTTTTCAAGAGCCTTGCTAGCTTGTCTTTTGTATAACTTTTGAAATACTCGGGCTGTGTTGAGTTTATAGAATAATTCTAAGAAATAGATTATAACTAGAAGGACACCGCTTGTTTCTCTCTTTCTAAATAGAGATCAAATCTCAGGAATATTTATCTAACTCCTCAGAAAGCCCAAAGAGTCCAGCCCCTCAGAACTGTGAGCAGTTCGGCGACGCACACACTGCAGTTTAGCAGATCTGTATTTCGCTGCTTTACGCTTTTCTGGATGCCAAGAAGCAGGCGCACATTCCCACCGAGGATGACGGCGGAGGACCTGCCGTCCTCATGTGCCGCGGTGCTGGTGGAGCCGCCGCCAGCTCATCGCCTGCAGCAGCAGCAGCGGAATGAGTGGGAAGGGCGGCAGCGGGGACACAGCCGTGGGAAGGGACTTCCCTGGTCACCCACCGAGAGCCGCAGCCTTACTTCTCTGAGATCAATTATTTTATTATATGTTTATATGAAGATTGCAAACACCTGGAAAATATTAGGCAACTGCTGAAGAGAGAGCAGGCTTCTCTAATTAGCAGAGAGCTGCATCATGGCTCCGTCGTGCATTCTGTGAAAGGGGAATTTTGGGGCCAAATTCTGCAGACTTATTGACTCAGGGCCCTGTTGGCACCCAGCAGACCCACTGCCTCTGGCTCCCCACAGCATTTGCAGCAAGATACAACAGGTTTATTTCTTTGATTTTTTTGATCTACAGCCTTTGAATTGCTCCAAAATACACTCAGTACCAAATACACCAACTCAACAGGGAAACTGCTTCATGCTGCATCTTGTCTCTGATCAGATGATGCCAAAACACCTCGGATCTGCTCATGCGGGTGACAAAGCTGCCAGAAAAATTTTGGTTGGGAAGGTCCCTGTTTACACACCAAAACATACTTCCTGGATATGCCATGAATCAGCTCACAATGGGGTTTTGGCTGGGGACAAACATGAAAGCATCTTCTGTTCCCATAGGTAGCAACAAGAACATGGGCTGCTTTGAAGTCTATCGTAAGGCTTTTTTTTCTCTTTTCAGCTCTAGGCAAAGCCAAAAAAAAAAAAAAAAAAAAGTTTCAATGCTATGGCAACTTCCCATGGACAAACTTGCCACCTACCTACAAATGAACATGTGTACCTCAACAATTCAGGTGGGCAGAAACCGCGGTGGGAATACGAGAGACTGTGCAGGGATCAAGATCAAGACTGGCTGTGACACTGTACCCTACGCATCAACATCATCGAGACAATCTCAAGGCTGGTGTTCAAGAGCCACAAGCGAAGCACAACGATTCAGGCTTAGAAGCACGTCGGGGAATCAAAACGTTAGCCAAGTGCTTGGTGATGCCTTGGTTTCCTTTCACCTAAAGCCGCTGCTAACAGGCTCTGTGGCTGATGTGACCAGAAACAAGCCAGGTATTGTGCAGAAATAGCTCTGGTTCCAGTCGGTGGCAGGTGGCTCCTCTTATCCAGAAAACGAAGGAGGAGAGCTGTTCTCTCCATGTTTGCCAAAAATTCCAGGTATGTTCCCAAAGATGTCACCAGGGAAGGATTTCAGACTTCTTGGTGCTGAGGGCTGGAAAGCATCACAAAGTGTCCCTAGGGCCTCCTCCAGTGCCACCAGGAGGACTCGGCAACCCTCCGGAGCCGCTGAGGCCACTGGGGTGAGGTGGCCCATGCAGAGGAGAGCACAGCAGACCCACAGGCTAGAGGAGAATGATTAATCTGGAAAAATTACCTGAGATTTTAATTCAGAATATATGTTTCAGGATGATTTCCTCTGCTGGCATGAATCATGACATGAGGCACTCCTGAATCATGTCTTCACAGGGGTAAGAGTGAGCCCTGTCTGTACATTCCTCAGAAATTCAATAAAGCCACGTTGGCACGTGCAGGTCGGAGACGAAGGAGCCATTGGAAGGGGTAACCTGGGGTATCCCACCCCTATGATATGGGAAAATCTAGGCACAGCAATGCTTTGATGGACTGATGCCTTAAGTAGGTGGCCTTCTAGAATAGGTACGAGGCTCCCCCATGATTTCTGGTGATGCAGAACATGAACCCAAATGTTCCTATACCTAAAAAGGGACTGTAGAAACAGGGTGCAAGCTGGTGTAAAGCCGCAAGACGAATCAGCATTCACACACTGCTAGGAAGGGGTATCCCAGGCTGGGAACTCTGCCCAAGAGCTCCAGTCTGGGTCCAAGGGCCACATCTGGGGCCAGCAGCATCCCTGAGCTCTCCATGCCAGGCTCCCGTAGCACCCAGGTCGTGCCAGGGGCCTCCAAGAGCATTTAACACCCCCTTCCCTATTTTTGAGGAAAAAGATCTTTGCCAACAACCTGCCTCTCAGTTTTGCAGAGTAGCAGTGCTGCTTTTTCTTGGATAAACACGTACGGACCGGCGCTTGGCACTGAAGGCTGTTTATGAAAACAAGTACCAGCTGGGGGGGGGAGGACTTGGGTGGCAGCACACACTCCCTAAAAGCTTTGGGATCTCCTCAGCCCTCTCCGGGGAGAGCCTGCACTTCGGAGGCAATGAGGACAACTCGTCCAACAGCTACAGATCCAGCCCTTCTCCCACTCAAGAAACAACGAGCCACAGACTCCTACACGGAATTTCCCCTCCTACCAGTTCCTAAGACCAGATGATTCTACCCCAAATATTTGTTTATAAACTTCTGAACCGGTGAATGATGCACTAAACAGTTTTGCAAAGCAAAGTGAAGTTTGTGCAACAACATCTAGAAAGCTGTATTATTGATAAAGTCAAACAAAATGAATCTAAACAAGGTAAGATTTAATCTCTTCATTCTTGCATTAAGTCATTCTGAGGACTTAATTTTAAAATACAGAAGTGTTCTGAGAATATTGTGTAATTACAAACCAATAAGAAAAATCATCCAGGAGGAATAATTACATAATTTCTAGATGAACTCACTGCTTAGAAGAACTCACAGCTTAGAAGAGCAGTAATAAATAGATCCTCATATCATTACTGTTGCTGCGGCTGATGACTCACCACTGTTACTGGGATCATATCCCAGAATAGTCATGCTACTCTGTGTACTGCATGCAAAATTAGCCATGAGGGACTTACTATTAAATGAAACAGATTCGGGGGGTTAGGATTCATGTGGTCATATCATAAAAACAAAAGCTGTTAAATATTTTACTTGAACGCAGTGCATCTCAGATACCAAACCTGAAGGTATCTGCTCTCCATCAGACAGAATTAGCATCCGCATACACCAGCCGCATGGGTTTTCGGGGAACAACTCCCTGTCATGCCCTCCTGGTTCTGGCGGCACAGGATAGCCAGCCCTCTTACACACACCAGCTAAAACATGCCACCTTGAGAGAAAAACACACATAGTTTTATACAAACGTAAAGGAACAAGTACGGGTATCTGAAACAGTTCATCAAAAAGAGAGATCAGCTAATTGAAATTTATGTGCCTTAAGGCGCACTGGTGTATTGGTGTGATAGAGCTTCATTCAAAATGCGTAACAAAGTAGTATGAAACGTTAGAATGTCCTGCTATTAGACTACTCAGCCTCCAAGAAACACCAATACTTTTGTCTAATAAATCCTTAATCACTTAATATAGATGTTGTCTGTGCTTATGGGCCACACCAAAGCGTGGTTTGTTTGCCACCTTCAGTGAACACCAAAAGTCCTTGGAAGTGTAGGGCAGATCGCCACGAAAGCCACGCAGGACACCGACGGTACGCCAGGACTGCGAAAAGACCTCCCACCCCACTGCACAACCTCCTCCCCAAACACCTTCTGTCCTTTTTACAGAGTGTCCTTAAAACATTCTGTGTTTACTGGGCACAACATTAGGAACATCCAAAGTTTACTTTTTGGCTGAATAAAACCCTCTCCCCGTGCATTATAAAATGATCTAGCATGTATTACAAGTGAAAACACGTTTGTTTGTGGGGGGGGGGGGGGGGGGGGGG
>JAVJGJ010000030.1:33685549-33711814 GCA_035590215.1 Microhierax caerulescens | reverse complement strand
CTAAAAAATATCTCTGCTCTAATTTTGAGTCCTTTTTCTCTGACTTTCCCCCCTCCTCTCCCACACCTCTCCAGGCCTTTGCTGCACGTCCCTGTTCCTGCCCTGAGCTGGACAAAACCAAGGAATACTTACCAAATCCACGAATGACGGCGATTAGGTATAAAATTAATATTTAACATCTTCCAAGACAATATTTCCCTTCTACTCGTCCGAAAATATTCAGTACATTTTCTGCTTCTTTCAAACTTCTGTCTTTCTGAAGTTGTATCAGTGGCACGTAGATGTTTCCAGGAGTTTTTATTCTTTGTGATTACATGTCAGCTCCCATTGCAGGGTGGATGTCACTTTATATACGAATGCAAATGACTTGGCAATCAAAATGTGAGGGTGCATGTGGAACAGCCTCTACGGACTCCCATATTTCTTCATTTATATCAGAAGAAAAAAAAATAATCTATTTCTGGCAAAACCCTGACTGCAGTTTCCTGCTCTCATTTGTGTAATCCCTTCCAGTGATCCTGAGACAGCAGGGGAAAAAAAAGCGAGCCTTTTCCGAGCTGGAGAAACATCCCTATTTTCCTGTTTATCCTTTCCAGGTCACATCCCTCGTTCATTCACCACCTTCACAGATGAATCAAAGTTTTCTGATGCTGCAGAAACTCCGCTCCCAGGTCCTTCCTGCGTAACCCGCTCCGCACCACGGACGTGAGGGATGACATACCTGGGGTGTCGCGGTGCAGGCGGCTTCGGGGGGACCCAGGTCCCTGCCCAGGTTAGGGGCTACAGCCAGGAGGGAGCAGGTCTCTACGGCAAAAGGCCTGGCTCGTCCATTCCGCTAAACAGCAAAGCTTTCAGAGGGCTGCGAGCTCCCTGCAAGGGGTCATTCTGCACAGACACGGGTACGCTCTGCCTTACTTCTGTCACTCAGGGACGGGTCTGTGTTTCTGGACACAGCTGCCTCTCCAGCCCTCCCTCTGCCTGGCTGGAGAGGTGCTCTGCCTGCAGGAAAATCCTCCAAGCAGGTACCTCCGCAGCTGCAACTTCACCCAGAGCCTTTGAGCCAGAGCAGATTTGTGTGTCTCTGCATAAAATGGAATTTTACAAGATTTACATCTAAATCCCGCCGCTAAACATCAAACCCAGCACAGCTCCCTGGTGCATCGAGACGTCAGGGGGTGGGTGGTGAGAAGACAGCCGCCACGGAGCCGTGCGGGGAGCGGCTCCCGAAATCAGGGCTATCTGCAGCCGGGGGCGCGGAGCCCCTCACCATCACCCACCCCGGGGCTGCCGCCAGCGCTCGGCAAGGCTGCACCAGCGCCGGGGCTGCGGAGCCGGGGAGGGGATCTGGGGACAAAGCAGGGGGGGGCTGGTTAAATAAAGGAGAATTTAAAGCGCTTCCAGCAGCGCCAGCGCGACGGTTTGGGGATGCTGAAGGGGACCTGCCCACGCACCCCTGCCCCGGCAGCGCCTCCGCCCACCCCAGCGCGGGGGCAAGGAAGGGGGCCAGGCTAATGAGGCTGGAGTGTATGCTGCGCTTCCCTCTGTTGGGGAAACAAAAAGTTCAATGGCAAGAAATGCGCAGCATGTACGAGCAAATTTGCCGTTTACTGGATTTTTTTTTCTCCCGGTGAAGTCTCGAGACATTTCACCTTGACAACCGAAAGGAAGGGATTTTATCACCCGCTGAAATGAAATGCATAAGCAAACATGTATAAACGGGCTTTCTATAGACGATGTACAAACAGGCTTTGCATGTCATCGGGGTCATACCCGATGCACAATGTTCCCTCCCCACTGAGCGGGGAGTTCCCAAAGCGGCAAGAGGGGACAGCAGCCCGGGGCACCCAGCAGGGGATGGCACGCCACGGCGCGGGGAGCCTGCCCTTACACCGAGACCCGAACCCTGCTGGACCACCCCACCCTGCAGTTAAGCCCGAACTGGAAAAGGGAATGAGTAGCTGTTTTACTAATTAAGATCTCAAATCCAGTTTCAAAATACACAGGAAGGGGTAGCCTGGCAATGTCATTACCTACTAAGTCACAACTCAACAGTTTGCACCAACACTGTCAAAGCTAAGACAAAACCCAGACTGAAAGAACTGTGCACTTCTCTTCCTTAACGGTTAGGTTAAACATTAAACCATATTTTATTCTATTGACATTAAAAACCATTTTATAAAAACGTAGGGGCAACTTAAAAGTATAATAAAAAAGTGAGCGTGCCTGTAAAGATGCAGTACGGATACCTAACATGCAGTTCGTGCCTCAGTTGCTTTGCTGTGTCTCCACTTTGGTCAACTCGTTTTGAAATGAGCCGGTTTTTACACGCAGCGGCAAATAAGAATAAATATAAATAATAATATAATATAAATAATATAAAATAGACTACAGAATTATGCATCTTATACATGAAAAAGGCCCACAAGCATAGACGGATGGAGACCCATATCCAGGTACACTGACAGATGCACATCTTCAACCCCAGCCTGCAGATGGTACTGCTGGGACAACGGGCAGTTGTACAAATGGCCATTTGTACCTGCAGCCAGCAGAGACAGCAATTCTGCTGTTACTGCCTTCAGAAGGAGAATTTACATTTTCAAAAGTGAAGTCTATAATGATGGAAATACATGTTGCTTTGGACATAGTTGAAAACTCGGCTCAAAAGATATTGCAGGGCATTTCTTCATATTGTGGGAATTTCTAGATCCCTGTGCCCTCCGTTTCTTTGGTGAAGTAAAGCCCAGCATCCCAGGCTCCTTCCGAACACGCCTGGCGCTCACCGTCAGGATAGCCAACCCCAGCAGCATAAGCCCAGCGATGCACCTCATACTGGTTTCACAAATGGAAACCACTCTGTGTGAGAGCTAAATTCAGGAACTTCCCCCATGGGCCAGGTTGAAATCCAGTTTACTTTTTGTCAAATAAGAGAAATTCAGCTCATGTAACGAGCTTAACCCAAGCCTCCGGGCCATTCCCAATGGACATGCCAACACTGTGGGCTCGGGGGGCAACAAACCACTGTCACCCCCCGAAATCTCCCACCCATCACTCCACCAGCTTCTCTGCACCCAGCAAGTTGAAAACTCTCACAATTTCATGCGATTCAAAGGAATTCTTTTTCAGCGTTCCCCTTCTGCCCGACACGATTCTGCCCCTTTTAGCTCTTCCCCAGCTCTCAGGCTGGTACAATAAAATATTACCAGGTTTAAACTGGCTGTGCCCTCCACCCCCACGCCTGGGAAGGAACACCAGCATGTCCCTCTCGAATAGAAAGCCTGCTACATCGGCCTTCCACATTATTCTCATTCTTCTTGGTGAAAAGGCAAAATTAATTCACTGCTGATTTGGTAACAGACATTTATGTGCACTATTGCTTCTTTTCTATCCTACCACACCGACATCGTGCGTTTTCTCTCCCTGCTCCCATTTGTATGGTATCTCCCTTCACGCTTCCAACTCTTCCCTTCATCTAGCATTCTGAACTCAATGTGGATAATTGCAGGGAACATGGCAGTAATCAAATGGTGGCTGGGTGGGAAGGATAATAAGTCATTCTCCTGTTTTTTTCTCCTATAGCTTCTCAGACAGTTGAATAATTATCCTCCACTAAAGACCCAAATGAAAGACTAGCAATTGCAGTATCAACATGACATAAATGAATATAACTCTCGGGGCTATGATCAGAACCCCCTTCTACCTCACTTCTGGGTCTAAGCACCGCTGATTGCCCTGCCTCCTACTCCTACATACTTCAAAAAAACCCATCAAATTGTTCATTCTGATCTTTATCCATTGGGTGCCACATCTACCTATTTAATATGTTTATTAATTAGAGGATAAAATGCTTTGCAAGCCCTACTAATGATGAGTCCCAGTCCCATCGGTCCATTCTGGCAGCCCCCATAGCGATGCTCCACCAGGGAAATGTCAAAAGTTTTGTGAAAAATTGCACGGGCTCTTCAAAACCATTTGCTAAAAAAACCAGCACGTAAGTTTTTTCCATGTCTTTCAGAAAAGTTACATAATGCAGCTATTGCGCAGCTGGCCCGTTATCGTGCCGGCTTGAAACACTCCAGGCCCTTCAGCACTTCGTTACCTTTACTCCCTCAATCAACAGCAGGTTGCTGTGAAGGTGCAGGAATGTTCCCTGTCCTCGAAAGGCACAGATACTGCAGCCTGAAAACAGCCAGCTGATATTTCGGCTATCTTGAGACAAACCAGAATCACAGCACGTTTGTAAAAATATGCACATCTGATGCCATCTCTTTCCAGATTAAAGACCCCATTAAAAGACTTTCTTTCCAGAATCGAGACCCTACGCTAATTCAAGAGTATATTGGGGGTTTCACCCCAGAGAAATAAATAGAATACTAAATATATTTAGAGGAATATTTTATCGTCCCTCCTAGTTGTTAACAGTGGAATAATTGGGATAACATGCAAACATCTTAGCTTACGATCGAAAAGCTTGAAAAACCACTCAGAAGCTAACTTCTCCGGTGCTGCTGCCGGTGTTTTATTAGCTGTGCTGCAGAGCAGTATCGACCCTTCCACAAATGTTTCTATCATTGGGGTTCTTCTGTCACATGCCGCTGCCACAGGCTGCTTGGCGGAGTACAAAGCTATCTATTGATTTGGAAAGGATGCGATTGCTTGTGCACCAAACCAACTACTCAGCCACGCAGAAGCTTTTCGTTCATTCTTTCTTTCTGGCCACACTGACTCATAATGATGAAATACTGATTTGCAATTCTAATTTCCTTCTTTCTCTTAAACAGGCTGCCCAAGGACTGACCCAATTGCTCTAGGAACATTACTTTGCCAATTCTTACATTAAATACCAGTATTCTCTGTCTAATACTGAAAAATATACTTAAGGAATGCAATCATAAAACATATACTCATTCAAAAAAATAATTAGCTTATCAAACATAATTTTAAGATAATCTGTTTTTCTTGAATTTTGGAATTCTACTGACAAAATTATAAGCTATACCTGCCGTAAGCTGACTTGAAACCCACAGGTAATTTGGCGTGCCAGGAAATTACCAGCTCCAAACCCCAAGCTGGATCTCCCGCAGACTTTTTTGCAAAACACATATGCCAAAGACCTTGCAGCAACGAGAGGCTACGATAAGCTGGGCGTTGGACCGCAGAAAGTGGCTAGCATAACCACAGGTATGTATTCATTAGGAAGAGGCTCACTGAAATCTCTTGCCAATGCAGATGACTTTAATTGCCAACTCAACTCTTCAGGGCTGTTTCCCCCCTGCTCTGCAGCTGGTGCAGTCCCTACACCTGTGCTCTCGGTGTTTAAGAGGTGCCGAAGGTGAGTGATGGGCTCCCTCACACGCCTTACGCTCGCACTGAACTCCGTCTACAGAGCTCTGGATAAATACAGGCGGGAGATGGCACAAGCACTTTATGCTTTCCAAAAATGGTATCACTAAAAGTCACTTGGCAGCAGGAAACTGCAGTTTCTGGAGCGATGCTATCAATATACCCTGAATCTCTCCTCCACAAATGCAAAACCAAAGTGCCCCCCCAGGACGATTCATCTTTTCGAAATAGACACATCACCTCCATCTTTCTCACCAACACCTTCCTTCCTCTCTTCCCGTAAATAAAACTGTATTTTCAAATGGGTAACACTCAAGCCAAGCAACTTAACGTGGAAGAGGAGGCGTTTGAAAGCAGACGGTTCACACAACGGGGGCTAAACCACAGAGTCACAGAAGGGTTTGGGTTGGAAGGGACCTTAAATATCACCTAGTGCCACCCCCCTGCCATGGGCAGGGGCACCTTCCACTAAACCAGGTTGGTCAATCCGAGAGATGGTGGTTGCTTTCAGAACAGAACACAGCCTTTGCCCTCGGGGAAGCCCCCAAACCCCTCTGCCCAGTGCCGCTGCCCGCCCCGCAGGGAGAATTGTGCACGGGCACAGGGCGATGCACGGCGCATCACCTTCTACGCCACGGAGCCTGCATCGACGTGCAGGACCTGGCTCCTACATTGCACTGCAGCCCGGTGAGCCAGACTGGCACGGGTAAGTGAAAGTCAGAAAGAGCCTGTACGAGAAACAGGGGAAACTAATAAAAGGGGGAAAACATGGAGAATCAGCTTGCTGATATTTGATCCACCCTGCAACTTCCCAGCAAACATTTCTGAAAAGTTTCCAACAGAAAATAACATAATGAATCAACAACGGCAGCTGGTTTGTGAATACTGAGCACCACGCTCTTCATAACCATCTCCAAGGGGTCTCAGTACTGACTTAGCTTGCAATTCATTAGTGGGAGAGTTTTTATCTAGTTTATATCAGCAGCATATATGAAGACACCTTTGGAATGCACATTTTTGGTGAGAGTGCACCAAAATCTCAAAGCTGGGAATGTGCTGTGTACAGAAGTAGTACAGGCACTGCACAGGTTTCCATCTGTGGATCCATTTTGATCTACAATTTTATTGCACCTTTAGGGAGCTTTAATTTTATGTTCCACTTTGGCTACCTCCAACCTCTAAAGCTCTTGCAAACCAATTTGTGGTAGAGATGCTGCAGGGGATGCGAGTTCCCACCACAGCACACGAAGTGACTAAACCAAAACTGAGCTTCATTTATCTGATGGAAACAGAAACTACCAGAAACTTAGGCTTTATGTCTATGATGAGATTTATTTGCTCTCAGTGCTCCACTTCTTTGGAAATGCAGTGGCTGTATTACCTCGGTTAGGAAAGAAACACTGATGGCTGCTTCCCGGATGAAACTAAATGAAGTAACTGAGAAAAAGTGCTGTTATTCCTTGCATATCAGAATATAATCACCTGTCTGTAAGCAGACTGATAATTAGAGATGAGCCATCTCAGAGTAGTTAGGCGGTAACGTATGAAGCGTCATGAGGCTTCCCGAGCTTTCCAAGCCGTGACTCTGGGTCCCCCCCTCCATCCGTGGAGCCATCTGGAAAAGCAGATGCTGAACGAACGCGCGACGCCGGCATACTCTCCCATCTTCCCACTCCCTGCTGCAGGCCAGGAAGAAAACCTGAGCCCCACACCAGGCTGGACGCCTTCTGGATGAGTAATAAATCCTCATAAACACAGCCCTGGGTTCTGACGTGGCCCTGGCGTTTTCAGACTTGAGCATCTAAAGCCGGACTCCAATTTAGGTACCTACATAAAGGACAGGATTTCTGGACGTGATGAAGCACGAGGACCAGGGTGGCGGGTGGGAAGGCACCCAGCAGCAACAAGCTTTGTTGGCTTCCCCAGACCTCATCTACAGCACTGATATATGTGAAAAAAATAACTGCCTCTTTAACGTAGGTCATAATATTGTGACTTCTAACCCTCAATACATTTTTTTTTTTGTGTGTGTGTCTTCAACCCTTTAAGCTGTAGCTTTCGCAAGCATTAGCTTTCATAGCTCCTTGACTGAAAAAGGGGTATTTTTAAATGATGGCATTTTGTGTTAAAACAAGCAGATGACAATTTCGGAGTGCAGTACTTAAGGAGCTATTTCCTGACAGGAGACAAGGGAAAGCAGCAGTTTCCTCAGGCGCTCAGATTGCTCCTTTCTGCTCTCTCCCGTAATGTTAACTTCCATCATGCTCTTAATTTCCTTTGAGTACAAATCCATCTGCATGAAAATATTTTAAAATATTTTCTATTACATCTGATTTTGTGACAGGGAAGAAGCCCCAGAACAGACAGGAAAATTTAATCACGTTCCCCATACACTTCTTCACTTGCAAGCGAGTATTTTACATCCACCACTGGCCATGGCCGTGGCGATCCCGAGTGAAGCCTGTGAGGAGAAGCTTCCAGATCTTTGCCAATTTACCACTTAGCACTTGTTCGGACATGAAACGACCACCGCCAGCTCCTGAAAGCAGGCTGGTCCCAGCACAGCCTGTCTCCACTGTACCCACCGCCAGGCACCACGTCCTTAGGGCAGCAAAGGGAGTGAGAACACCAGCAGCACGTGCCTTGTGGGAGCGGAGCGCAACCGTCCGGGGCAGGACAGGGAGGCAGCTCGGAACAGGGCTCTTCATCGACCTTTAGCTAATATTACAGTCCCTGACTTTCACCCTAAGGAAGATAATACAATACCTTGGACCCTGAAAACCAAGGAATCTTCAGTTTCTCAGACCCCTTCTGAAAACTAAAAAAGCTACAACGATATTGCAAAACTTACAAATGGTGAGGTTTTGTTTAACACATCATTTCCTTGGCACATTGAAACGCCCCTCTCAATGATATATTATATTTCTGTAACAAAGAAGTAACTTATATTGACAATAGTTACTTTTTCATATTGAAATCACTCTCATTTTAACTTGCAGCAGCAGAATAATATGCATGTCTATGCATTCATCCAAGCCTGGAGATTTTGGCTCACTAAAACTGTGAAAAATCAGAACAGTAATAATTTTAAAATAATTAGAAAACAGTGAATGTGCCATCATTATCCCAGAACATTTCCCAGAGTTAGCTGTACAAAGCAAGTCATGCTTTGTCCTTAAATGCCTGTTACGGAGCCCAGCACACTGCAACATACCTACAGCACGTGGCAGCAATTTGCTCTGCATCAGGTCCAAAGTGGGTGAGCTCCAGGGTGGCTCAGGCATGCTGTGGGGACCTCTACGTCCTCTGAGTGCTCCTGGCGCTGCTGGTGTCTGGTTTTAAATGTCCTTCACTCGGGAGGGAAGGAGAGAATCTTCAGCAGGGGAGAATCTGCTGGTTTGTTGAGTGCAGGACGCTTTCTCCTTTTTTGCTGCATTGGCTGAGCTGTGCTCTCTGCTCGTGTACAGCCGCGAGGCCCTAAGCACAGGGAGCGTGGGGAACCCGCTCGAACCCTTCGGTGGCCAAGCAAGGGGAAAACAAGAGTATTAACCAGCTTAACAACAAGGTTACTGAGCATGAAGAAACATACTTGGAAGCTATATCAAGGAGATAACAGCTTCTTGGCCACAACATTTACTGGTTTCATACATCCTCACCTTTTACAAATACTTGTGCTATCCTGTGGCCATTAAACTAACGCATATATGAGCTGGACGGATGTTCCCACACCCACCCAAACACCTTCTGCTGGGATGCCCCAGCAAAGAGATCTCAAACACAGTGCGTGCTGAAATAGGCCTGAACAAAACCGATGTGTTCTTTGCAGACCTGCTCTTCCCACGTATTTAACAACTTCTGTGACTATTACATTTTGTTCTCGCTGAAATCGCAGAACCACTATTCTCCAGGTACATCCATCAGGAACGCACCTCCCTCGTCTTCGCTGCTTCCCTGGTGGGAACTCAGCTTTGCAAAACAGAAACAATGGACACACAGAAACGCAGAGGGAAAGGACTTCTTAGAGTTATTATTTTTTTATTCTCCAAGTGTGTTGTCCGGGTTGAACCTCATTAGAGAACAGGTATACCCAGACAGAATTTGAGGGAATATCTACTTCTGTTCCAGGCACTGCACTTTCGATGACAGCCTCATGAGGATCCGCTTCACGTGCGCACGTGTGCTGTTCAGCGGTGCACTGGAGGGGGTTATATCACGCAGCAGTACAGAAAGTGTTTGCCCAGATAACACTCCTTTTCCTGCCATTATTACCAGTGGCAGAAAAGCATCTAATTCCCAGATTAGATTGCCCAATTGCCTTGAGCAATGCCGGTGTGTGTTACAGCACCCACACACCATTCCCGCTGCTTCTCCCAGGGGATTAGACTCAGGATTTACCAATCCCCAAAGCACCGCTCTCTCTGAACTAGGTGAAATATCTCCCTTTTGCCAGCAATGGCTTTGCAGGAAACAGAGGTTCTTTCTATTCAAGGGTGCAAGCCCTGCCAAAGCCCCACAGAAAACGTCCATTTATTTTACTGGTTTGGCATTCTAATAATGTTTTGAAAGAGAAATTACACGGCACATCATTTAATACACACCTATTAATTTCAAACAGATAAAGCTGATTAATCTATCTTGACCATGCAGTTAGATACTATAGGTAGAAACACAAAGTTCCTAAAGATGCCAGGGCTAAAATGAGGTGTTTCAGACCTATCTCGTGCCGAACCTGGTAAGAAGGACAGACTGGTTCTGCACAAAGTCTGCCTCTCTCGGCAGAGACGCCCCTTAGAAGATGTTTTCTATGGACTGCTCTTGCCTGGCTTTCTGGATGCCCTATGGTATATGATGAAAAAATACTATTCCCAGAACAGATTTCATGAAGAGGTTTAAGTCCTTCAAGAGACTTACTCATGCATCTCAGAATAGTCCACGTCGCAGCCTGGCATCATGAGTGTATATATTTAACCATTACTCCTTATCACTTACGTTCCCTCCCCTCTAAATATCACTATCTCAGGAACAGAGAGAAGGCACACTCTTCCAAATGTTTCCAACTTTGGGAGGAAAAAACCACCACACATACACACAAAACTTTTGGACTTTGGCATCTGGACTCTCTCCAATTTGTATGCCCATTACTACAATTTTTAAACCGTATTTTATTGCTCCCATTTCCCTGACAAAGCGAAATTTCAGAGTAAAGGGCAAGAAATCAAGAAGCACCTCCCCTCCGCACTCCTCAGCCCTTTTTTGCATCGCACGTGCTACAGGCAGACTTTTGTACGCTTGCCACATAAACTGCCAAGAACACGTCTATCCAAAATATGATGACTTTCTTCATCCAATATGGAAAAGAAAAGCTACGTGAAAAAGTAGAACTGTAATATAAAATAGCAGGTGTATTTTAACTGGAAAGGATGCTCCTGTAGCACTGTGGAATCTTTCAAGAGCACTTAGGACACCTGCACAGAAGAAACCCCGCCGAGCTGGGTGACAAAGCCTGAGACACCACAATTAGGATGCTGACACTACACTGCTTTTTTCAGACACCCAAACAGTGATTTGAGAAATACCGCTCCCAGCTCCAGGAAAACACAAATCCAGATGTTTTTAGAAAAAGGCTCCACACAGGCCACCGTTACCTCCTGACACTCTCCTCTCCCGGGAGCCTGGTTATGGCATTTTCTTACAGGAAACATTTGATGCAAGGCAAGTGCAGTGCATTTGTTTCCTTGGAAACAAACCCTTTCAACCTCCATTGCACACAATCTTAAGCAAAAGAAAACTCTGTAATTAGGCCCAAGGTCTAGCTATTTTTAGCCAGCAAGATCTTAAATCACAACTATTTTATTAGCAATAGAACACAATGAAAACAGACTTATCTCAATTATTGGAGTAGTAAGTCTTTGTATCAACCAAAACAATAAACCCATTGAATTACACTAAGAAACATAAATGCTTTGCCATTTAAAAGATTTTGGTAGATTTGGATTTAGCTACACTCTGTGCCAGGATCAAAAGAAAACCTTTAAGCGACAAACAAAACTGAAATAATCAAAAGGTAACATTTACTCATTGAGGAGACTTTAAAACCTTGAATAACCATCACTGTGCTGCTGCTACCGCTTGTTATAAACAACATTTGGCTACAAAGGCTGAAGCACTATTAAGCACACACACACACACCCCATGAAACTTGTCAGTACTTTAGTCAGGCCCTAGCATCAAGCACTACCGTTAGCACCGACTTTTAGCCAAATACTGTTTGCTCTATAATAAACTACTGTATAAAACTCCGTACTGATTCGTTGGTAGGCTTAACTACAGGGCTTCTGTGGTCAGAGGCAAAATCCTTTCTGACACCCTGAAAGATGCTGGACCACTGGAGATCTTGTACCGGTGTTGGCAAGAGTCGGCACGGTTGCTTCAGCCAGCAGGATCAAGAAACATGCCTATGCTGGTCTTCACAACGTCCGCTTTCCAAATCTTTATATTCATAAATATACAGTTGTGCCAGGGGAGGTTTAAGTTGGATATCAGGAAAAATGTCTTCACCAAAAGAGTTGTCAAGCCCTGGAACAGGCTGCCCAGGGAGGAGGTTGAGTCCCCATCCCTGGAAGGATTCAAAAGGCGTGTGGATGTGGTGCTTAGGGACATGGGTTAGTGGTGGCCTTGGCAGTGCTGGGTTAATGGTTGGACTCAATGACCTTGAAGGTCTTTTCCAACGCAGACGATTCCATCCTGTGATATAAATGACCAGCAGTCAGAATACCGAATGGCCCAAAGGGTAAACTCTCGAGATTTTCACCAGCACTGTTTTTCCCAGCAGAACCAGAGGCAAAAGCTTGTTTTGTTACAGCAGTCCCTGAGCTACACTCTTAACAAACACATCCACAACAGGAAAACAGTCCAGGAATCAAAATCCTGTAGTCAGAGAAAGCAGGTAGATTCTTCTACCAGAAATATATGTAAATATACATGGCCTGAGGAACTTATTTAAAAGGAACTGGAGAGTTCAGTATAAAAGATACTGGCTGATTCTATCCTGCTTATGATTCCTCAGTGTTTTTACTGTAGAAAATCTCTGTATAATTTCAATTTAAAAAGATGTTAATTGACTTCTAAAAAAAAAAAAATATCTGTAAAGATAAATGGAAAATAATTACCTACTACATTCCACTGTAAAGTTGGTATTTTTTCCTAAGAAAAAGTTTCAAAGAATCACAGAATTATTTATTCTATAAATCTGTAATTTTATACCATTCTCTAATTCTACTGTTAATTTTTATACTTTTATAAATTATAGGGTATTTTTCTATGCACTGAACAGATTATCAAAACATTATTGCTGTTAAATTATACCACTAGGCTAATCGCGGAAATGGATGATTAAAAACAAAATTTACAGAATTATAACATCACATTTCATGCAGCAAAACTGAACCCGGGAGTGAAACTCTTTCACAGCCCTTAACTTGTGTTTGCTGTTCTCTGGAGATTCTCTCACTTGCTGCTGATAGATTTTCCTTTTCCTTGTATAAATGTTTTTAAATGAGAAAGATTTGTTCTCTGTCCATCACGTCTTTTTGATTAAACATTACACCGCAGGGTTTTTTCCACAATAAATAGAGTGATTTTCAATAAAAGGCAGTGTCATGACACTTGCGAGTTGAATCAGTTGGACAAACAGAGGTAAATCACAGGGAAGGGAATTTTAATGCTTTTATGGATAAAGATTATTGTGCTTAATGTTGAATATGCGCTTAACTTGCTTGTTGAATTAAAGTTTTAATCTCTTTATGACCAAAGCACTGCCCCGAGAAGAATCACAGCTCCCGCGAAGAGCTGATAGAGGTGAATCTCGAACCACCATTTGAAAATATTGAAAAATGTGCTGCGATAGTGTAATTTCTTAGGTGCCTAGACTTTAAAAGGAAATCAACGCGCTGCAGCTGGAACATATGCCCTTACGTGATTCACACAGAACCAGCAGCAGCCAGCCTGTTAGACTGGAGTGGGCAACCGGCGGCAGGGTCGTTTACAGGGAAGTCCTGAGGGGAAAAGGAGAAGATGAGGTAAAGAGAGGCAGGGAAGGCAAGAGGAGAAAAAGCAACTTGAGGCTAAATTTCGCTTCATGTTATCACACACAACTAGGTGTGTGTATGTAGGTACTGCTGCTGCCGAGTCAGCAGGGCAAGCCTGTCGCCTTTGGATTCGGGGGGTATGTGTGTTTGCACAGGTGACCCCCAGACACTACCACAAGCAGCAGTAAATCTGGTATTTCTATTAAGCAGGGATTAGTTCTGTCCTACATTTAGGTCAAGATATGAGCAGCCTTTGGGGCAGAAAACATCCCTGTATGGAAAAGATCACGATGAACATCCCATCGAAGATCCTGCTGCGGTCCACTTGGAAAAGCTAAGGAGCCACTGCTTCTGTATGTATGGAACTATTTTAGATGACTAAAACCACCATAATATACAAGATAACACAGAAATCTGCTCATCTTTCTGATGGAGGGCTGGGAGGCCCTTCTACTTCTTCTTCTACCAAACTTCTCTTACTTCTACCAAAGCTCGTCCTATTAAAGGATTCAGAGTTACAGATTCATAATACAGAATTAAAGGTTCAGAGTTTCCTTGGTGTTAAAAATGTAATAGGCAGGGCCAGGCTGAGCCATGTTTCCGACCTTGTGGGCTAAAGTGACTCCCTGTAAGATAAGCATCCCTTCCCTTCATATTTAAATTGAGCTGTTAAAAATACATCCTCTCCCTTCTTCAGTCAGTTGCTCAGGCCTTCCTTAAAAGAAAGGGCTAAAGGACTCCAGCAGAGGCTACACGCAACTCAACCCGTCCTGTACGTCTGGTGCTTCTCTGTTATTCACACAGCAGCTGAAGAATGATGTCTTGCTGCAGAACAGTTAGCAGCGTTTTAAAGACCGACGGCAAATACACAACGCTGAGTTGCAGCAAAGCTGCGCAGATGGAGCGCGGTCTGCAATCATCACGCACGGGCGTTCGCGGAACAGCCTTCTCCATTCGTGTTACACCACCTTGTATGTACAGGGTGTCGGGATCCCGCCGTTTGAAGCGAGAAGTGGCAGTTAACTCCGAAGCGATGACCTTTTCAAGTGTCAGGGTGTGACTGTATGGGTGCTACGCAGACACCCCCAGCCCCACATTTCCAGCCACGGGAAGACCGGCCGGCTGAAATACAAATTCTTGCTGCACTATGCAATATATTGCTGCGTTGTTCCCCAAAGAGCAGGTTAGATATTAAATTCTCTCTCTATTCCAAAAGCAACCGACACAACAGCAGAAAATTCAGAGAAGGATCTAGTCCCCTAAATGAGGCAATTCACAGCTGACAAATGACACCTCTCTGTCGCCTAAAAAATGCTTCATTAGAAGTGCAGCTCAACCCCTACTGTTCGGAGAGAAAAGATCATTTACTTAGCGTTGTGTTGGATCCCAATATCATGCCTCTGTCTCTTCAGCTCCTCCTAAACAGCGGCTGTACACAGAAATCTACCTGCTGAGACAGAAAATTGCCCCACTTGTCACAGAAAATACATATCCCAGGAAGCAGCTGGCGTGAAAACGATCTCGTTTTGAATGATGGGAAGCTGAGCGTCCTAATGTTTTTCATTCCTCCAGTCTCTAGGGTATATCTGATTCTGTTCTGCAACAGATGACTTAACATTATGGATTTCAAAGAACGCAGGCCCCGTTGTATGTCAAATAAAGTCATCGATATGCATAAATGTAGCGGAGGGCGATATGGACCACAGAACCATCCCTTCACCGGGAGCACCAGCAATAAGACCAGTCTGCGTCAAGATGATTAAGCAACCACAGCCGCCTCTGCTCTTGCATCGTATTGCACACAGACACCGGCCAATTCTTCTGTGGTGAATCAAAAGCCCCACCAAAATCTTAAATACAAACATTTGAAAACCTCTGAGGCTTCGCAACTCAACAGAGCATTTCCAGTGGCGGGCAGTCTCAGTTGCAAGATGTATTTGTTCCTGGACTTTGGACAATGGAAACTTGGACCGAAACGGATTTTTCTCTAGCCTCCCCATATGAGAAGCACATCTGGAAGACATTAGCCTCCTATACCGGCGTGTTTAGACATAAGAATTGGACAAAATGGTTTCTAGGCCAGTTGAATGTATATTATTTTTTTTCTAACTCATATAGCAACTGAAAGCTGTTATGTCTGATATTAGCCAAAGGTTGTAACTAGTTAATAGAACCACAAACAAACAAGCTGAATGCCATTTCTGCTAAAGAAAACAGTAACATATAGATTAATGTTTGTCTAATTGTACATGACAGTAATTCTACCGGGGGGGCTTCGAGTGACATAAACAAGGCTGAGTGGGTTATTCATCTCACAGTAGCCCCTCCGTGGGATTTCAGCTTCACATGAATAATTCAGCTTGTTTTAAAAAAAACAGCTTAATATGTATTTTATTCCAACTTTTTCATTATGAATTTCCTCCTCCTTGCACTCACTGCTTTCAGAACTGAAAAGAGTAATTTATTGTGCTTTCAGCTATATTATTCTCAAGGCACACCAATTTTTAACTCTTTCTTTATCTGAGAGAAGCTGGTACATCTAATTGCCTTTGACTTCAGTGAGATCTTGTTACAGCAGCTAGAAATCTGCCCCAGAAAGACAAAAAAATTAGAGACTGATCTATCAGCAATAGTTGGGAGATTTGGCTGAAGGTAACTGCTAGGATAAACTACTAATTTGCTAACAAATAATTAAACGTAACTGGTTACGCATCTCTGGCAAACTAATCTGCGTAAGTGGGGCGCACTGGAGCAATGACAATACTTGTTGATAACAACCCAGTTCTACTTTTGAAAATTTAACTCAACAAGCCCAACTTCACCACCACTCACACGAAATTGATCTTTCCATGCACTACATACACTACTCATTTTAAAGCCCCGTTTTTGCTAATTGTCCTGGAAGCTCATTGTGAAGTTCATTATGAATTTTAGAAAGCTAAATATCTAACATACATCAAATGCTCTAGTGCTCTAATACTGTAATGTAACACGAATATTAAAAATACGACTAAGAACAGGTCCTAAAAAGGATGTAAATTGAGAAGAATCAACTCCAAGAAAACGATCCACACGAATCGGCCAGTTTGCAACTTCTCTTTCACCAGTAAGGTTATTCACATGGCTAATATTCTATTTTTGCATCCATCCAAGAGTCCACAGTCTTACTTACCACCGTACCCAGTTCCCACCCCAACCTGCTGGGATCTACGAATTAGGCTTCTCCAATCTGGCAGCCCCCTCGCAGGAAACATCAACACACGAATCCCATTGAGTTTGGCAGCTACCCACGCTTGGGACAGAGATGCAGTTTCCTAGCACAGAATCCCAAGCCTGGAGCTGAGACTCACTGGTCAGGCCAGTATGCCCAAAGTGTCCCTTGGGAAAGAGGTCCATAAAGAGCTGGAGGCAGCAAGACACACTTTCCTCATGGCCCACCCGCCAACATCTCCCCGTACGTACATCTGGGGGAACCAAGGCACAGAGATCAACGTGCCCAAGCCACAACTCTAACGATGGCAGGCTTCAAAACACGGAGCAGCTCACTACATCCTAATCAGAGAATCCTTGAAAACTAGAAAGGCAATTTGCTATAGCCACACTTTAACAATATTAAAAGGTATTCTCAGTTAAATCTTGGGGGAAAAAAAAATAATCTTTAGTCAAACAAATGCAATAATAAACTGTAACTTTTTCTGGGTTTTGTTTGTGACAATTTATTGGCATTAACGATCATTATTTCAAACACGAGTAATAAAAAAATGTGAAAATCACATACTAGGAAAGCATCAAAATGACAGCAGCAGCAAATACATAACTCTTTAAAATTAGAACCTACTCTTTTCTCATGAAGTAGAGCTTTTTCCATTGCAGCAAAGTGATAGGTAAACTAATAATTTAATGTGAAATGGAAGGTGTAAGAGAAAACAAGAATTAAACACTTTTGAATTCACAATAAACTTTACACGTTACATGCAAGCATAAACATAATAGAACATCTGGAACTGCAGAAGGATGCGAGTCGATGTAAAGTGTGGAACTGGTTTATCGGAATAGAAATTAACCATCCTAATGCGTGCTGCATGTAAAATTCACTGAGTATCTATGAGCGAACACAGCCAGAACCTATTCAGTAACAGTTAAGTAATATATAAGAGTTCGTTCATAAGAGGCTGATACTAGTTAAGACAGTTGAAAAAGAAGTGGTGACAATTCCTTTGACATAGCCTCCCCAAAAGAAGTGCTCTTCACGTTGACAGGGCACAACCCTAATCTGCAGTTTTTCACAGGACTTCAGCTTTCCTGAAAGTGGCCAACCTCTGTTCAGCTTTGGCCAGAGAACACAGATCAGAGTCACAATATTCAGAAATGCAAAAAATACTTTTGTAAATAAGGGAGTCTGCCGTTCCCAGTTGAGCCCCACAGCCGACAGCTGGACCTGAGCTCCATTTAGATGCTTGAGCTGAGCAACCCAGCTGCAGCAACCCAGAGCATGGCTCAGCTACCGATGCCCTACTGCTTTGCAAACACAAATTAAGAAAAACAATTCCAAAGTAACTTAACTCCTGTAGGGTTCAATGACCATGCTAGTCACAAGACCAATTTTTTAAAAAAGCACTTTTTCTAAGACAAGCACCTGTCCCGAAGCTGTCCTGCCTACGACCAACCCGCTCCTGGCAAGCTGTCATAAAACGTGGTCACGAGAGGCTGGCCAGATGCAAACTGAAACAAAAAGCTTTGGGCTGGCTCCTCCAGCTCTCACCCACATCTTTATTTTAAATCTGCAGAGCACAAATATATAAACACTCCTACAAGGGGAAAAAATCTGTTGAATACTTTACCTTATAGTAACAAAATATTTTCCAAATCGGCATCTAAGGAGAGCTGTAAAATGAAAAACTAAAGACTTTATCAGTATATAGCGAAAACTGGCAATCAAGCGGTTTTCTGCAAAACCATAAATGTATCTACTTTAGTGGAAATGAACGGTAATTCCCAGCATACTCTTGCATATTAAATAATACGCATCCACATCCTTACACTTCCCCAAATATCTCTGCTTCTCTTGAATCCATGGTGCTGCATCATTACTCTGAGCAAGATAAAAAAAAAATCAGAGCTCTTTTACTGTTCATATTTATTTTTCATGAGCATACACAGCTCATATAAGAAGAAAGAGTGGACTTGACTTGAGCAAGAATTCGGTACATCCAGCCAATTCAGAAGGGAATCAAATTAAAGCTTCCAGACCTCTGAAACAATTTCTTCTAGCTTTGACTGCTGTATTTGCTGCCTAATCAGTAAATTCTGAGGTTGGAACACTGTAGGATTTTACAATAGAAGGATTTTCTCTGCAGAACCATACACTTTTCATCTCTGTTACTGCAACAAAAATAAAGCAGTAGAAAACATCATCGTTAAGGATCGTAAGGCCAGACTGGTGCCTAGACATCCCCAGGTCACGAAAAAAAAAAAATAATCAAACTTTTATTTATATACTCCACTGCTCTTCAGAAAGAAACAAGGATCAATGTCTTCAGAAGTTTTAACTTTAAAGAGCAGTATGCTAACAATGTTAAGCAATGTGCAGTGGTGGTTTGGAAAGGAAGAAACACCTCTGGTCTTCAACAGAGATAAATCAAAGGAAGCTTTTGGGAAGAGCAGGGGGGAAAGAAGCAGTTGTCACAGACATGCAGCTCTAAGGGAACACCAGCAGTGCTCAGGAGAAGCAACAAGCGAAGCAGTTGTTGGAAAATCTCTGCCTCCTAATTGCCAGGAGAATCACCAGCCAGTTTTCCAAGAAGAAAGGTTCAAACCTGAAGAGCTGCACATCATTAAACCCTCAGCCCAAAGGAGAAGCAGCGGTGGACAAAAACGCTGGGACGCAGGCGATGCGGAGGGGAGAGGCAGTGCTGCAGACGCGCCAGAAATAGTTAAATCTTTGAGAGAGAGAAAAAGCTGTAGGCAAGCTCCAGGTGAATACCTACAGCTTTCTGTTCCTATTTGATACACACCTCCGAGCACTTCGTTTGCTTGGCAAAAGGGATTTGAAATTACCAAACCCAAGGCCACAAAGAGGAGTGTGCCAAGGCAGTGGGCGACACGTTGGCGGGGGAGGTTTGCCGAGGAAATCCAGCCTGCGGGCGAGTTCAACAACCCCTTTCAAATGACATTTTATTCTATCAATTAATGGAATTTAAAATAAATTCACTGTGATTCATCATTACAGCCCAGCACTGGTTCCGTTACAGCCGGTACGTTTGACAGCACGAGTCAGTGGCAAGACGGTCAGCTCGCGCGGCCGCCACAGCCACTGAGCAGGGACAGCAGTTAGAGCCATCCTAGGAGAACCATTCAATAAAATCTTTGCATCTTTGTTTACTGCCTCTAAAATGTTAAAAAAGTGACTGCTACAATCTCAAAAGCAGAAACAATGGCTGAAAATGAGCCATTTGCACCCCACCAGCCAAGTAACACGCAGTCTAAACATTTTAAATACAGTGTTCACCGAGAAACCCACAGTGACATCTGTGTGGGTGTTTTAATACACTTGGTAAATAAAATGCGTTCGAAAGATCTCTCCAAATGCCTACAACAGAGGCTGCTGAACAGGGAATTTGCTGATGGGGAGAGGCTTGTGAGATATGGTGGGATTCCACCAGGAAACCATAAAACCTGTATTACATTGCCTACCCCCCCCCCAGCAGCTACCTGCAGAGACAGAACTCTCGATTAAAAATACACTGTTGAGCAGCAGCAGTGGCTAGATTTACCCAGGAGTCTCCAGTGACAATCTGAATTAGGGGGTTTGGGGTTTTTTTTTTAGTTGTTTGGGTTTTTTTTTTCTAAAAAAAAAAAGAAACCCTTCAGAGCCGATGTCTCTTTTCCCCTCATTCACATCAGAAGAAATGCAAACCAAAATAAGCAACTGGCATGTGTCGGAATTAATACTAGGGTGACAGAACCACAAGAAACAACTGACAAAATGAGGGCTGCAGCCTCAGTGCACATTGGGGAGCTTCCAGAAGAGACGGCAGAACACCCTTTCGTTTTCCTACGTAGGTGCTACAGTCGCTTTCCCAGGAAACTACTGCATTGTCCGTGGCGTTCCATTATACAGTATGGATAACATCATAGCTCTCAATCCCATCTAGATACAGCCACAAATCCTTCTGCTAGTCCAAACCTCAAGATGCACGACATTCAGATACCAAAACTTGAATTAAAACAAAACACGAAGACAAAAAAGAAATTTCCCTTTCTGCAGCTGACCGTTCAACGCAGCTCAGTAAGACAGAAATGTAATCTGCGAGATACTGGGGGTGAGACATTCGAGAAACTGTAATTCTATTAAATTTTAATTGATATAAAGGAAATATAAGACCTAAGGGGAGAGGAAGGAGCAAGTCCCTGGTCTGCTCTAGGGCTGAGCTTGTAGGAGCTTCTTATCACGGGACTTGGGTACTTTACAGAAGTGTCCCTGGCAGCCGTGGCCATGACTCCAGGTAAGGCAGGCTCTCGTCTGTCCCCTTTTCCGTGGGGGGTGGGCACTAGGTGATCTTTAAGGTCCCTTCCAACCCAAACCGCTCCGTGACTCTCTGATATATTGCTGTCAGGGCTCCCTCCTCTGCTATCTGCACATTTTATTCACCGCTGTTGAGGTCTCCCCTGCACCGCAGCTCACCTGGGCACGAACGCTGGGGCTGTGGGCGAGCTAGGGCTGCTCACACCGAGCGCTGCAGAAGCACTAAGCCTCGCAGAAATCACAGATGCCCAGTAAATGCCTTGCCCGTTAATGCATACGTCTTTCAATCAGCCCAGCTCAGGTACGTCAATGCGGGTGCAGTCTCGAAACCGTCCGCTTTTATTGCCAGAATACGGAGGGGCAGAGGGTGGTTTCAGCCCTCTCCCTCCTGCTGCTGGCTGAGCATTTCACTTTGCTGAGCTGCAGAGAAGTCACTATTCTCGTTTGGTTTGCAAGTTAATTTTCTACTGGACCAGCTATGGTGTGGCAGACCAAGAGGTGGCACTGGGAAGGTGCGACCATCCCTTCTGGCACCAGCAAGGGCTCCATTTGGCTTACCGTGAGCATGAACCCACGCAATCGCCTACATGGAGCAGCCCGCAGCCGTGAACGGAGATGTGATAAACGCTGCTCCTTGCTTTATTCCAAAAGGAACAACACCCATATCAGATTTTGTGACACTTCAAGAGCTTAAAACATTCTCATGCCAGCTCTTCTTCTGGGGGAAGAGCTGCAGACTCAGCCCCTTGCTAGACTGAAACAACTCTGTCCAGTCAGAGCTGTAGCATTTATTAAAATGATGGACTGCTTTTCCAAATAGCGATGTGATGACATACTTCCACAGCAATACCCTCTCATTTTGTGTATGCAGCAGTATTTGACAGCATTTAATACCCCCTCTAGGATTTTACTTTTCCACTTGACTGCAAATTTTCAAAAACAAGATTTAAATGTATTCAGGTTTTCTCCCCCTAAATACATGATAATGCTTACACTAAAAAAGTCTCAGTTCTTGTATTTCATTTTTAAAGCACGCATACAGGCAATGCAGCTACGCAAGCATGTCTTCTTCCTTTGAGATGGTTTCCAAAATTTTGTATTAATAGTTGAAATCCATGTAGGATTTGGCAATGCGCAAGCACGGCAAGGCCAACGACAGTAGTTCTGGGCATCAGCATCTCTTAAGCCAGCCTTCCAGAGAACACGGATTATTAGGTCTGCATGGGGAAGGAAGGTAAAGCTCTGGGGGAGCAGAGGAGCATTTTGCGTCCCTCTGCAGTACAGATGTCAACGGTGCAGTTGCACTCGGGACCACTGCATTTTTGGGGCAACATCTGGAGCCAGGGAGAAATTCTCCTACCAGCTCAAACTGGCAAGAAACGTCAGTGAAGAGAATTAAATCCTTCTGTAGAGTGACCAACCGTATGATTGTCCAGAAGTTACACGGACAAGTGCCGAGCAATTGCAGAGAGGACACTGATGACATCTTTAGTGTTGTCCTCCTCCTTACTGGAGCAAAACACGGAATAGAATGCAGCCTCCACCCTCTACAGTAAGTTTTAAGTTTGTTAAATGGTGCTGGAAAACGCAGTGGTGGAGTGCAGGCACTTTGGGATTGTCTCTGCAAAGGACTAAATGTGACGACTCAAGTGCTCTCTTCCAGCTGTCCTGCTGATCAAGACTACATTAGCAAGGCTTCCCGGCTAGGATGGGATGGGATGGGATTCCTGCTATGCCCCTTCCTACTGTGGCTAATGCAAGAAGGAAAACTACCTGCCTGGAAAGAGGGCATGACACAGCTCCAGCATGAGGTCACTGAAGGATGCGCAAAGAATACTGAGTCGCTCTCACCGACCTGACTGCTGCTCACGCTAACTGAGAGGAAGAGCTGCCATCAGCCAAACGCGATGTCAGCTCTGAATTAAAAGTTTGTTGGGCAAACTATAGGCTAGGAACCATTAAAATGCTGTTGCCATGAGCTACACAAGTTATTTTCACCTAGACTGCAGCCCAGGTGGCAGAAAGCAACCTTTTAAAAAGATATTAATTTCTAGGAACCAACATATAAAATTTATTTATATCCCCTTACTAGAGCAAATCTAATACAAAAGTAAAAAGACAGTAGAAGACATTCTGATACCCTCACTGGCAACTCAGATAACAGCATTAGGTTTCAAGCAAAACAAAATGTTTCATTTTTTTTATTACAGTCTGATTTGCTCCAGGTTACACATTAACCTGGTGCATTTGTGAGGCAATAGCATTGTGCCATGTGTGGGAGTCAGCAAATTAAATTGTAAAGCTTCTCTGAAAACAGTCTTCTCACAAAGAACACAAAGAAATTAAAATAACATAAATCATTAAAGTGGATGAGATTTTTCTCTTTTCTGTATTTTTCCAAGAAGGTACCGGTTACCACCAGTTATCAGTCTCTTAGATAGCATTTCTAATTCAGAAAGATCCTCTAAATAATTACATTTCTTACATTAGATGGCAAATTTTATAAAAAAGTCTAGCTCGATATGTAAGAGTAGGTATATATTACTCATCGTGCTTTTTATGTGTAAGTTAAAACCATCGGGATTCACTGTGTTTGCCTCCCAACCTCAAGGTGGAAGCGAGCATGGGGATGTGCTATCCCGTAGTCCAGGGATTCCCCACCCACGGGGCTGCCAAGACACCATGAAAACACCCTGGATGGAGGAAACCCCCGGAACCCTACCTGAGTGGTGAGCACGGAAATTAATCAGCTTTTGGACTAGTTTTTACCAAGATTCACTCCTTCATTGCCTGCTGCAAACCTGGCACTTGACATACACACAACTGAACTGTCTGTGCCAAAGAATAATGCTGGTTACAGCTGAGATGCAAAACACTATGGTGTGTAATACGTGTGCACCATTTACATCTGCCTTCCTCTTCATCACTGTGCTTTCCCCTTTTCTCCTTTATTTTCTCCTCCTCCTTTCACAATGGTCTTGTAAGATTTTTTCCTAGCAGCAATATGCAGGAATTTGAAAGTGTTACAGCTGGTCTTGAGTAAGAAATCAGATTATTCCATAGCTGCAAGGTATCTACATTTTTTCCTGAGATATCTGAGCTGGCCAATATGCAAGAAAGGACTCTAATCCATCTGGACCACAGAAATCACAGAGTCACAGAAGAGTTTAGGTTAGAAGGGACCCCTGGAAAAGTCTCATCCAAACCCTGCTGCAAGCAGGTCCCAGCAGCCCAGGTTGCTCAGGGCCTTGCCTCGTCAAATTTTGAGCATTTCCACGGATGGTGCTCCCACAGCCACTCTGGCCCCTGCCCCAGCGTTACAGCACCCTCCCACTTAACACGTTTTTTTCCTTCCAAGTCAAAAATCACCCATGTTATAAGAAGAGGCTGGCTCTGCCTTCTCTACACCCTCTCGTTGGACATCTAGAAGCAGCAATGAGATCTCCCCTTCCTCTCCTCTCGCTAAGGTTGGGCAAACACAGTTTGCTGAGCCTCTGCCGATAGACCACGTCGAGCTGCCAGCTCCACGCTCAGTAACCCAGCCAGCTACGGGCTGGGCTCCCTTGCTCCAAGGGCAGGATCAACCCCAACCTGTCAACCCGCATGTCCAACATTTTCCTGCTAAGCTGCTTCCTACCCCGCAGCCAGCCCCGACTGTCGCAGGGAGTAAACTGATGCAACTGTCAGCACTGTTACGTTCCTCTGCTAGTTAGCCTGGGTGTCTAATTATTTTCTTCTAGTTGCCGATTAAATCTGTGCTATTTTGCTTTTGCTTGGAATTTCGTTCTCATTCCAGAAATCGTTGCTGGTTTTAAAAGTATACTCATCATTCCCATCAGCTCTTTATGAACAAACAACAGACTTTTAAAATATTCACTATATCATCGGAATTGATTTTAATTTGAGCCAAAGCATAGGGATAATTTATTTTATCAGAACACATACATTTTTCATGAGGAAAGTATGCATCTTGAAAAACGCTGACTTTAAAAAATACTAATGGCTTAGTGACCATCTACATTACAGTTATAAAAAATACATACCCTTTCACAAACCCAGTAGGAAAATTTTGTTTTAAAGAATATAATTGGCTCTTCTAGTACTGCCAACAGGTATTTCCAAGAAGGATTTATGAATAATGTATCAAGTATAAAGGGAAGAGGTTATTTGCCCCTTGAACATAGCAAATAATCAGGTTGGCCTGAAATGCTACATTTACAAGGCTTAGCATGCAACACATCACTTACGGTGTCGCGGAGAGAACCATACGCTCCATGAGAAATCCCTACGCACAGGCTGCAATAGCTGCCCTTCGCTCTCCACCTTCCACATTCTTTGTTCACTGCCTTTGATATCTGATCATCAGATTAGACCCTGATTTGGCAAACTAGTGAATTAATGTGTCCCAGTGACATGATTTGTCCCATGACCCCAGTCAATAATGTCAAATTTGGGCAATAGTCATTTGTCCATTCTCCCTTTGTTCTTGTAAAGCATGTGGAATTCTTTGCGATACAGGCAAGTACCATGTATGTATAAAAAAAGAAAACAGGAGGTATACGTGCCCTCCGTATGTGCCAGCAATGCGCTCAAGTTAGATCTCTAACGCTTCTGGCACGACTTACTAATCATCCGGAACGTAGGGAACTTAGGTTAGCTCCTACCAGAGACCTGCTGTGCCTGAGTAAATGCCTACTCACTACGTATTATGCAGAATTTCTCCTTCCTGCACCCCTCTGGAAAGTGAGATCCATGGCAACCCTTCCCATAGAAATAAGGGACCAGAACTGAAACCTACTGCTCGATGACCACGTTTCACTCTGCGGATGGAGGGCACCGATACACGCATGGACAGCTGGCATGCAAAAAAGGGTGGCAGCAGAGGTGGGACCAAAAGGGGCACTGGCTCCTTCTAAAACTTACGGTTATCAAACATCTGGGTGACAATATCTGTCCACATTCTCCTCAACATGTCTTGCTGCTACTCAGAAGAAAATACAAGGAAGATAGAAGATTCTGTTGAACTCAGAAAGGTGAGATTTTATATTTTAAAAAATAAAGATCAACTAACTTGTGGGTGTCTAGAAATATTTTTGCATTTACTCTAGTATTTATTAAAAACAAAGAAAAGAACGCAAACACTTTGTCACAGGAGAAGCTTTTCCTTCCCCCGAGTTTAGTAAGTTCACATGGGGCAGCTGGAGGGAGGGACCAGCAAATCTGCCCTCATTTGTGCGTGTGATTCATGCCTGAACTGATGTCAGAGAAATACATAATTATTAATCTCTTTAGAAGGATGAGCAACGAGTG
>JAVJGJ010000030.1:33656679-33668965 GCA_035590215.1 Microhierax caerulescens | reverse complement strand
CCCCCAGCTCGGGGCTGTCTGCAAACGGGCTGAGGGTGCGCTCGATCCCCTCACCCAGGTGATGGGTAAAGGTGTTAAACAATGAATAATTAAATAATAAAATATACAACATTAATAGAAAACAAGAGGAATTTCCAACCCAAGATGTTTACCTAAAAGCTAACGATGAAGAACTGCTATCTTTAGCACGTCCTGTATCTAACCTAGGTACTGCTAGACAATGTTGGCAGCTCAGAAAACGCCTGAGGTTTGGACCTGCTTCCTATGCTGATGACCAAGAAGTCATCAAGGCACTTCTGCCGTTCTGTGCCCCGCTGCTCAACACAAGGAGCTCGAACACGTTCAAGTTGCAGTGAGGATGCTCGTTACCCTAAGAGCCTCCTGCCAGGCTGCAGCAGGACCGTAAGTAACCGCTTCGGACGACAGAATACAAACGCCAGGACACATCAGGCCAACGCACAGAAGAGAATCAATGGAGCAGCCACTTACTCTGCTCTTCAGAAAGCTGCTTGGTGAGCTCATCTCTCCCTCCTTCTCCTCAGGCTTCCTTCCCTGTAGTTCACTCCAAACATCACCTTCAGTATTTTCCAGAGGGCGAGGGAGTTAATGGAAAACTCATCAATGATTTCTAGCAAAGATAATTTATGGTTAGAGGAAGCTTTGATCTGAGGACAAGAGCACCGGCAGTGCCTTTGATGCAGAGGATTGATTGTTTTCGGCAATGCTGTCTTGGTTGTGCTGTTAGTTAAGGGATTTACCTCTCTTCTCATGTTGAAATGTCCTCTGCCAAATAAAATGTTGATTTCTTTTATGTCAATTATTTTCTGTCAAATATATTGACTCAAGTCTTCATTGTGGGATGCTGCCAGGAGTGAAAAGTTTTTCTAGATCTCCTCCCTTTGAAGAATGTTTCAATATTAAGTATGAGTAAGCTAAAGATGAAGATGAGTCAGACTTATCACTCAATGAAGAGGCAGCAAGAGGGACTTTGAACTACTGGAGATGATACGGAAGCCCTCCAGTGCACTGGGAAAAACTTACCCAAATGCTTCTTTCAGCTGGGAGAATCATATTTGCAGCAGCCTCATGGAACACGGTAACAAATGTTCAATGGAAGAAAATGCACCTTTATCTTAAAAGAGAGCATGCAAGCCATCACACACAACCCTGAACATTCAATACCAAAGTGATAACGAGTTTCTAGATTCGAAAAACCCACAGGAATTAAAAAAAACCACTTAATTTCTCTAGCATTTCTGCTGAATTTATTCCTTTAAGTCAAGTAAATTTTTCCTCAATTTCTCCGAGCAGTACAAAAGAAGTCTGAAAATTATTCAAAACTTGTAGCTCATTTTTCTCTCACTACATACAAGAGACAAAAATACTTTACATAATACTGATTTCAAGCAGGAAAGACCCCTATTAATAATATTTATCTAGGAACATAACTCATTCTTTTTGGAAAGGAAGTCAAAAATAGCAATTAATCTTCCTGTTCACTGATTTTGTTAATTATCAGTAAACTTTCAATTTTCAATTTTTTCATGGGAAAAAACCCATTCCTGGCAAGAGGGTCACAGATCCTGCAGTTCCCCAGGGAGGCAATGTCAACCTGGAAGCACACCTGGGATTCCCTTGTAATGATTTACCTTTCTCATGCCTTGTTGCACATGTTCTCCTGTCAAACAGCTCTTACAAATGAAGGATTTACTTTTCTAGCATTACAAATGTGATGATTCCCTTCTAATCCCATTCTGTTTTCATACCACTCCAGGGAAAACTGAAACAGAACTGGCAGGTCTTTGTGTAAAAAAAGAAAAGAAAACAAAGAAACCCCAACATTCAATTGTGAGCATTCTTGTGACAAACTCCAATACACAGCACACGAGTGACACGCACGAAAGCCCTCAGGTGCAATCTCTATACTTTCTGTTAGACCCTCCCAGGTGGAAAATACCACAACTGTGGCATGGAGGTGGCCAGGGAGAAGAGGGGGGAGCGTGCCCCGCATCTTCACCAGCCAAGGTCTTTTGCACGGGTGTCTCGCGTGGCCTGACTCAGAGAGGACCATGCTTTTGGACATTCTTTTGGAGCTTCGTGTTTCTAGCCCCTTCCCAGCTTTTAGACACAGAACCATCCCTACAGAAAACCTGCTGCAGTGTTAAGACATTGACACGATGGGGAAAGAGGAGGTACGTCAGGCCGGCAGCGCCCTAGCCCAGCGAGGCAGCTGCAGTGGTGCTGGCACATTGACGTCAGCCCCGCTGACCCCCTGCCCTGCTTTGTCTCCCTCCTTCCTTGCTCCTCCTCCAGCCTCCACCCATTCTGTCCCCCCCCCCTCCTCCCCGCCATGCATTTCCCTCCTCGCTGGCATTACTTCATCCCTTTCTTTTACCTTTAGGCTGTTTTTGCATCTGGTGCCCTCCCTTCTTCCCCAGTGTTTTTATTTACAGGTTTGCTCTGCGTTCAGCACTGCCAGAAAACCCACTTGACCAGCATTTCCAGCACACTAACGCTTCTGCGTTACAGCACAGCCACCTCTGGCTTTCACCAGTCTTATTCAGTGGAGGGGGGAACTGGACAGACGCAAGGCTGTTGAATCAGCAGAGTTGCCACTCAAAGCCGTGCTGGGAAGAAACTTGCCCGGTCACCGTCCCACCACCTTCTGTCCCACCGGGGAGCACCCAGCCAAGCCTGCTCATGCCTGTAATGCACTGTGTTTTTCTGGGCGAGCAAAAGAATCCCCTTTCTGAAACTAAAATGCTTCCCTGAGCCTGCGGGTTGGTTTGCAAATCCATTCTTAATTCTTAGCATGATTTTAAAAAGCCAGAAAGTAGCTGAGAGCGGGTAGTTAATCTATATGTAAATGAACAGCATGCATATGGTATCACTCTGCTAGAGGACCCTTGCACAGAAAAGCAGAGCCGCTTCAGCTTTGTTCCACAAATGTTCCAACTGCTATTTTCACGGGATGACGTCCTTAGTGTCATGGTTACAACAATGCTGCATAAAGCATCGCTCTCGCCTCTCCCTGCTGATAGAACAGCTCGCTGGGAACAGCTGAGCCGCCGCCACCTCCCCTCCGGCTCAGTGCCAGCCGGGGCTGACCCCTGCCCAGGGGCAAACGCCGCATCCAGGCAGCTCGGCGAGATGCCGGCAGAAGGGCGAGGGGTCTGCAGCCGGTGGCTGTTTTTAAGGGCAGGGGCAGGGATTGAAAGTAAATTTGCACCAAGCACTGTTGCTTGGTACAGCTGTATTTAACAACAGGATGTACTGGTACACAAGCCTCATTTCCTCATTATATTTTAATAGTCTTTGTTTATTAAAAAAGTTAGTCAGCACTTGTGAAGGCTCCTTAGCTGACTCGGGGCTGCGCTTATTATTCCATAGTTTTTCAAAGTCCCTATTTCATGTCACAAAGAACAAGCAAGCAGAATTCCCGGCTGTATGGACATTCAGTAATCTCTGTAAGCTCCAGGAGAGGTCTTTGAATCTTTTTTTTTTCCTGAGAAGTGTAATTTAAGCCTGTTCTACATACTGTTTTTCCCCATTTCCCCCCAATACAAAGCAACTAATTTTTCATCTTGCCAAAACATCGCTGAGCTGAACAACCAAATAACGGATTTCAAGAACAGATAAGTAAAACTTATTCAGGCAGAAGTCTCATCAGCTGGGCTTTACAGTATTCTTTTCTCCCCCCCTAATATTTCTTATACCTCAACTCCTGTATGTAATGTTAAAACTTCATTTGAATATCAAAAGATATCCCCTTTTCTGTTACCTGTTGGTCCTTCCTGAGAAGATTACTCTGGTCAATCTTTGTCTTATTATGCAATTTTCTCATTTTTAACATTACCAAATACTACTGTAATTTCACTACTACCTGTTTTCAAATCAGAATTGAAGAAGAGGTTGGTTTGGGGTGGGTTGCTTTTTTGGGGGTTATTTTTGAGTTAATGACTCCCACCTGTGTCTTTCATGGTAGAAGGCAATAATTAAATTGCAGAATTTCAAACATTTTCTTGACATAACAGTTGCTTTCCCATTATCAGACTACCATTTTCCCCTCCATCACTATTCTTAAAATGATGAGCAACTGACAGCCATTAAATGTCAGCGCAGAAAACTGGCAGATCGATGGCGAATGATTTGTGACTGAATATACTTCAGTAAGTCTGGCCACCCCTTCTGACACAGTATCAACAGAGTTCAAACCAATTATTTTTCAAATAAGCCTGAAAAGGGCAAACCCCGTGCCACTTGGTGTTCTGCCGCTTTTTGCCCTTTCCTTCCTTTATTTGTTTTTTAACCAACCAGCCGAATGTTTGGCACATGTTCGCGTTCAAAGATGCTCATTCTTTGGCACGATCACCCAAAGAAAAACAGCCTAAAGAAAAACCCCTCTAATTTCTGTTTAAATCTGCTTGCATTTCAAAGTTTCAGCCAGCCAGCAGAACTTAACATAGCTGAAGTACGTCATGAGATCCTTTGAGTCCTACTGATTTACGGGTGCAAAGCAGGCAAGGACAGCCTCGCTGGAGGGAGCATGTTCCATTAACAGCCAGCCTGGCTCGCCTGGTCTTTGCTGCAATGCTGCTGGGCTTTGCTCCTACCTGCAAATATGATTAATGAAATACACAGGTATATTTACTTGACTTGAAAATTTTCAAAGTTTTTTTTTTAAATAACTTTTTTTTCTTTCTTGATGTCCTGTCATATTTTCTTTATCAGTAAACCTACGTATGCATCGAGGAAAGTAAGACTGCTGAAATAAACCCAAGAAAAATAGGATTCGTTGAAGACAAAACAACCTAACATTGCTACAGCATCCACATTCCTCACTCTAAACCTTAATAACTACTATAAAAACATGTTTTAAGATTCCAGCAGAATCAGACCCTATGCAAGGAAAATACCTGCCAGAAATTAATGCTGTAAGACTTCAAGTCTTACCACAAGGCACAACCTACCGATTTCTGATGATTAAAGAGGAGTAACTCCTGCTGCTTTCAGTGTTTGAATAACTTCTGGCATTTCACAAAGTGGCTTGAAAGTCCGAGCACGCAAACACATCAAACTGCAAGACAGAATGGAAATTTCCACCCGAAGAAATACTTTTTTAAAAGAAGAACTGCTTTATTGGTAGGCATTTTTTTCCCTTTATTAGTCTCTGCTGATTCCAGTCCCCAAACAAGAAGGATGTTTTCTCTGTAGACACTATCCACCTTGGGATAACTGAGCAGAGAATGTGATATTTATTTCTTACAGTATTCGCATCTTTAGAGTTTCTGGGTGCTGGCACCTCATTTAGTGTGTGTATAGCCACAGAACATGGAAAAGGCACAGGAATCCAAATCTGTAGCACTCCTCTCACTGCTCATTTGACCCCACTCCATCCTCTTTCTTTCTTTAGCTAAGCTTCAGTACCTTTCCCTTGTAACCTCTCGAAAATTCACTGTCCCAAAGCACCTCGGGCTTCTCTGGCTTATTTGCAGCTGCAAACCTCAACACTGCCAGCCTCTTTGTCATCGAGGTTTCCACATTCCTCTTCGCAGTACCAACAGCAGCCTTAATTGCTTTGTCAGGATATGTAAAATTTAAAACCATTCAAGTTTTCATTTAAACATTTCACAAAACTATCCTAAAGCCTGAAGGAGGTTTTAAAGAAAAGGAAGAATACTGTTTCAATTTAAATATCAAAAAGGCACAAAATGTATATATTTAAAGGTCAAACCTCCCAATGCTATCTCTTCTGAAGCACTACAGATAACACTGAAAATCTTTTTTTGTGTGCATGTGGTTTAAGTGTCTTAAGTGTTCTCCCTAAGCCTATGGTAAGAATTACTGTTTAATGAAGAAGGGGACATTCAGAAATTGCTCCCAATAGAGAACCCACTTCAATGAAAAGGAACAAATAATTTGGAGCTCATTCTCCAAAACAAATAAATACCCTGAATTAGTTTGCATTATTGCTAACCCAAAGAAATATGCAATCATTTGCTATTGTTCTTGATTTGTTTGCATTAAACTTTGCTACATATGAAGACAACAGGATCCTGCCAATCTGAAAAGTTTATAATTTGTTTAAAAATTAGGATCTCCACGCACAACCGGCAAAGACATCATGACAGACCACAGAAGAAAGGGTTCCCATTACTAGGACAGCAATTTGATAACTCTTGACTCATTTAGTGAAAATTGCATGACTTCATCTTACTGAACAAAATCCTAGGTAAAGGGAATACAACACGTCACATGAAGCAAAGCAGCTATTAACCTAAGAGTAAGTGACAGAAATTAATGTTCATAATAAAATACGTAGAATACAAGTGTCACTGGTACAATAGAAGGACGGCTTGACTGGGGTTCATAGTACAAGTCCTACTAAATTAAAAATAAAACAATCAAGAAATACACTAGTGAGGCTGGTACCTAAGTGGTTACATTCACCCAGGCTGCCAATTGCCACTCAAGATGCATCATAAACGACATAAATGCTTATTAAGGACGTAACACTGGTGTATATAAAACCCCATGTAGGTATATCCAATTCTGTGCAGAACAGCTGGAATCAGAGTAAGGGATTATCTGCAAAATTATAATTAACCTTCTATAAACAGGCTAACGTAAAGAGCTGCCTTCTGTTCTATTCTGTAAGACAAGAAGAGACCCAGGAATTAGATTAATGATACAAAGATTTATACTTCAGTAAAAAAGACAACTATGAAATGAAATCCTGCCCATGAAAATCCTGGTGGTTTTTGACATCAGAGTTGGACTTTTAGACCTACGTACATCCCTAACCAACTGCAAGATCCTCTGAAACAACAACAGTGAAAAAAAAGAGTGAAAAAAATTTATCTTCTGGCATGGATGGTAAACAGAATATAAACGCATATTATTTAACATTAAATCTCAGTGAGATTATATAGAAACAGCCACCGCACTCTTAACAGCATTTTCATCTCTACAGTCAGATGTGAATGAGATTTGAAGATACAGGCAATAACTGAAATCATTCACCAATAATGAAAATGGGTGAAAACTCCTATGGAGAGTTGCACCATTTGTCAGATTCTTAACCCAACCAAAAATGCGCATTTAAATAGTAATTATCAGGATTTCACAGGTCATCATTTAAATAATTTTAAAAAAGCAATTTCATTCTAGTGCTAGACAAGACCCAGTTACAATGGATTTTTCAAAAATTTCATTCCCATTAGATAAAAAACCTGAATAAAATTTAGGGGGCACAAGACTATTAGGAAGATCACCTCTTTGAGGGTTCTTTTTTTGTTTGTTTTTTTTTCATAATGGTACACGCTATGCTCCACATTAACAGAGCATCCCTTTCACACCTCACGACACTGTGGCTTTTCGTCCTCTCTCATACGCCTTCTACAGATGCATAAGCTGACAAGCATTTCGATGGTTCACAGGCTTCCAGTGGACTCTGCTCCTCCTCACTCTTACTGACCCAATTTAAAGGTGGTAGCTACAGCACCAGCCACAAAATATGGACTGTATAATTTTCATGGTCCCTTAATTAACTGCAATGGTAACCAGGTAGTAGTGGATTTGCAGCAGACTACTGCATCTTATTTTTATTTCAGTTATTATTCTTGAGGTGAGAGTATAAAGGCAATTCACAACACTAGTTTCTGCATTCCATAGCATGCAAAAACCTTCAGGTTAATTGTAAGCAAGGAAGAAGTAGTACGGATGATGATGGACACCATCGTGCAAGGTGCACAGATGCTCCCTGACTCCACCTGAAGAAACAGGTGCCGTGGTTTCTACCACTGCTGCTTGAAGCAAAAGGTAACCGTATCTCCTGCTGGAAGGGACCGTGATCAATGTCCAACAATCGATGTCACCAGGTTTATGCCCTGTACTCCTGCTCCTGTCCATGCTGGAAGCTGACTTTGGATGCAACTCTCCCAGCCATCCCCATTCGAGGTATTTTGGTTGCAGTCTGGGGCAGTCTTGAGGAACATGAACTGGAACTTCTCAGGTGACACTGAACTGGAAGGTGCACCTCAGATGCTGCCAGGGCTCCCCAGCCCCTAACGGCCACTCAGCTTAGAGAACCAGCCCAAAGTAAAACCCCGAGAACAAACCTCTGTGGACACTGGCTCCTCACCACTGTTTTCCTCTCCAGATTTGCTCTTATTGAGCCTCCTATTACCATGATTTGCCAACATGGACAAAACTTGACTATACCAACAATACCTCTTCCTACAGTCATCAAGGCAGCAAAGCTTAAAGACCAAACTAAGTCAGCCTGAGTACCTCTGCCTGTTGCAGAACAGCATTTTTTTTTTCCCATGGAAAGCCTAAAAAGCTGCAGTTTCACTATTGTTAGTCTGCAGCAGATGTTGCACTGTCTCGTCCAAGTGTGCCTTTTTCCTCCCCTCCCTCTAATCAATAATCTACACTTAAAAGTATTTCAGAGATCTTCTCCTTCCTCTGGAGAGAGGACTTTGGTTTCATTGGGGAGAGGGGATGCACACCACGGAGGGGCTGCTAATGGAATCTAGCTTTTCCAGCAATGCAGATAATAAATATTTGGAGAAAGGAGGGAGGAGAGATCACAGTTGCACCCCTATGTAAAAAAAGGAAAAAACCCAACAAATAAAATAAGCTTACTGCAGAGACCTGGAGGATTTGAGAGTTGCATGGTGTGCCCTGGAGCTCGATAAATCTGCCCAGGGAACAGTCACACTGAGGATGGGAAGGTTATCCTGGTACCATCTCTGACACATTTAACACCACCAGTGTGACTGTAGGGGTGACTGAAATGTGCTGCCTTACATAACTGCAATCATCAATCTTTCCAGCAATTATTTTCCACTCTGACCTATTGTTCAAAACAACAGCTACAAATGTAAGGTGACTTATGGCTTCACAGTAGTACAGATGGATATACCTTAATTGCAATTACTAAGAAGCCACTGTACTTTGCACAGGGTAACTGGAAGACCAGCATTGCGTCAAAGAGATTTTTAAGGGAAAGAATTTAGGTAAAAGCAGTAAAGTGAATGCTACAATCCTCCATTTTCAATGCATTATATACCCTTACCAGCTTCTTCTCAGTGCAAATACAGCCTTTATACCTAACAGTCATTTGTACCAACATACACTAAATAGGCAGAAGGTGGGAGGTTTAATACAACGACTTGCAGTGGAGAACAGCATTGCGCAGCGGTAGTATTATCAGATGTCTCATTTATCTTGTTTTTATGTAGTAGAATGAGATTTGTACTCACCTACATGCCTGCATAAAAAAGGACTTTAAGTAGATAAATGAGTAATATTTTTTAAGGTAAATGTTATTTTATATTCACTCCTGTTATTTTCCTACACATATTACATTGTCATGAAAGATCTTACTCAGTGCCATTACAGAAGTTCCCCTGGCTATCTGCTGTACCTTTTTAGGAGCAGAAAGACATCCCTTGTGAGGGACTTCAAGACGTCGCCTGGTCTCTTCCCACAGTCTAAAGCAGGTTCAACTAAATCTAAAACTTTCTGGCCTCACCTCACTCAAGAAATGATTGAGGTTGAAGACCTTACAGCCTGCCCAGGCAGTTCATCATCTTTCCACCACAGCTTTTCTGAATGTCTATAGCCTGATAATCTCCCTTGCTGCAAGACCTGCTAATTATTTCTTGCCCTATCTGCAGCAGACATGGGAAGAAATTTCCTTCTGAAACTTTTTATATAACTAAAAAAGCCATTGCCACAAGAGTAAACAATACCAATTTTTTTAATCTCTCCTGATAGACCACGTTGCTATTTCTACCATTTTCTTTCTGATTCTCTCAATTCTACTTCTTGAAGTGGGGTCCCTGAACGGGACACAATCCCGCAGCTGTACATCACTACGTGCAAGTAGGGAGGAGTATCTCATAACTGCCTTGTGTTCTCAGAACAGTAATACCAAGCATTGTGTTCAAAAGCTGAAGAAAGCATCAGCTGTAACTTGGCTTTCAGTCTGACAATAGGGCATTTAGCCATCTCCAGACCATTAGGATGATTACTAAAAATGCAACTCTTTGCTTTGTTGCTATTATGTGTATAGACTAAAAACAACCACAAAAGCCAACGCTTGTCCAATTAATATCTTACCTTGCTTCTTTCTGTCTACCACACTTTTTCATAGTAAAATTCCGTAACTTCTCATAAAAGTAACATGTGAAAATGCAAGTGATTTGCTCTGAGGACATTTCCTCCAGCTTCTCTAATGTTATATTTACCTTTCTGGACACAAAGGTTACAAGTAAAAATATTGCTCAGCCAGCCAGATAGAGATATGTATCGCAAGAACAAGAAAATTTTTATTGTAACAGATTACAATGCACAAAACAACATGCTTCTAGTGCTGTAGGCAAAAGTATCTATCCACTCTGTTGGCTTAATATCAACGTTTCAGTATTAAAGCAGCTCAGCTTTTCAGCACAAGTCTGGGCTTTTCAGTGGAAGCATTCTTCAAGTATGATGTCTACACATAGACCTGACAGGCAGATCATAACCATGAAATTGGCTAAAAATATTCTAAAATTAATTTAACAATTGTAGTTGAGAAGATGCATATGGATTAATGAATTATGATTTGTGTTATGGGTATTTTCTCAAATAAACAAGCTGCAACACAAGTACGTGCTATTGTGATTGCTTATTCTGTGGCGCTGAAATTCCTACAAGAAAGCAACTGTGAATCATCTGAACAGTCATGCTCCTCAAACGGAAAAAAACATCCACAAATATATTTAAATAAAAAAGATCTCTTGCGACTCGCTGCTCCAGAACGCCCCGCTGCTTTGGGATGGGCAACAGAGGCTCCTCAAGATTCGTCAGAGCTCCCCCTTCTCCCTCGGCCGGAGGAGGTGACACCCGGTAACACTGGGTGTTCCGTACCATTGCCTTCACCCAGCAGAGACCGCTGGCAGCTCTGCGGAGCGCCATCACGACGAGCCTTTCCTCACCTGACTGGCACCTGCAATACTGCAGTCCCAAGCAGCCATGAAACCCAACGGGATGGTCACTCCACCAAGAAGAGGAAATCCTCTACGCTGGGTATCAGCCAGCAGCCAAGACGAGGCAGGAGTCTCCAACATACTGTACTCACCTCCTCTCCTCTCTCTTTTCTCATCATGTACTGAACTAATTTACACCAGAGCTTGAGGGAAATTGCTAACTGTGGTTATGTCAAAGTGAGCTCCCACCAAATCTTTTTTCCATGGATTTGACTGCAGGACAACAAACTAGGCACACTTGATGCCCATAAATCACAACAACATTCACTAAACCATAGTGATGTTTATTCTATTAACATAGAATGTTAATAGAATAAACCATAGTCTCACATATGATTTAACTAGTATCTGCCATATACATTAATTCTACTAGTGAAAAACTACTAAAATTCAGAGAAGAATTTACGGGATGATTATGAACCTCCGAAAGAAAAAACATACAAATGGAATACATCATGGAAACTGCATGTTACCTCTCATGCTGTGTTGTGTTAGAAGCATACCAATAGGCACTGAAAACAACGCCAGCAAAATGAGAATCTGGCTGATTTGTGGTGGAAATAGAACAAAGAATTGTGCTTTATGGCGCAATCTTCTGTTTTTCAGCCTCATTTTTACCAGAGATCATCGACTGCTCACGGTCACAGAGCAACTCACATTTTGGATTGACCAGATTTCCAGGTCTTGTTTCAACAAGAAAACTGAAATTATTTTCACTTTTACTCCACCTTCACTTCAATATTTTCAGCCTTTAAAAGTTAACGCATTAACTGAAGGACTACTTAAACTAAAAATTGATTTCCAAAACTCATGAAATCCAGTTCCCCAAAATCCAGTGGTGCTCTGTCAGGGACTGCAGTTTTAACTGTGGTTGGTTTATACACAGATTATTTTGAGAACAGAGGAATGAATTATAAACATTGCACTACTTAACAGCATGATCCACAGGACAATAGACAACTTATTAAGGGACGAAAGACCAATTAAAAATAGTAGATGAACCTAACAAGCAACTGGTGTAATACTGGATTCGCTCTACTACCACTTCAATCACAGCATGGTGCCCTCCAATAAAGGTTTGCCAATAAAAAAGGGAAACACAAACCCACAAACAAAACCTGGGATGAATTCAGCTTTTTTTTTTTTTTTTTTAAAAAAAAAAAGGTAAATTTTATCTCTTCTGGTGGATCTTATTTTTACTTTGGGATAATATCTTTGTGACAGTCAATTAAACCTTCAGCGCAGGA
>JAVJGJ010000030.1:33637689-33649760 GCA_035590215.1 Microhierax caerulescens | reverse complement strand
TATTTACTATTAAAAAACCCAGTTTCTATCCGAATTAAATCATACCCTCTTTCAGCCAAGAGCTGATGCCCTTCAAAGGTTCATAGGCTTATCACAGCATTCCTTCCCACCACACTAACTTCCCAGTTTGGTCACTGTTTAGCTAAATGCTGTGTATTTATTCTCTTTGTCTAAGGCCCTGAAAGTTGGTTTTTAGTCTATATGACAGGGTTCATAAATTAGTGACCCTGAATTATTCATTAGATATTTAACCAAATCCTCTACCAAAACCCCCGGTTGCTGTAAATCTAAAAACCAGATTATATATTCTATTTTTCCTCTATATAGCACTACATACTACATTTTTTTTCAGAAGATTCCTTAAGGCATCACTAGCTTTTACCTTAAGTGATACCACAATAAAAGGCAGATTTAATAATCTGTTTCAGTTTCTTATCTTCCCTTTCCTTGAACCATTAATATAAGTGAAAGCAAAAATGTAACTCAGCTTGTTGTATTTGCAAAATCAAATGCATTAGACAGGGTATTATTTGCCTCAGGCAATGCCATTTCAAGCTTGTATCACTACTACCCAGGACCATTCAGTTTACAAAGAAAAAAAATTTGGATTTCACAATGACTGCAGTCACTCATTTACAACAAACAATTGCTCTTTCACCAAGAAATGAGTTTCCACCCCAGCACATCTGAATGAACAAACCTGTGGTGTTTATTACATAGGAAATATCTTCCCTAAAGTCTTGAAATAATTTTGATTTATTTCTCTTTACCTTCATAACACATTAACAAGAGAAATCAGAAATAAACCAACATCTTTCTTATGAGACCAATTTTACATTTAACATCTTGCAAATGAAGTTTTTGACAATGAAATACGGTGTTTGTTTGGATAAGAACCACTAAATATGAAAAATTTAAAAAACCCACAAACCAAAAAACAACTAAATGTCTGGGACTTAAACCTCCAGGTTGACTGCTGAACTGTCACCATTTTGGGGGGTGAGTTGCTCTTCTGTTGGCAGCATTTTCAAATGTCTGTAGTCACTTATCTCAGAGATAACTTCAAAACTTAACACTATGCTCCTGGCTTTGTAAATTTTGACTGATAGGACTGATAAATTCCATCACTTGAAGGTTGGTGGATATTTGTCTTATATTGTCATGCACGCAACTTTAAATGAGTTTTTAAAATGTCAGCTCTATTTTGAGCTTGCTTCCATACTCATTATTTACACAGTTATTAACATTGTAATCCTCAATATTGTGCTTGACTATTACCTGCCATGTTCTCTTGCTTCACCTCCCAACCTGTCAGCACAGAAACAAGATGACAGTTTCTCCATTTTACTGTTCTTTTGAGATCTACATAATAAGTGAGAGTAAGTCAGCTAACAGAAAGACCAAGTAAAAAGCCTGCTATGATACTTTAGTCTGAATGATAAGAGGTCCAGCGACAGAGGTGATGGCGAGCGAGTGATCCAGATCAGGACTGACAGGGGTACTCTAACAAGAATGCAATTGTCATCTCGGGCCACAGGGAAAAATTGTAATTTCTCCCACATCTATTATTAGAGACTAGATTCAAGGTCTTCATATATGTATTTTTCAAATTTCACTTTGTGAATTAACATTGACTTAAGTCCTTTTAATTAATGCTCAATTATTTTAACCAACCATTAAAACCAAACGCATTTCTCAAGTCCACCTTGAGGCTATTTTGAGCAAGTACGCTACAATGGGAGTACGCTGTCAAATACTGTTAGTGGTTAATATTATCTGAATCCTAAACAATACAAATATGCTCTGAATACAACAGAACAACCTATCGGAAACTGTTTTTATCCTACAGAGCAGAGTCCTGACATTTTTTACTTAGCCTTCTGTGGAGTCCTAGTTTACAGTATTTGAGTAAATGAAATTCCAACCCAAAGTATGAAGACTATTCTCAAAAAAACTTCAATACTTTCCAAGCACGGTTGAAGAAGATTCACATTCAGTTCCCAACAGGCTGACCAACTGAAAGCATTTACAACTTGTTATAATTTTTTTTTTCCCATTGTAAAATAACAACTGACAAGTACAAGACAAACTAATAATTGCCTGTGGCGGGCATGCAGTGTATTGCAATTGTGAATGCAAGACCTTCTTTCTGGGACATGCTGTAAAAAAACAGCAAAGCCTGACATTTAAAGATTCTTCTTTTTCCTTAGGGAGGCAAGTTTCAAGTACAGTATTGCACATTTTCATCGGTCCCTTCTTGAAAACAGGGCAAAGCCTTAGGGCTTAGAGGTTTATGAAGGTGTTTCTGTTGTAGGCAGAGTGGAGAACACATCCTTATGTCTATGGAGATAAAAGCTTAACACATCTGTAAGCTAGAAGAAAAGGCAGCAACTGACTATAGATGCTAGACTTAGAGAGATTGCCAAGGCACTGTACTCCAGAGAAGCCCATTTGAAGATCATGTTTGTGCAAAGCGTGGGCTTCTCATTACACCAACTTCTCTCTCAGTGTTCATCTTCCAGTGTTACCTCCTCCATCCTGTACAATCTTCTCTCTTTTTTTCCTTCTTTGCCATGAGGCCTATGTAATCACCTGCATCTCATTACCAATACGATGGTGAGGAGATCTCTTAAGATAGTAGGACTGTTCCTCATACATTCCTCTCAACATTGAAGGAAATTTGTCTTGCAAATATCAGGTAAATGACAGTGGAGTTCTTTGGGGGTTTGTGGGGGGTTGAGGTGTGGGGTGTTTTTGGTAAGGACATCATTTATCATTTGTTACCATCTGTCTTTGAGGGAAAAAATAAATAACAAATGTCTTAGCGGCTATGATTCAGAAAGAGGCAACATTTGCAGCTTCCATTAATTCCACCTGGAGCTGAAGGAGCTCGGTATCAAATAAAAAGGGCGGCCTTGTAAAAATGTTTGAATACACTGTGTCCTCTTGATGAGTATTTTTACTGAATGTACACATGGGTTTAATCTAACAGCAAACTGCTGGAAAAGCAATCAACAAGCCCAACGCCGGCTGGAGGCAGCTCAATCAACAAACACTGGAGGGACAAAGCAAGAGCCATTTGTTCTCACGTTCCACCGCTGACCTCCAGCAGCTCAACGGAATAGTTTAAGGGGATCCAGTCTGACAATACAGACCTTGACTAGATTTAAAAGCACGCATCACCTAAAGGGGAAGGGAGAGCTTTGGAAAACAGACTGATACCCAGATCTCAGAGGTTAAGGGTGGCTGTGGCTTGCCATCATTAATTTACATTAATCATAGTTAAGAGATGCGTATAATTACTACTTACTTTGAACACTTCCCTGCTGAAGTCAACCACTAAAGACATACTTAAATGCAGAGCGGTATCCGCTTACTGTGATAGCCAAGAGCAAACCCAGCTCACCTCTGCGGTACCGCAGTCCACCTACGCAACAGGGTCACTCAAAGTGCTCTGCTTCAAACTGGCAAGCACACATTTCCCAGCCACAATACTCTGTGATTGTCACCCCACCCCACCCCAAACACCCACAGCTCGGGAAACTGGCATAAGGACAGAGCCAAATACATAATCTCAGAGTAAATTACCACAGTAGTAACAACGGGCAAAGGCAGCACGGCTGGAGGGGCACAGCTTCCAGGTAGCCCGAGCCCAGTCTAATGGCTGGGACACAGCAAAGACACAGCTCCCTTAGGCACTGCATACCACAAAGGATGCACAATAAGGATGCTGGCAGCTCTGCAGTGGTGACAGCCCTCAGGAAATCAAGCCCTTGTATACACCGTGAAAGTGCTCGTGATTGTAATAACAGAATACTTACAGAAAATGAGCCTCCCTAGGAATACCTGCCTCATCTGGTTTTCATACAAATATCCCAATTTCCTACCCACCTAACTTAAGCTTGAGATGGGGCAAAATAAGGCAAATGGGCTGAGAACCCCTGAAATGAGCACTCATGTGTTAATGTACAGGAATTAGATCCTCAACAGATCACACACTTGTGTATGAACTCCTACAGTGGGGCTCTCAATCACTCAGCCGTAATAGCAGCCATGCAAATCTCACACTGAGTGCCATGCCATCTATCCATCAGCTGAGAGGTGTCTCCATCAGTGGTGCATAAGAACAGCTTGATTTTAAGACAGAGGAAACACTGCTTAAACTCAGTCTACTCATACTGATGGTCATTTTATCGCTACTTCTGTTTCTGTGAAAGCTGCAGTGTAAGTCTTTGGTAGAAACAGGAACACATTAGGTTAGGAGGTGAGGGAATTCCATAGCAACGTATATGCCCAGATGAACAAAACCTACTATCTGAGGTTATCAGAAGCTGCAAGAAGAGATGCCAATATAGACAAAGATATCTTAAGTTAGAAATTTTTTATTACCTACTCTGTGTTTTTAGCATATTCACAGGAAAACACTGGTATTATAAAATACTTCTACACAACTGGGCAGAGAAGGAATTTCAAATGCTGGGCAGAATGCCTGAGGAGAGCTACAGCACAGAGCCACCAGAAGCAGATGCTTGTATAAAGCTCTCCAGCATAGCTTCTCGACAACATGGGCCTGTACGTCTTAAATACCTCTGCCAGGGTATACTACCTAAGCTTCTTAAAAGCAAATGCCATTGCTATGAAAATTCATGGGAACTTGATTTTTCAGGATAAAATTCTAGTTTTTGAAGATAAATTCAGGCTAAGAACAGAAGTGTCTCATGCTGTGAACATTGTTTATCTTCCCAGGAGTTTTACAACGCTGTATGAATAGCGCCAGGACCTGGATTTACTTGATTTTACTTTCTTAGCTAGGTAAATTAGTCCCCACGTTGCTTTCTGCAACATTTAAACAGTAACAATTTGCATATATGGTTTGCAAGTCTGGGAAATACACATTCACATCACTTAAGAATGGTTTAATAAAGATTTGAAAGCTGGCACTGAAGTCTAATGGAAAAGTAGATGGCTGTATTACAAGCCACCTTGAGGCTGGCAGCGTATTCATTAGCTGTTCACAACTGCCTGCAGATGCAAAGACCCTGGAGGCAGTAAGTGTGTAGGTTACTAACCTCAGGTCCTCACCTCAGAGAAAGAGACAAAACTTCCTCAAAAGCCTGAATCCAAAGGGAGTTTCAGAGGTGATGGTCAGATGTGGAAGGCTGAGAACTCCTCTGGCTCAGGGCTTCAGACTTGCCTCTTCCAACAGCGTTGGTCTTCAATTCCAGCAGTTGGCTCTCAGAGCTGTAACTGCCTAAGGACAGCTTGACATACTAGTGACAGTGATTGTGTCAATTGGAATCAATGCAGAATCATCCGGAAACGGTTTCCCACAGGATCAGTGGGCTGTCCAGCCCTTCTTCCTCTCCCCCCATTCTCTTTGCCTTGGCTCTGCGTTACTTGCCAATCTCTTGAGTTTACATGTGTTATATTTGATTGTTTTTCATTCTTTCCCCATCCCCCGTAGAAAAAATACAAAATAAAATAATCCCTAGACAAGCAAGAGCTTATCTAAGCAATACAGGATAGGATGTTTTTAACTTGTTCATTTTGGTAACTCTTTTTTTCCCCTCCATCTTTTCTTCCCTGCTTAAAAAAAAGAAACACTGCAGTACGTAGCACCCAACAAACAGAACTTCACTCAAAAATGGATTATTAGGTCTGTGATAAACCTTAACTATAAGACATAATTTGACTTAGTATGCCATTTTAAAGAACAGAGATCTGAAAGTACCCTCAAACCTACAAGGACTGAATGCTTCCCTAACATACTGCATTCCCTTAGACCTCATTTCTGTGCCATGAGCTCCAGAATGCACTCAGCTCAGTACAGGTTCAGACTCTCCAATTATCTTAGCAATTATGAATCCAATAAAATTGGAAGAGCTAATTTTGCATTATTGTTATGAACAAAAACTTTCCGTCTAACCTAATGAAGTTGTCCATCACTATGCAATTATTACCTGCATATGTAAAATGTCAGCAGGGTTCATTAAAGCTTTTTGAAATGACGTAGCAGCACAAAATGTCTCTAATTTTCAGATAGCTCTTTATATGGTTCTTTAGATATTGAAAAGGCAGCAAGCAACTGTTAATTTACGAACTATATTCTGCACATTTTAAGAACATACAGTACTTCATTATTATGGTAAGATCTACATGCTAATATTATTAAAGGAGGCAATTTCTTAAACATTTTTGTTGTATTTGCACTTTGTCAACCTGTATCAGTGCAAAAACTGCCTGAGCTGAGAGAAAAATCAATTGATTTATTTTTAATTTTACTGATAAAACGAGATTAATGCCTCCTTATGTTTCCTTTCAGGTGGTACAACGTGCTTGCTCTCCCATGCCAAGGTCTATACAGCTATGTCAGAAATCAATGAAACGGGAATCCAAGAAGTTACTGTACCAAGATAAGATGTGCAATGAAATGGAAATTATTCCGTATATGCATATGTAAGAATCTACCTGCAGTACATTTTTATTCAGAATAAGAGTCCTTTTCTGAGGTCTGCATTATGATGCATCGTACACCATACACAATGGCACAATGAAAAATCATCATCCTAGCAGTAACTGACTACATAATGCTAGACGCGTGGAGCTATTGGAAGTGCAACAAAAACTCTTTCTCCACATGAGTACAGATTGATTCAGGGCAAATTGATAAAATGGTTCCCATTTAATTCCATTAACTGCCATGCAGATGTTTTCCCTTCGTAACATTTAAATCTGTTGCGGAGAAAGCTGCATTAAATTGCTCTATCATGATGAAATGCAACTTGCTGGGTTAGAAAAGAAAATGCAGAAGGCCTTTACACAATGTTACATTGAACATAGAAAGGTAAATTCCTTTCTAATGAGTGCAGGCATCCTAATTCTACCCACAAAAGCTCTCCTTTTCTAGTCCAAACAAGTTCTAGACAGTAGCAAAGAAGGCAGCTTCCTAATGTAGCAGATTATTATGGCAACAACAACAACAAAAAAATAATAATCCATGTCCCCAGTGCTTTCTCTGCCAACAACAGCAAAGCCAGCTGGCAGCTATTGCTGCAGAGAGGGAAGCTGCTGAGATAGAGGCTGGTGGGTATGCCTGGCAGCAGGGTCGGTCAGCCCAGTTGTAAACCCCTTGTCTCACCCTCACCACCCATCTCAGCTCTGTTTGTGGCAGGGCCCCATCTCCAAAACAACAGAAGTCTGTCTGCACCACTTGGAAGTTTCAAAACAGTTCTTTTTCCTACTGTGATGTTGCTTAAAACATCAAAAATACCTCACACTGTACATTTTCAGTCCCTCAGCACCGTCCCCTCCTCCTACCTGCAAGTCTTTCCTCCCTCCTCATCTCAATTAATGGCTGACTTGTATCTCTGTACTCTTGTCAGCCCCTTTACTCCAAGCTCTTCTTATATTTTTGTCAATATTTTTTTACTGGAAATAGTGAAAACTCAAAGCAATCTGGGTCAAACCTGATTCTCACTTGAATGCCATCATTCTAGCTGCATGAAAAACGTATATTGTAGCACACCACACCACAAGGAAGGTCTACATCTATCAGGAGACAACAGTAGATCAGTCAAGTGTTTTCTCCAACACAAAATTTAGGGTTATTTTACCATCAGAAGAAAATAAATCAACTAATTATTGCCATTTCTTCAGAGTCTTATATTATTTACTATCTACTCTGCCCTTCAGCAATACCTATTTGTAGTGCTGAGAGAACAAAACCAAACCCAAACACCTGAGAAACTTAAAAACTTAAGTTTTCTTCCAGTGCTTCCCAGTGGTAGAAGTTTCTCTGTAAGAAGAGATTGATTCTATGGATGTACTTCTTGGAAAATAAAATCTTATTTCATCTTAATGATTTTTCTATGGGTAGCTATGGCAATCTTTTACCCCAAAACATTATGAGCTACTGTTGCACCACTCTTCTTGTTTTACTTCAGCATTATGCTTGTGTCACTATTTCAGTACATTAATAAATGTCTATTATTTATTATCAGTTATAGCTTTATGTTGTGCTGAGACAGGATCTCGTGTGTGTCAAGCAATGCTGCCTATTAATTCATAGCATCCCATGAGCAGAGCTCACGTTTATTATTTACATTTTGTATACCATACCCATTCATGTAGTCCAGTAGGAAATTGAGAGCAACTGTAATTTTCACATTGCAGCTTGCCAAATCCGCTCTCTTCTTTCTACTTCTGTTTGCAGATCCAGCCATCACAGAATCAGCCAAGCATTTTCTGTGGCACTGCTTTAATTCACCTCTGACAAGAACACTGTCCATCTTTTAACCTCAACTAATTTTTTGAGTATTGCAGAATGCCCATACCACGATCATTACAGAAGAACCCACAAACTTGACTTGTCAAAACTACCTCCAAACTCACTCCATGCGACAGAGAAGCACACGTTGTGGAACCCGTGTGATGTTCTCTTAAGGCAATCCCAAGTAATAGAAGTAAAACAGGGAGAACATTGAGGAAAGCTAGCTGTCGTTATTCAGAAGCAAAAAAGTTGGAAAAGATAAAAGCAACCCAATGATGGGCCACAGAATGTATAGATCTGCAGTGAAGCTAATCTACACTACATAAATTACGTGGCAGACACATTTGTGGTTTATCAGTCTGTCCTGGCAACCAACTCGAGCACGTAAGCAGCAAACTGTACCTCCTAGAAACGCACAGCACAAATCTGTAGATGTTATCACAATGGCAAGTTTCACACACCAACATAGCTTTCAACAAAGCTCAATTCAACAGTAAAGCTTCCGAAGGAAACCATTTTGGCACAGAAAACATTAACTTGATTGGTAAGCCTGTGTATGAGAGTTGGAAGTGATGGATTCTCTAGGCAGGTCTCCACTGCCACAGTAAGTCATGAAACCTCTCAGAATCTGCATTCCTCATAGATCAGCACACTGCAAACACTTAAAACTTGAAGGTATTACAAATTCCAGAAAGTGTTTATTTCTCTGAGAAGGTATCCGCTCTCTTTCTCTCTCCCCACCCCAGAGAAATGGCTGAATATATCAAAATCAAATTATCATTAATATAATAATCTGTTGTACTTTGCTTGAATCTTTAACAGCTGGTGAATATTTTAAGACCATGTTTTCCCACGTAAATGGCTGGGGGATGATAAAAGTTTCTCCTTTCTGTCCTCTACTTTTGTAGACAAGGTTTAAAGGCAATATATACAGTCAAAACAGATGTGAAGATTACACAGCTGGGTTCAGTATTTGTTGTGTGTGCTTATTTCTGTTGTCTGAAGAGCTCTTTCCTCCTCACCTTCATGTCCTTTGGAATCCTTCCTGCCACTTGCTGCTAGCACTCAGGAATGCTCCTCGGGACAGATGGGAGAGCATATTCAGTACAGAAAAAGAGAGGAACCTTCTGGGTTTTCCCCATCATTTCTCACTTCAGTTTGTTTCTCCTAGGACTTTCAGTAGATAACTGAGCAACACAGTGTGTCCAATACCAGTCCCAGTTCGAAAGAGAAACTCCGCACAGAAAGAGAATCATCCTATTTCTCCAAAATGAAAATAATGAGGGGAAAAAATCAAGCTTGAGATCACATCAACAGTCAGTGAGAAACACAAACAGATCAGCTCATTGAAGTAAAGACAAGTGTGTTATTCAATGCTGGAACTATGGAAATGCACCCTGCTATATATATAGTAAAGTTGAAACGCGTCCAAAAGCGTATCATACAGTACTTGCAGCAAGACAGGCTGTGGTGAGAGGCACTAGCTTTGTCTCAAAAGCAAAAGTGAATTCCTCTAGCCCAAGTCTTGGACGAAGCTGGCCAGGAGACCTCAGACCAGGGGCCCTGGTACGTGGGCTGGCAGCACAGGGCAGAGGCCACCTCACCGCAGTTGGACACAGAGTAGGGCTTGGTGCTGAAGGGGACACCAAGAGGCACTAAAATGATGAAAGCTAAACATGAACCAATTTGAAAAAAACCCACAAGTCCTAGTTAAGAAGCGACAATAAACATATTCTAGAAATCACTTCATTAAAAAGCCAGTGCTCATCACACAGCATAGCAAATGACTGCCTATATATTAAGAAACTGATTAAGTGATCTAGGTTGTATAAATATTACTGAGGAACTACTTATAATCTTGAAGATAAATATGGCAAGGTAAATAAAACTGTATTATAAGCAGCAGAGTGCACTTAGAAAATATCTACTTTCTTTCACAAGACATTCAGGATCTTCCAAGACATTGCTGAGAAGGACCTTCCTTTGGGTGTAATCCCAACGATTAATATAATTAATTAATATGATTAATAAACCGTATTACTTGACAAAAATGAGTTGGGAGACCTGTAGAGAATAAAAGTTATTTTTCCAACTCTTGCTTTGAAAGTCCTCAGGCTAAGGCCTGGGCAAGGGAGAACAGACATGAGCCATGGAGAGGGAACGTGCTGTTCCTGCAGTAGCAGCGGCTCACATGAACAAGCACTGAGGACAAAGCATCCGTCCTCGTCCTCAGGAGGTGCTGACCTCCCTCAGTGACTGCAGAGGAGACGCTGCAACTGGGTGTGCGTGCAAGTTCAGCACGGAGATGGCTGCTAACAGGTATCAAGTCGTGCCAGCTACTGCCGGCTCCTTCCTCACAACACCCCTCAAAGGCAAGTGAGACCAACGGACGTTCAGAAAGGAAGAAACAAGCACGTGGGCTTTCAGGATCTCCAGGACAAAAATGATAGATGCAAGAAGAGTGAGACGTGTGGATTCTGGTAGAGGAAAAAGACCAAAGGTTTAAGAGTTTCTGTACTGTTATTTTATATGAGTGAGGCATTTGAAGACTGGATACAGCAACAGCAGCCATGGTAAACAGTTTCAGGGGTTTGGAGCAGGAAGGAATCAGCTTCGCAGCTGAATTTAAAGGCAATTCTGCTGACAAGTTGGGCATGTCCTGTCGTGAGAACTGGATCCCAAGGAAAAGAAAGATTCGGAGCACAGAAGCATTTGAGTCACGGCCTTATTTTTAAAAAAATCTAAAATTCTGCTTTCCTTTTTCTTTCTGGATAAGATCTGATGACTGGATATCGGAGAAGACTGGTGATGACAGATTTCATCAGCATAACCAGGAGAAAGAAGCTGAAATGTATTCAGTTATAAAGGAAGGAAAATGCCTAGAAAAGGCAATTAGTTGAAAAGGAAAGGAAAAGAGCAAGGGAAGACAGAAAATTTAAAATAAGGGGCACAGAAGAGGGAACAGAAGATTTATCAAGTAATAATATTAGCAACAATGACAAAGGTGGTGAAAGATGATCTTTTACCATGCCACTAGCCCCCAAACTGAGGGAATTCACTGTTTATGAGGCTATGAAAGATAGAGATTATACAATATCCAACAGCATGAATCAATTTCCTTGCTTACTATTACTGTGTAGTTGATATTTCTTGTACTATTACTGTGTAGTTGATATTTCTTGTACTATTACTGTGTAGTTGATATTTCTTGTACATTTACTCCTGGGGTAATTCCTCTGCTACCCAGATACTAACTCCCAGCTCAACACAGAAGAGCACCTTATGTAAGTGGCGTTTTTGCTTAGCACAGGTGATGATGTTTTCATGCCCTGCATAACAAATTTACAACTAATAAGCAAATTCAGTTACACACCTGAAAGTACACTGTCTGCAACACATAAAACAGCTGTACAGACATTCTAATGAAATGTTCTATCACACTTAGTTTAAATTCCCAACTGTTTTATGACACTCTAAAGGAAATTGAAAATATGTCTGTGTTTGCTATATGTTTTGACTGCATTAAATATGTACTCACAAGCAAGCATTCTTGAAACCGTTCTTTCTAAGGGTGATTTTCTTCATTTCTACAATAGCTTACTTCTTATCTAAGGCTAAAACACTTATGTGCAGTTCATAACGACCCGATATTAAGAACTTAAAAAAATTAAGAGAATGGGAACCTTCCATCTTTCCATTAAAAAAAAAAATCAACTTTGAATAATCCCACCTCCTTTATAAGCTGGTTGTTAGTTACATCTATATGTGTATGTGCATATAGATACATGTAATTTTTTTTCAC
>JAVJGJ010000030.1:33611499-33634980 GCA_035590215.1 Microhierax caerulescens | reverse complement strand
CCCCCCCAAGCAATACTAGTCTGCAAGAACAAAGCCTGCAAGAATGCATGCTCCGCAGATGAAGCCGAACCCTGTGGAAGCAGCGTGCTTTGCTGTCCTGGGATCTGCGTATGGTCAAAGGGCAGAATCACTGCCAGATCCTGCGCAGCCCCAACACAGCAAGCACCACTGGAGAAGCTAGCACGAGGAGAGAAAATAGGGGGAAACACCAAAGGATGGGGAACCTGGCGTTTCCCTGCAAAGACAATGCAAATTAATTCAAAGTAATTAAGCAATATATGTATGTAGAAACACAAAACCCAAGGGTTTTTTTCTGGACATAAACACCATGAAACCAACACTTGCAAGGCTAAAAAACAACCCCAAAAAACATCCCAGCAAGAAAGTTGAAGACAAGATTCGATGTTCATAATAAGGGCATTATACTACAGGGGGTGGCAGAGCATCTTTTTAGCTGGTCAAAAGCAGGTGACCTTAAATGTAAATAAATACACTGGTTCTTTTTAAAGGAGGAGAGAGGAAAGAGTATACCCAGCCAGCCCACGGTGAGAGTGCGCTGATCTGCATACAAGAGGTCGATTGTACAGTATAGGCATCAATTACACAACAAATCCCCACCAGTCCCTATTCATTCCAGTTCTTTTCACTCATATATCCCAAAACACTTTATAAAAACATTAGCGTGTCTTCCTCAGCTTCAAGCAAAAGGCTTGCTATAGACAGCTTCCCTATAGCAGAGACTACAGAGGAGTTACTAGGCATTCTGCCTAACCAGCCACTATGATAATTATCATTCACATTTATTTAAAAACTAAAAAAACCCCACCCAAAACACAAAAAAAAAACCAACCCCCCCAACCAAACAACAAAAAAATCTGCCTGAGCCTAACCTAAGGACACTGGAAATCCAGTGTTATTTAAAACCAAGAGGCTCACACAGTAGCAGAACAGGAACATTTAATGCTTTAGGAATTATGATGTGTTAGGCTGTGATCTGTTACTCTACATCTCGACTGTACCGACAGCCAGTGAAAGACAAAGGGAAGCTTGGAAGCTATGCTGAATGATAAACAAAATCCACACAAATGCTTAGAATCTGAAATTCCAAACAGAAAAAAAATAACTTTCTAACTCACCAGGAAGCAAAATGGGATATTGGAGAGGTTTTGTGAGAATGCATCTGATATTAAAGAAACAATATTTCCATGCCTTTTCAGAAAGCTATTAAAATGGCAAGGAGAATAAAGGGAAACTCACCTTTTAAAAGCACTCTGCAATAAAATATGCTGTGCAATGGCATGCTCCTCGTACTATGTACTTTCCTTACCTGAATTCAGAGATGTTAGAAGCAGCGCCCATTAAGGCAGCGCTTCTCGTTATTTGGACATTCATAAATTAGTAACGAGGCGTCAGCCCCACAGCCTGCAGAAGGTACTGTGGGAAGATGTGCAAAGGCTGCTGATGGAGCAAAGAAATGCAAAACAAACTAAGTTAATGTGATGGAAAAAGGAGACTGAGGGGTAAGCAAACCTCTACTCTGCCTTGTGAAAGCATAAAGAATGAAAAGACAAAGTGCCACCCACTGCTTTGGGTACCCAGAATGCCACCTGCTTCTCCAAGATGAGGTCAAGGACACTAGTTGCTTGGTACATAACCTCAGAGTATTTTGAAGGCTGACCATTAGCACAGGATATTTCTTTTGTTAAGTATCTTCCAGACCTTGGAGGCAACGGGAGCCAACTGTTACCTGAAAAAGGCTGTAGAACAGCTCTCTTTCTGTTTCAACTACCTTCACAATTCATGCTGCCAACTTCTGGCACTGCACACACAGAGGACCACGCAGTCAATGTCTATATAGTCTTTACTGATTTGTAGCACTGGAATTCTGTCAAGACATGCTGCTTTACTCTAGGATAAGCCAAGAAGAGGTGAGAACAAAAGCATCTCAAGAGACTTGAGCTAACTGGCATGAAAGCTTGCTTATCAGAATAACCTTGGCAATAATTCTGAAAAATGAATTTTGCTATACTTGTGAGGTTACCATCAGCAACAGAAAGCGATGGTAGACAGAGCACCTAGGGTACCAGAACACTTGCAGAGGCTACCAGATACATGGCCAGTTTACTGAAGCTCCCCTAATACACCAGTAAAAACTGTCAACAGGCATCTTGCTCTTTCCTGAACTTCTGTAATGTCCAGTAACACAGTGTAAAGCAACAATTTATCTATCAATACAGATTATGGTGTGCAATAGGATCAGTAGTCCAAAAGTAACAAGTAATTTCAGCTCTTCAGAAAAGGGGCCAGTAATACAAAGGCAGAGTTGAGAGGGGGAAAGGATGAATAAGGAAAAGGGTCTGGTAGTACTGACAGGAAAATGAAACTGCTTGGAAGAACAAGAACAATTAAGAAAATTTTCAAAAGTATGAGTATACTTGGGTGAGTTTTCATACAAGCTTCCTAGCTCACCAAAGTGTCTAGGATTGCTGAAGGTTTTAAAATATTTTAATACTTTTAATAGAATAACTGATATAAGAGGTAAACAACATTTTCAAGCATGCAATTCCTCTTCAAAGGCTGATCTTCACTGTGTTGAAAGCAACTGCTAAGCAACAAGAACACATACTTTTTCTTTACAGTAGCACTATTATTTACCTGTTTCTAAGTCATAATTGCCAGGATAAAATAAAATGCCAGGGAAGAGGCAACTGCGAAACATCCAACATGCTTCAGTAGGAGAGGAAGAATGGTTAGTTGACTTTTCACAGCACTCAGTCAGTGGCAGAGTAATTGGATAATTCTTCCATACAGCACACTCTCCACAAGCTCATTTAGATAAAAAAAATTTGGAAACTGCCCTCTGTTTACTTAGGTCACACTTCCACCCATACACATATTAGCAAGGCATCCCAAAAAGATAATGCTAACCTGACAGCAAATTAATTAGAAAAATTATTTCAAGGGATCACGGTTTGCTGGTGCTACTTTCACTTATTTCTCAAAGAAAGGAAGCCTAAGGGAAACGTATTTTTCATCAAGAACGGAGTCTTCTTTTCAGAAATCCTGGCTTTTAATATTCTGTCTTTAAAAGCAAAAATGAAGATCTCCTTCAAACAACGTGAAGGTTAAGACTATTACATGTGCCAATCACTATAAAACATAAAACACAGACACACACCGCCCACATATTTTTAATTGTTGTTCAAGCAATTTGCTGTCTAAATGCATACATGTAACGTGCTCCTGAAGCAATGAGAGTCTGTCCCTTTGTGCTAGTTAACCCTGGAAGGACTGTGATGGTCTCTCACACATATATATCACTGTTTGCTCGGTTTAAGTCAGGCATCTGTGCAAACACGGGATTGCAAAGGTCACTTGGGAGAAATGGCTCTCTCTAGAACCTTTATTAATAGTTGAGGATGCACAAGGGAAGGACTTAATCTGACTCTCAGAAGCCAGTATCTTTCTTTCAGACTACAATTCGAACATATTTGATGTAAAAACGCCTATTGGGCTGGCAACATTATGCAATCTCACAGCACTGTTGCTACTTAATATCTGGATTTCTGCCAAGCATACAGGGTAGAAGATGGGTTGGGAGAATCTATGATGGGCTTCCAGGAGAGAAACTCTAGAAGCCAATTAGTGCTATTAGAGAGAGATAAAAGGGCAATGTGATCCTGAGTAGGAGACAGTGAAATCTCAGTCCCCCTCCAACAGGTCAGCTAAATCATATTTCCATTATAAAAGAAAAGGGTTGATCAGAGCAGGTGATCACGCAGGAGACTAGAAATTGGAATTAGAATTGGGTCATTGAAGCGAGTGATGAGTTCAGAGGAAGAGAGCAGTTGAGGAATGCCTGTTTTTGTGAAAGGATAGAAGAACAAGGTTCTCAGGAAAAGGAGAAAAGTAAACCAAGGTAAGGAAGAAAAAAAAAGCTATAAAATTATAATTTTGTTTTGGACTAAACCAATAAAGACACATGAATAGAGAAAGCAGAGGAAAAGAGGAGGTAGAAGAGAGAGTCAAGAATATGGGTATAGTCACTTAGACTGGAACTCAGTTAAAAAGGCTCCAGTAGAGGAGGGAATAAAGTTGCAAGGGAAATGTCACAGGTCTGACATGGATGTGATCTTCAGTTTGATGCCTAAGGTAATCGAAGATGTAATTGCCAAGATGAGCCAGCGCTGGGAATAAATAAGAGCAACCCAGGCAATGGGAGACAGGCAAAGATGCAAAGGGAGGTAAGCGAAGCAAACGTAAGAGGAATGTCTAGGAGGACACTTAGTGCAAGACAAAAAAAATACATCAACAAACTGGAAGTAAGGAAAGGTAAGTGGCCAGGAAGACAGATGCCAAGGAACAGTGAAAATGGAAGTTGCTGTAGATGAAAATGCAAGGATAGGAAACGACAGCCAAGGCTTTAATCAGAGCAATGGCTGGTGAGAAAGAGGTGGGAAGGAGACACTGATGTGAAAAGAAGAGCTGGATGCAACATTACTAAAACCTGGAAAAGATTCCAAGAAAATGAAAAAACAGCTGTACAGCCAGTGTTATATACATAAGGATGTGTTTGTGGTGGAGAATTTAAATCTTTTCAGTGATGGAGTTAGTTCTCTAGACACAACAGAAGCTGGGAAAGGGAAAATAAAGGTGAAGAGTATAAGCTGAAGAGACTGTTACAAGAGGAAATGATAAAATGTGTACTTCATGCCTTCTTGATTTCCTTTCTGTTACAACCAAGAGGGACACTATGTCCACCCCACCAGTGAGTGCTAGTGATTGTATTATAGGCAGAATTAGGATTAGTTAATTCCACCCCATCCTAATCTCAATTTTACTTTTAGTTCCCTGAGAGCAGCAACAAATCTTACAGCCTCTACTTAAACATATACCTACGAACCACCATACCAAATTCTGATGCTTTAAAATAGTTATTTAGCCTGAATAATAAGAATTCACCATTCTAATTTGAGATGCGTTTGATCACTGCATCTTCCTACAATGCAGTAAACAAGAGCCACAACACAGCACAGTGATCAAACTTCCAAAACATGCAATACAAACCCAGGGCTTAACAGTAACCTAAAAGTAACAGCGAAGAAACACTATCTGGAAGCTGTGAAGAGGTGCTAATGTGGTAAATGTCTTCAACCCTCCCTTAATAATGTCTTCTTTAATAGAAGACTAAGCAAAGGCCAAAGCAGAAAAGTCTCTTCGGCTCAGAAATGGGAGGCTTTTTGGTGTTCGGTTTGGACCTTTTTAAGTAAAAAAAAAAAAAAAAGTAAAATAAATGCCTGCCTTTGCTCGATTGCAATGTTTGCTGTTTCACAAGCTAGAGCTTCTAAAAGATGGCTCCATGACAGAAAACGCTAAATGACATTTTTAACGATTTTTCTTATACTTTCCTGCAAGTTTCCAGAATTGAGATGCTGAATGAGAGGCAGGAATAAATCACTAATTACTGGTTTGCATGACAAAGTTCCCATATTTAAGAGGCAAAAAAATAAAGCAACAATTAACTGTAATTTATATTACCATTGGAAGACAAAGTTTTTCTATATTTAATACTTTAAAGTTATATAGTTTATATCTCCACTCCCACAGATTTAGGGGCCTCTGAAATTTTCCAGTAATCCTTGCATAGGCCTTTAAAGCGATGTTTTGGAGCACCAGGGCTGGTCACAGAAGACAGAACCACAGCACCTAGCAGACCTTTTGCAACTGCAAAAGAAAGCAGCAGCTGGAAGTTCTGTATTTTAGCGAGTCAGGACACCAGCGCAGAGAAATTACCCACATCTATAAGCTTAGCAAAGGTCGAACGGGACCCACCCTATACAAAAGGAGACCCTTTGAGCTCTTTCCATTCCATTAGCATCCAGTTGCTTTTGACAGGGCTATTCCTCATTCAATAAGCAGCTAACATTAGTTTTTGGTTTAGAACCCAACAGTTGCAGCCTCTGTCTACGATTTTGTAAGTTTTAAGGTCTTTAAAGCATCTAACACCGTCAAGAACATCCAGAATACTTTTCAGATTAGTCACAAATAAATGAGCTCCATCTTTATTAAAAATACCTTGACAGTTTTGAGTGGCTTGGATGCTCATCTGTTCACACTGAATTAGTAGTCTACGTCAACTGCGTCATTGTACTGTGAGTAGGGCACTACAAGGTGTCCTCTGTCACAGAAAAATTATTTGCATTCAGAACACAGATGAAAGAGTTAGTAGTAACGGTAAGCCTGATGTCTTTCACCTGTCACTTAGTCCTAAATGTGATTTGGTACATTTTCTTCCATAGTAAATCACACCATAGAAAGAGATGTACACAATTTATCCGAGTTCCTTGCACTTTTTAGTGTTTAAACAAAAAAGTACGCTTTCTTATCATGCTACAATGCCGGGTTTTTTTTCTTATCTCCCAGTAAATACATATGAAGAAATATTATTTATACATAAATAAATATATATACACTATATATATAAATATATATATATATACATACTATAAGCCCTCAGAGCATGATATAAGATACCTTATTCATAATGGTAATTTCCTTAGCAACTTTGATTGTGTTTGATTTAGAGTATTTCTCAGAGAACATTTAAATGCCTTCTGTATTATCCATAGTGAGTAATCACATATGTTGGACCAATCTGTATTACTTGTGATTATTTTCTCATTTCAGAGCTATAGATTAATATTTTACCTATTAATTCAACAAGCCAACTCATTCTTCACAAGCAGAGACCTCGGGGGTAACTCCAGAGAAAAGAGAAGCCAAGGCAAAACAGTCTTACAATTTCACACACCCTTTACATCCGATGTGATGAGACCAGGCTTTGTGCTGCTGCAGAGATGTATGAAGGAATCTCTAAAAAGGGATTTGCCTGGACAGGCTAGCTCGCCTCTCACCAGGCTGTTGTTTTATTCGCTCGGCAGGGCGTTATCTGACTGTGATTAGCATTAGCAGCACCTGTCTCTGCCACGAATTTGCCTGTGACTAAGCACCTCATCTCGCATGAGTCACCAGCATTCGACAGCCAGGATCAGGTCTTTGCTCAGCACGGTGCAGAGAAGCCTCTGCGCCCAGGTCTAGGTGCCACTGCACGTGCCTCTGCGCCCACGGCCAGAGGCAGCTACGGGCACCACAGCTACTGGCCAGTGTCACCCACAGTACTTCGGTCACCGGTAACCTCCTTGTTTAACATGAAATGCAGACAAACGTGAATATCTGTAATTTCCATGTAACTAGAATGAAAATGAAACAATGACAAATATGAAAAAAATCAATATTGCTCTTTTCAGAGGAATTCTTACTAATTCTTACTAACAACAGATACTATGTAACCAATTCAGGCACCCAGTTTGTCAGGTTATTTGTGCCTCCTGTCATATAAGACACACATGCAAGATATTTTAATTACTTTGTGTTTCAGATCATCTACACCTTATCAGTTCTTACAAATTAAACAGTATCTGACCTACATGTGCATTTATTCATGGTTATTTTTCCTTAAAAAAAACCCAAACCCACACGAACAGGTAAACCTCACTACATTTACTGTTCAACAGCATGGTTGTAACCTCCAGCTTTGCCAAGTGCCTCATGTTTTGGTGCTGAGAAAAACCAGAACATGCGTTGTGCACAACTGTCAGAATTCACACACTGCTTTGTCCATCACAGCTTAATTAAAGGAATAAATTCACAGCCAAAAACCTAGAGATCAGTGTGCTGCCAGTGCCAATACGAACAAGGTTGAAGAGAGGAGGTGCCTGTGGCCTGTCCAAGTATATAAGAAGTCTCCCGGGTTTTTTGGTGGAAAGAGAGTGTCCAGAGACAGGTAATGAGCCTCCTGAAGGAGCAGTCATGGTGAGAACCTGCAGAACGTGACTGAGGCTGCCAGCAGACTGTTAAGTAATCTAGTAGCCTGGTTACAAGTATTTAGAAACATGATCTATAAGCGGGCTTTGCTGAATTTTGGTGGGGAGATGAATGCATGGTGTGTGGAATCAAACTCCAAGCATTTAAGCTTCCCAGACATACAACATCCAGGATGGGGGCTGCTGAAGCAGGTGGTCTGTCAAATGGCCATGGCATGATGCTGGAAAGTAGATTTACATCGCAGCCTGAGAGCAACCTAGAGCAGGTACCGATACACCCATCTTTTCTGCTCCCTAATCCATTTCAAATACGTCAGACCCCATGGCTTCTGCTCTAGTGCAAGACGTGAGAGGCCACATGGCAGTGTGCAGGCCATGTGTCACGGCCAAACTGGTACACAGGCACCAGGATTTACTCTTTCCCTTGCACTGTATTCCAGAGCTCCAGCGATAGTTCAAGGCATCGCTGAAAAACCACGTAGGCACATGCCACACACAGCACTGGTCACCATGCAGCAGGGACATGGCTGCCCACTGCCAGCAAGCACACATGGGAAAAAAGCTGGGGGGAACTGGGAAACACAGACCCTTTTGATGCACATGACATTTGCTTTTATTCTGTTGTGGGTTTTAGAGACACACACGCCTTCACAGTAAAACAATTTCTTTGCTTGCCCAGCAGCACAAAACAGACCACCATGGTGTAATACCGAACAAAATGATAATGCCAAGGACCAGCTGAACCAGAAGGTAGCTCTCCAGGTAGCCACGCAAACTGGGTTTGATCCTTCCTTTCAGATGAAGTCATCAATAGTCAAAATTTTAAAGATAAAAGAAAGCTGTGTCAAATTCTTCTCTGATTCAGCTTTTATATCAACTGTATTTCCATAATCTCCATTTATTTTATATTCTTGGGAAGATGAAGGTTGAACATAATACTTCAGAAGCTCCATTGTCTTTTGCTAATTAACAGTGACTCATTTCTTTCCATTCTAGATACATTTCAAGATGTCTTATTTCATTCTGCATTGAGGTATATAATTATAATTGAATCATTAAAAGCCTTTTTTGTGTGCCTACAGCTACCTCTGTTTTGAATGACTAGTATCTCCAGGCAAACCTGGCAGCACCAAACTTCAGGATCACCTTCAATAAAATTACTGGGCTCACCTTGCAATTCATACAAAAAGGGGATGCTACCATTTTAAGCACACAAGCAGACTAAAATCCAACAAATCAAATAAATGCAAACTAAGAAAAAGATTACGTTACATCAACAAAATACAAATTGTGTACAAAAATATGTTTATAAAATAATGACAATTTAAATTCAAAACTTATGACTAATCCAACATTATGTTTCTTCTTAAAATTCCTCTATACCAACTACACCACAGATAAATCATAGTTCTTCTATTTAGGCCTTGTAGAAAACATAAAAATAAAAAAAAAAAAGTATGCCAAATGAGAAGAAGATCCAAGAGCTTCAAAAAATGACAGCAAGAGACAATGTCTAAATATAGGCAGTCAAAACACTTATCTGTATATTTTTAGCTGAGAAAACTTCAGTGATAACTCAGAGATAGCACGAATTATCTCTGCAGCAGCTGGGGTTTTTTTAGATAGGTTTGCCTTTGTACTATGCATAAAAGAAGCAAACAGTGACCCCTGTATATTTGGGTTGCCCACCATTTTTTCCTGTTCTGAAGGATTCTTGTGATTTGGTTTTGTAAAGAGATCTACAAGATTTGTCGCGTAATGTTAGATGAGGATGGGGGTCCACTACTGACCCCCCACAAACCAGCCTTCTTGTAGCAGAGCCAGGGAAGCAGGCTAACTGTGAGTGCCAACAGCCTCACTGTTCATCCTCTACTCTACATAGTTCTTGGGTCAGCAAGAACCACCATCCCCACAAGCGGGTAGGTGAGGTTGGGATATCCTCTGGTGGAAACATCTTACGAAGGGAGAAGATAACAAAATTTTAGAGAAGGCACTTCTCTAAATTACCTCACTTACCCACATTTCTTTTTCCACATCTTTGTGAGGTGTTAAAAAGAAGCTGGGGTAGGGGGGCAACGATGACAACATATTTAAGGCATTTCCTCTTCCCATACCAGACAAGCAGCCCTTACTTTCCACCTTGGTGAGCTCAAGCAGATTCAAGCCTTAGTTAACAACTTTATGTAATTTTTATGATCTACCCGCAGACAACATAAAGAACTATCTCGCAACAAAACATTTTCAGCTTTTTAGAAACTATCTTGAGGAGTCCCTAGCAGTCCAAGCTCCTACCAGTGGTTCAGCACCAGGAACGAGCCATCTCTAAAATGTACCAGCTAATATCTCTACCTACTGAAGAACGAACAAAAGCACTGAGCAGACGAAATCCTTTAGGACTGTTTCCACATCTAACATTCTTCAACGCTCTCTATGTCTTTCATATTGTTAGGAAACTTGGGACAAATCATAGTCAGTCTGATTTTCAAACCTAAGCTATCATATACATTTTCCAGAAACAGCACAATGTAATTAAAAACTATTTTCCCTATAGAATATATGAGATGTTATGATGAATACAGTTGACCTCCTTTTTCAAGGTAAGTAAATGCCCCACAGAAATGTGGTACAGGCTTTTGAAATACAGGAAGCATGTTCAATCAGAATAATTGATCCTGCTTTATTACAACAAAAAAAAAAGATGTGATTTATAGAAATAATAAACATTTTGGACTAGATGATTCTAGAGCCTCCTTCCAACTTCAACCATTCTGTGATTTAAGGAATTTTAAATACAGGTATAAAAATAAAACACGTGTTTTTAAGGTTTGGGGGTTTTTTCTCCTAGGTTTTTATTTTTCACATTTTTCTCTTCCAAGCTTACAGCATATTTCTTCAGCTCTTACCTAGCTGAATTTGAAATGTTCTAAGAAATAAGACTTCAACCTATTTCACAGGGCATTATCCTGCAGTCTGAAAAAAACATTTAAAAAAACACAAGAAAAAAGCCCCACACTTCTCCAAAACAGCATTACTCCTTCTGAACTTCTGGTTTTCATCTCACTGTTCCTGCTTAAGCTTCCTATTACCCTAAATAATTTCCTTTCATTCCACAGGATTTACAGATTTCAAGCATGTAAAGCACTGACTGGGCATATGACCTTCTGCTTAGTTTACTAGCCTGACTACAGTTTTATTATCCTTTTTAATCCTCCATGCAAATCTCCATCCCCTTTATCACTCTAACTTTCCACATCTATCCCTCAATTAATTGCAACCAGCCTAACAGCTTTGTGGTGGCTACAAGCTGGCCTGAGCTGAAGTCAGCACTTCTACTGAAGGTTTGGTCTCAGATTCAGTTGCCCAAAATTAATACTGATTTTTCTTTTTTGCTTTGTTTTTAATGTTGCATCTAATTTACTGCCCACGATCACCATCTGGAGAACAACGCGCAGTACTACAAGCATAGATTTGACACTACATACACGCACCAGCCCTCGCTGCGCACGCACACTTCAGAATGCAGTAATGCACTCACACAACCTTAGCTGCACACCTGAACTTTAGGAAAATTCTCAGATGGACATGGGAAAAAGGATCAATCCCTTCATATTTTCTGTTTAGATTGTGACCACCAACCTGCACAACAAAATTCTTTCAGAAGAAAGCAAGTTATAGACCTGGTCACTGACAAATGGCTAGCAATAACACAGCATGCTCACAAACACACAAAACGCTAATTTGCTGATTCATTATGTATGCTGTAAAAAAAAATAATTTGAAAAAGTAAAGACAGACTAATGGTTAATGTTTTTACTAAGTGGCAAGAATGTGACTCAAATAGCAACCAACTCTGTTAGCAGACAACTTCCTTCAATCCGAGTGAGTTCTCATTTCGCTTTCGCAGAAGAGCAAGGTAGCTTTTGCACTGGAAAATCAGCGACACACATATTTCAATTCAGCATTTAATACTGTAGTCCTAATATTTAATTAATCTCTATGCCCTGAAAAAGTGCACTCCTGATTATATTTAGATATTAACCATAGCAACTCCCAAGACCTTCATTTCCTTACGCTTTGGGACTCAAGATAGAACTTGGGTTTGTATCAACATAGCAACTTCATGCAAAACTGTCAGTATATCCCCACAGATCCGAGTCAAACGTGTAGAAATGGTGTAAACAAAAAGCTAGCTGTCAAACCTAACACAGGAGCTGGTGAGCATCAAAAAATAAGGTAAGAGAACTATTTTGGAGGCTCTAAGTGTAGCTACAAATGTATACTTCACACCCTCATTCTTCCCTCTTGCCTGCATTTATCAGCACAAAGCTTCAGTTACAAAATATGGAGCAAGATTGAGGAAAGCATTTTAACAACTTTCATGAAAATATGGACAAAATTTGTGCAAAAGCAGCTTATAAGGCTTCCACATTCAGAGTGCCACTTGAAGATCTATATCCTACATACTTCTTCCCTTGCATGATTCATGAAAGCTATTTCGTATGTGTACTGCCTTGCCATTTTCACACAAAATATTATTACATTGCACCTGGCTTAGAATTATTGCTTTGGAGTCAGCTTGCCCATTTTTTTCTTTGCTGGTTACAGATCTTGTCAGACCAGCACTGGTCTCAAGAAAACAAAGTTCTAATAAAAAAAATGAAAACAAACAACTCGGGAGCAGCTTTATTTTTTAGGTTCCTATGTACCTTCAGTTAAAAAAAATTATGTAAGTGATGGCTCACCCTCTCACAGTTCTTACTTTTGTATTACCACTGGAAGTTAAATTTAAGGTGATTTCTGAAAAATTGTGGCAGAAAAGCTACTTAAAGAAGGAATAGGCTTGTTTTCCTCTACCTCTCCCAAATAATACATACTACATTTGAACTGTTACTCTCTTCTTCAAACCACAGTTACTGCAATCCCAGGAACAGCTAAATTTCCAGTCAGTGCATTCTTAGCACATAGTCTGTAGCACAGCACTGATGCTGTTGTTGAATTCTGTACTATTTCAGTGATGATCAAACCATGAAAAATATTTTTAAAAGGAAACAAAGCACTGAAGCTGTTGTACTGTAATTGACTACATTCTCCATTGATAGGTAAGGTTTCGCAAAGAGCTTGGCAACATACGGAGCTGTGCAAGCTGCATGGGTAGCAGTGGGAAGCATTGTATTTCACAGGTGCAGCATCCCCTGAATTGGTCCAGGAAGAACCACAGATGTATTACTACACATAAACTCTCTTCCAGGGTTTTGGTATCTCATTTGATAACTTAGATACTTGCCATTTGGTATGTTGCTCAATACAGAGCACAAACAGTGAAATGCTTTGGAGCAATGGGGATCAGTGAGCCTAAATAAACCATCCAGAAGAAAGTGAAACAGTGTTCCAGCACAAGAACAATAAAAATATAAATGAGTGAATAGCAGACATTTGGTGCTAACAGAAAATGGAGGAACTGGAAGAATGGCTCAGCAGAATGCACACCCCAAATACACACTGTCAGAGTTCCTCCAGGGATTTAATCAAGTTAACAGGAGAAAAGAGAAATAACCCCAGCAGATGTAGAGCTTTTGCCCCTCACAGTTCAAAGCAATCCTCTGGTGATCAGGTTCTGACTTACCCCTGCCTCTCCAGAAACTTCTTCACTGTTTTTCTGGTTAAGATGACAAATTTCTACAAAGACTACAATGGTTTGCACAAATAGGAAACAAAACCCCAAATTGAAGTGACTTTGTTCAGTATGAAATATGCATGGAAAGCCTCACTTCCACCCTACCTGTCCTAATAAAAGAGACAATGTCCCTTATAGAAGTTTCATACATGTTTCCAAATATACATTAAGTATAACAGTGTAATGAGGAGCTTGGGTATCAGCATGGGAAGTTAACTGTCATCACGCTATTACTAGGAAGCTCCTTTAACAATCTTAAAGCCATTACAAAAAAAAAAAAAAAAAAAAAAAAAAATAGCTACTATGCACACTAGACAAATGAAATAAAGACATTATTTCTAGAAATAATTTTTCATGTCATAATAATTAGATGTTTCACAACTGTCTTTGGGGTTTCATATGTACAGAAATAGACTACAGAAAGCTTGGCTAAACCTACACATTTCTGAGTGAGTCCTACTGATCTCTTGTAAAAAGCATCTCCAAGTTACAGCTCTGCAAACCCTCAGGAATAAAACCACCACGTACTAAGCAACAAACAATTTATATTGGCCACATAAGAGTTATGATGATTTATCTTATAGAATACCTAAATCTGGACCTTACATTGTTTATGCATTTTAGGTGTATGGACCCCAAATGTCTTATACCAAGGCCATTTACATTTCAGTGAAGGGCATCTTTTTGCATGATTTACTAACTCTACCACCATAACGCTGCCAGTTAACTTGACCTTGTACAACCTGTAGCAAGGCTGTCGACCTCTGGGAGCATACAGAGGTCAGGAAACCTCTGCATCCTCAAGGTAAACTCAGGGAACAAATTTAGTGAACGATTTCCATGGTCCAGAGACAGGGGCCTAAAGCAGCACAATCTGAATATTTGGTGCTGCATTAATGGGGTAGATTTGTGGACTAACAAAGATAAGCGCCACACTTCCAAGGAACAGCCCGCTGCCATTACCTTCCACTGAAATGCTGGGAAACACAAGACAACTGGCAGAAGACAAATTAGGACAGGTTCTGACCAGACATACTAAGGCTTTTTTCTGAGACAGTCATACAGCAGAACAGGTTGCCCAAAGAAGATCTGATGTCTCCATCCTTGGAGGTTTTCAAGTTCAAAGTACATAAACCCCACTGCACAACCAGGTCCGAGCTCATAGCTGATCTCACATCAAACAAGGTTTGGACTAGAAACCTCCCAAGGTCCCTTCCAGCCTGAATTATCCTATAATCCTATGAAACTAAAAGCTGGATACTCTTTTCACAAGGAATATCCTCTTTCCTGACCCTGTCTGAGATTTAGACTGTTTAATGGCATTAGGCTCACCTACAGGTAAAGCCTTTCCCCCTGCTTCGATTGCTTATAACATGTTAATTTTCTGCCAGTGGCTTCAGCATTTTTAGTAAAGCTCCAAGGAAAGATACCCATAAAGCAAGGTGATAAAGAAACCCAGACATATTCAAAGAATGATCTTACTGGTCAGGCTAATGGCACATCTAGCCCATCATCTTGTCTCCCACAAGATATTAAAAGCACAGAACAGAAAGGAGTAGAAAGCAAACATATATGATACTTCCCCTCAAATATTTTCCCAACAACTTGCAGTTCAGAAGCTGAACAAGAGATGGAGTTTATGTATTCAGAAGGAAACCACAACAGATTGCTCCTCCAAGGATCTGTTAAGCTTTCCCTTGAGCCTGCTCAAACTCCTAGCATCTACAGTCTCCTACAGCACGAAATTCCACAGCATAACTATAAACTGCATGAAGAACCACCCCCTTGCACTTGCTTCATGCCTGCCAATTTATTTGATGGCCCCTTTTTCTTATATTAGCAATACACCAGCTACCTCTTTTCCTCATACCACTTATAATATCTTGGGTTTGTCCCTTTGCTCAGCTGTGCCTTTTCTGTGCTGAAGAGTTCAGGCCTCCTTGGTCAATCCCAGTGCAGCAGCTGTTCCATATACTTGATCATTATAGAAACCTTTAACTCTTTTTAGTTCTGCTATACCCTTTTTTTGAGAGGAAGGACCAGACCTGTACACTATATTCAACATGTGACCAAGTAATGGGTTCCCACCATGGCATCCTGATGTTCTGTTTTATCCGCTATTCTTTTCCTTCAAATCTTTAACAATTAATTTGATTTTTTTGACCATTAATAAGCACTGAACTCACAACTCTATTGGACTTTTATCCTATACCCAGGACCTTGCTCCTGCATAGTAGTATTGTTTTGCAGCTACAATTCTTTCATGCTCAGATATATCACATTGTATTTATCTACACTGAAATTTTCCTATCACTTTATTGCCCACTCACTGAGTCTCTTAATGCTCATATCATTCCAAAGCTGTTTCAACACAGTGGCACATGCTGGGCTTACACAAATACAACCTGCATCTGGGGTATGCTTCATGCAGAACTGAACCACAATATACAAGCCCAAACAGCCTGGGGACCAGATCCTGCTTGCACTGCTCCTACACAAAAAAAAATCTCGACCATGACTGCCCCCCCGGGAGTGTGGTCAGGTCCCAAGTAACTGCAAATTTGTAGGTAAAGAACTGCCTGGCATGGGGTAGAGGCCAGTGCTAACCTCATCAAAAGCACTTGATGACTAGAACTTAAAAGAGAAAATGGGAAAGATTACACCAATTTTCTGCCCGGCCGTAAGAGCAGTCAATCTAACTGGTGCCCAAGTCAGAAAGGTGAGGGGGATGCAAAGATGCCAGTGTAAGGACGTGTTGGAACCACATTCTGCATCGCAGTCACACAAACCAGCAACTTCCAACTTGCTACATGGATGTAAACAGGTATGATAGTGTCAAGCGAGCCAGAGAAGTCAGAAGCTATCTGCTCACTTATAAGAGATTAACAGCAGTAAAGAAAGAGCAGCAACCTGAGTATCAGTTCTAAGTATTTTCTCTTCGTGGGCATACCGTTCAAGAAAATACATTTTGTGCCACACAACAGGCATACATCGACTCTGCTGTAATGGAAGAGAGGAGCAGCAATGCCCCCTTGTGTTACAAGGAAAAGTAATGATAAATCCACTGCAATTCCTTGCATTTTCCTAAATCCTGTACAAAGGTGTATTCAAAGATCAGAACTAACTCATTCTTAAAAGCACACCTTATGCATAGGCTCCTAATTATCCTGCAGTCAAGATTAAAAATTGGCGCAGGTATGCAAACAGGAATACTCGTAAAATGCTTATAAAGGTAAACCAATCCTTTTACTGTCAAAATTCACAATCCATCTGAAATTTGGTAACTCATTTTGTTAAATCAATCCACAGAAATTAAATGCAAGAATGGAACAAAAGCTCCTGCTAATTCCTCTTTGATTTCTGTATCTCATCTATTCAAGTGCATCGTTCAAAAATCCTATTTCCAATAGGAAAACTGTTTTTAAAGGATTCTAACAAATGAATTTAGGATATCCTCTGTAATTGTTCAAATGCAAACTGAAATGCCACCTTTGAAGAGTGCTGAGCAGAAGCTAAAAACAGAATCAGACTTGGAAATGATGAACATGTCTTGCAGCCACCAAATGAAATTGAGAGTGGAGCATTTAAAAATTAGAATTTAAAGCACACTTGAATTCCAGAGTTGAGCATACAAGGTTTAAGGTTGCGTGGCAATGCCATTTCAAGATTCATATGGCAAGGTGGACATCCAACATTATTTTGTCATTAAAACTTAGAAATTGCTAATCCATTAAAACCTAAAACCCCCCAAACCTAAAACCTGCTATTCCAACATATGAACACTCGGGGCTTTGTCTTCTCCTCCTCCCTCTAGATGAACGTCCTTGTTCTGGCACTTATCCTATGTTTCTGTTTTGGAGCTCACCTCATAGCAATCCCCTTTTAATCAGCTCTCTGATAGTTTCTTGGGGACTTTTCTTGAGTTTAACATCAGAGCCAAATGCTTTTCCAAGCCTTTTTTCTAACATTTGGACAGAAAATAACCAGAGAGCTAAAGTCTCTTTCCTCAATCTGTTGTAGAAAAGCCTACCACTATCCTGAACTCTTCTGTGCGTAAAAAGCTAGTAACACAAATCCTCTGACTGAGATCAGAATTTATGACACTAAAGTTTCACGAAGATGCACAAAAAAGTGAACAGAAGAGATTTTAACAGAGGTAGAATTTTTAAAAAAAAGGCAATTATTTTGTAAATTTACATCCATGGTAATGGATCGAGATCAAAAATACTAAGATATTCAAGACAACTATCTAGTAACTTTAAACAGGAAAAAAAAAAAACAAAAACAAAAACCAAAAAACAACTCTAACCAAAACCACAAAACAAACAAAACCAAACACTAAAAACCCCAACTGTGTGAGATTCATAAACAAGGGAAACAACGTACCAGTCTTGGTAAGTGGTGATTGCAATACTTGGAGGTGTCAACAAAGGCAGAGTTGTTGGTCTGCAGACAATGTCTCTGTCAGGGGTCCTTGCTTTTTCTGTTTGTCGTTGGGATAGTGGTGGTAACTGCAAATTGCCAGAACAGCATCTTCTTCCTCTCCAGAGGTCTATGCCCAGAGAATGGGTAGAAGTACTGTAGGATTTACTCAGCCCACACTCCAGGTAATCCAGAGCATTCTGCAAAACCAGAAAAGCCACTGAAGTTCTGCAAACAAATGTTTTCCTCCATGAGGATGAAACACATTCAATTGTTCTACAGCCATAGCTACTAACAAAAGATAATTGTATGACGAAATCTTGGCAGAGTCCAACTGCGCTGCATTGTTATCAAATTATGAATGAACTCGCAAATTCACTCATAACTTGTCTAAGATAAATTCAACAGCTAACTCTGACTAAACACTTCAATAATGCATGTCACTGGCAATATGTTACACTTTTAATATTTCAAACTTTTTCAGAGAACATTCCACTCAATATCCACCTAAAGATCATTCCTTTCCACAGCACAAACACATTGGTTTGCCACTTTTTTTTTTTTTTTTTGATGAATCACCAGGCAGAGAAAGGCGCCAAGAATACTGGACTTAAGACTCATCCTGAATCATCCAAGAGCAACTCAGTGAGAAGAACTCCCAGCTAATCTGCACTATGTCTGCCATTGCTATTAGAAATAGTCTTGAAAAGGTTTTGATCAGTTAAAGCAGTTTTTCTTCTAGATTTTTATTTAAAAATATCACCATGACCACAGAGCTGGCTGTTAGTCTTCTCAAACCCAAGCCAGAAGTTCTCTCACAGCAGAACAGCACTGCAAAAGGGTTATCAGTTTTGGTCGTACTCAGAGAATTTAGCTATTCAAATATAGTTGTCTGATATAAATCAGAATATTTTTGTATTGTGTGTGATGAGCTACCAGTAGAAGCTAGAGGTTTATTATAATCACCACGTATATCTATGGCAACCCCTCTACATTTTTCTTCTTCTGCTTGCTCTTGAATTTTGTGCTCTCTCCACCCTTCAGAGACCTTTCCAAACCCACTTTACAGCCTCCCCAAATCCCCTGGTTCACTTTCCCTACAAACTGCTACCACTGTGCTCTCCCAGCCAGCACCAAGAAACTTTAAAAAAAAAATAATAAAAGTGTTTTAATTTTCCATAGTAATTTATTACATCCTTCACGAACAACTGCAGAGTAGCATGACTCCTCCACTGCCTCAGTTTCTAATGGAAGGTATGTTCTCCATTGTCCTGAGGGCATTAAACAACTCTGTGGTACTGCCTGCTCTCTTACCCTCAGCAAGGAATCACAAAACTGATGAGAGAAAGGCATACTACTAGTTTCCTTTCCCTGCTTGTTTGCTCATCCCGCAACCATGTGAAGGATCCAGACAGGAAAAGACATGGCCCACAGTTACGCTACTCCTTGTGCATCGCCTGAAGTGCTATGAGGCATGCTGGTGCAGATTCACCATGTTACCAAGGCATCAACATCATAACGACCTAGATAGAAGTTTAACATTTTTGGCATGCTGTGTTTCCAAAAATACGCTAGAGATCTTCAGTGATCCAAACCCTACTCTTTTCACAGCACAAAATCAGGTCAAAAATACTCCTAGGAAGCCCAGAAAGCCTTCTGTTTCAGCAAGGCCTGAGCAGACCAAGCATCGTGCTCTGGCAAACTGACTAGGAAGCAGTGCAACATGTGGTCTAAGAGTATAAAAGAAACACTTATTGAAGGAGCGCTATCGGATACGCTACTAGGTTCCACTCCTCCACTGTATTTTCGTATATATTCCACGTGATTTTCCATTTTTGGCGAGCCTTGGCTGTGACAAACAAGACAAGTAAGGCTGTGGTTATCGTGCCATCATTACAAACTGATATATTTCTCCAGAGAATGGGAACTGGAGTTTAATTAATAGGGGATTACGATGAAGATTAGCAAGCGTAGTAATGGAATAACATACGCATCACCACATTAGGTGTTCAGCAAGTACACTGGGGAGAGATGCTGAAACACTTGTAAGTACAGAAGTACAGCGTATGCACAAAGATGGGATCCAGAAGAGAGCTTCCATAAGGCACACAAACATTCCCGGCTGCCTGCCAGCGTTACACTGAGCAAAGACCCGTGAGGTGCGTGCTCTGCACGAGACTCCTTTAAATGTCTCATGGTGTCAGGGTTGGTTTGTTTGTTTTTAAATGTGCTGGGCTTATCTTCTGCCTATTATATGAGCTGCAAACAATGTTAAGGAAACCAATGAGTAACCAAAGCAAAGCCAGCTGACACTTACAAAATAAGACAAAACTATCTTTTTATCTCATTTGCATAAAGTACTGGGAAAAATAAAACATGCCTTTAGTCATGTTTTAGTCATAACTTACATCATCTGCAGTTACCGTCATGACACTTCTGCTTTTCTTCATTATCGAGATTAAAGAGCACCCCGTTATAAAATCAAATGTTGCTAAATCAAATTTCTTCAGAGAGGCAACCTGAAAGAAAAAGTTGTATTTTTTAATAAAAAACCATGGAGCTAACTGCTAACATCACAGCTGACTTATAACTTACTGCCCATTTTCATAAAACACTTGGCAGCAGATGCTGTGCAAGTGTAGCTCTCTATTAGTGAAAGGTCAATTACAATATTTAGTAAAATCATGTTAAAAGTAGCCAGTATTCCAAACACTGTGCAATCTAAGCAAGTCTTGGAACATGTCTAGTAATACAGGATCAAAGCTAACAGCTTCTACTTGCAGAGAATTTTTTCTTTAAATGAGCCCTTTTCAGAGGTACAGTATAGAAGGTCTCCAAGAATGGCTTGAGCTGGCACTCAGAGAAGAAAAGGAATTGCGCTTGTATGCGATTCTAAGATTTAATCATAACTCACAAACATTACTTATTCTTGCGCTGGCACACACACGCCAGCCACTAAATCGTGGCCTTCTGCAGAGGGTGACACTGCAGCTACTTTGAACTACGCAAGAGTGCTAAGGGGAACGAAACACAGTCGAGCAGCTGAAGCAGCAGGGGAAAACAGCACATGGGAACAGCCCCCCTCGGACTGTTCCCGGGCCCCTTACTCTTTCTTGCTGTGGATTTAGCGCTCATTAAAAAAAGCTACATTCAGGATTCTATATGAGAACACTGAGGGTGTTGGGGGTTTTCTTTTTTTCCCCCCCAAAGAACAGGTAGAGCTGAAGTGCCACTTTTTGTGCGCTGACAAATTTCCACCCCTCTGCCTGGACGGATTATCTTTGAGGTAGAAGACTGCTGAAGGGCCACTGTTCCTGAACTTCATTACTGAAACCACCATGAAAAGCTGTGCAGCTGTTTCAGGTTTGGCAACGTTAAGATTTCTAACATGATGCTCACTCTGAGACATCAGGGATTTTAACTGTGTTCAGATCACCTGCTCATGCAGGGCAAATTCAGGAGAGCAATAAGCAATTCAGACTGCCTGCAAAACAGGACTGCCAGACCCTGGCCACCTACCCAGCTGACAAGGAAAGATGTAGCGTCAAAATTAGGTACCCAGTTCTCTTCCCTACCACTACCAGCAGTTGGGATCCCAGAAAGCGGGCAGCCTGCACCCATCACTTTTATTGTGATGTTCAAAGCCCCGGCAGCAGGTACTGAAAGTCATCTTACATGGCAACTGCTGGTCATACAACACCTGCTCTTTGGTACCCACCCCACAGTGAATTCAGGAGTCTGCACACCCAAGCGTGGCAGCTCAGCTTGACATACAGCTACAACACAACTGTGCCTTTAGGGGTTCACCTTAATACCATTGTGCCCAGGTTAAACGGTATTTAGCTTGCATGTCCACCGATTTACATCAAAAAAAGCTTAAAGAAAAAAACCCCACGCTAATTCTCAGGCATAGCATCCACCTAGTCGTGCCTCTGACCATAGAGATCTAAGGACACTGCAGCCTCCAGGAGCCAACTGCTCATCTGCTCTTCCATGCACAAGAGAAGTGCTGTAACGATCCTGCTTTCCCCTATGCCAGATCACACTAGGAAAAAAAATAAGAGAGAGGGAGAAAGAGAGAACAAAACAAACTCCAAGGAACGCTAACGCACAATGCCAGCATGGTAGTTGAGCCTGCCTGCAGTTCTGGCTGTGGCACAGGCACCTCCAGTTGTTTTCATTTCCTAAGGGTTCATACATCCAACACACATGTATCCCTTCACTGCCAGCCAAAGCATTCAGAGCACTCAGATCCTTGCCAGACATAACTCACTGCCATTTCAGCACAAGTGCCAGCACACAGGGCTGTACGCTTCATCGTGTATGAAGTAGCACTGGAAAAGAGCAGAGGGATTTGTCTTCTAAAGCACCTAAACAGCTTCCCTGCAGAAAAGGATGAGCAGGACCATCCAGGAGCAAAGGACAGAAAACAGCGGGAAGTGCTCTGCAGTGCCTCCCCCCAGGCTTGCTGTCCTCTCAGCATCCATCACTGGCTGTCTCCAGAGCCAAGCTAGTGGGAAAAACAGAATTATGACCTGATCAAGAACCCTCTTCTCATGACCACAGGCCACATGCATGCCCCATCAAAGCAATCAGGAGTGGGTTTAGACATTACAGCAGTGGAATGTCTATTAAAAATCAGACCTTGGCAGCATGGTTGTGTGGCAACATCACTGCTCTCTGCAAACTTTATCTAGCTCTTGATCCATATTACAATTAGATGAGCAGGCTAGAAGTAAAAAAAAAAAAAAAAAAAAGTCATAAAATCATAGCATACCAGGTTGGAAGTGACCTCAAGGATCATCTGGTCCAACCTTCCTTGGCACAAGCACGCTCTAGACAAGATAGTCCAGCACCCTGTACCTGTACAGCCAAATCTTGAAAGTGTCCAATGTTGAGGTATCCACCACTTCCTTGGGGATATTATTTCAGTGGCTGATTGTTCTCATTCTGAAAAATTTTCCTTGAGTCCAAGAGTCATTACTCTATTAGCAGAATAAAAGACATACTACAGCACCAGAATAAAAATCTAGAATACGTTTCATGATTTTACCAATCTTCAAAAGTTAGGAGAAACTAAAAAGCCCTGTTATAAAAAGAATGCAAAAGTGACAGCAGGCAGCAAATTAGATGACACTGTCCCAAATATCATGCAAGAAAAGATGACCATGACAGTGGTATGTACGCACAGACTAGGAATAATATGGCATGACTATTTGCTGCCAGAAATAAATACATATTCCATTGTAAAATCTAGATAAAATTCATAGAAAGACCAAAAGGAGGAAGCAGTTGCATAGGCAGCAGAACTAAACAGACTACAGATTCGTGTTTAATAGAGGTATGTGCTTAATAAAGCATTCTCCAGGAGAATGCGGTGGGAAACGGTGCCAAAGGCTTTACTGAAGTGTAGGCAGACACCATCCACAGCCTTTCCCTCAGCCACTGAGCAGGTCACCTTGTCACAGAAGGAGATCAGGTTGGTCAGGCAGGACCTGCCGT
>JAVJGJ010000030.1:33597339-33611399 GCA_035590215.1 Microhierax caerulescens | reverse complement strand
GGGCCTCGCCAGCCCCTCTGGCCAGGCACCCCGCCGCGGTGAGGGCAGCGCTGAGGGAAAAGCTGCCGCGCACCGCCCGGGAGCACGGCAGAACGCCGGTTTGGCGTTAGCGTTGCGTCCACGGGGGCAGAGCGGGAGAGGAAGCAGCCGGCGGCGCCTTGAGGACTTGCCGCGGGAAACATCGCCCTCGGCACCCTGAGGGACCGAGTGGCCAGCACAGCCATGGCTGAGGAGCCACCGGCCCCCCGAAGGTAGGCGCCCCGGTACACCAACCAGTACCGGTACGAGAGGCATGGAAAGCCACACCAACAGAACTCGGCTCAGGCTGGCAAACAAGCAGCTGCTTACCTTAAAGGTAGCAAAGTTACCTAAAAATGGCACGCTGCCTTGCATCTGTGCGCTAAAGCCATTTGCTGGTCACACCACCCCCAAACACCCGTGATGTGGAAGATAAGGATAACTCATTTTATATGGTTTCGTTACGGTAGGAGCTTCTGTTTGATCCTAAGAGTGGTGCAAGATCCTTGGGCGTTTGATGTCTTTATCAAAGGCCAAGTTTCTGGAGTAATGATGTGGAGAACTTAGTTCACATTTTACAAGAGGAAGTTTCTAGTCTTCCCAGCTGAGGAGCAGCATGTAAAAAGGCTTAAAGAACCCACACCAACTCCCAAGACCTCAGAATACAAAAATAAAGTGTATTCATTATAAAACCTTTTAAATTAAGAGTTAAATTTGCTATTTTGGATGACACGCAGACCCTTGTTTTCTTTCCCAGGGATTAATGACTACAGCCTCTGGAAACTGAACAGAAGGCTGCTTTGTTACAATTCTTGCTCAAGTGTGATCCCATACCCTTGTATCCCACAAGTGCACAGTGCAGACCCTACCAGATCTTGATAAACCAGTCTTTATGCAGTGCAGTGTAAAAGAACAGTGTTGAATGAAAGTTTTGTACCACAATCATAAACAGGAAAAAAGGTTGTATAGCTGTTCAGTTACGCTATGGTAAAACGAAGAGTTAATAACTGCTTGAGAGATTTCTGTAGTTTGCAGACATTTCTTGTTGCATACACAAAATACAGAACTAATTATCAACAAAGTTTCCATTTCCCCCTCCCCCATAAATAAGGGCAAATTTATTTCTGTATGTGTAGTGTAAAAAAATTGTAAGACTGCTAATACTTTAATTCAAATTACGATTTTAGGTATATACTGTATTTTCTTCATTACTTCATACTGCAAGCAAGGGTACAGAAGGCAGCCTCCATGAATACAGATGCCGCAGGGCCAGAACTTTTAAAGCAACTTAAAAGCATTTCTCTGGAATGTTTTGCACTGTTACAACTTATTGCCTCATCCTTCCCTTTGCCAATAAACTACCACTCCCAACATTTCCTAGCCTATCAAGTCTGAAGTCCCCAAAAAGAGAGATTTGCACCACTGTCTCTTCCCAACATGATGGTTGGATGTGGAACTAAGGATGCTTACATTTGGTCACAGGAACTGACCTTCGTTGCTTCACACAAAAACAAGACACCAGAGGATGGGGCAGCAGGGATGCCAGCTGAATTTCAGCAGAAACAGGAGCTATCACCTTACAGAGCAGCCAGCGAGGCTCTTGCCTCTGTGGCTGCCTGCAGTTCCTGCAGAGGAAGGCCACTTGGTACCACATCACTTTACTAAGCAGCTGTCCAGGGATAATTTGGCCTGGTGCAAAGCAACAGTGGCCAAAGCAGCCTTTGCAGCAACGCATGCAGGAGCCCTGCTTGAGACGGAGCTGAGCCTGGGGTCAGGATGGCACTGTAGGTCTGAAGGCGCTGTGGTGTCTTACGGCCCCATACACTCCCTCACGGGGATGGACACTTACAGATCCGCACCAATATACAGGCTTTCCCTGCCCCAAGCCTCACCCTTAGGTAGAGAACACCTTTGTTTTGTCATGCAAAGGGACATTCTTTTTGGGAAAGAATACGGCACACAGGTCCCAGCTGCCTCCAGAAGAGGCAAGTGAGACCAGCACCAGTTCTAGTCTGACCTTCTGTACTTCATAGGCCGTTGCATTTCACCAGCTTCCTCCTGCTCAGTATTGCGTATTTGACTAAATTTTGTCTCCCCACATCACCCAGCCTGGGTCAGAAGATAGGGCAGAGGTCACCACTTAGCAGCCAGTGAGCAACCAGAGGAACAGGTAATAAAATGTTCACTTACCACTCCAATTTGAACTTGTCTGACTTCAGCTTTCAATAGTATTTCTTCTACCCTCCCTGCCTAAACCAAAACCTTATATTTATTACATGCTAATCAAGTCACTGCTTAATCCACTTTTTGATAAGCCAAGTAGATTGAGCTTTTCAAATTAGTCATACATGGCGTTTTCTCCCCTCTTCAAATGTTTTTACAGTTTTTGCTAGGCCTCTCAAAACATGCCAATACCTTTTACAAAATTGGGGCTGCCAAACCATTTGTAGCGTTTCAATATCGTGGAGGAGCAGCAAGTAGAAGCAAGGTGATTCTCCCCCTCCCCATATGCTGCCTTGGTCAGCGAGTCATGTAAGACATCTGATCAAGAGTCTGGTGTGCAGGGGTGTTAAACTTTGTGAAACTCCACAGAGATTAAATCTAGAATCTAGGGAAGGGTTGCCAAACCAGAGGTGGTCAACCCTTCCCTAGATTCTAGATTTATTCTCTGTGGTTTAGGTTGAGGCAAATCTTTGATTGCTGGCTATGGAGTATTTAGGAGAGTTGTCTCTTAACTGCAAGCACCGAACATACGTGAGTTATGGCAGGACACAAAATTCTCAAATGGCTAAAAGAGCCCCTTATCTTCTAGAGTACAAGGCCAGGAAAATTAAAATCTTATTCTTAGTCCCCCACAGCTTTCAGGCAGCACATACTAGCTTTTTAACTCCCTGGCAACAAGAAATACCAGTAATCCCGATTCAGTCATCAATTCACAAACACTGGTGAAGTTTCAAAGCCTGATAACAGCAGCAGTGCCTCACCCTGATGGGAGGAGGACCTGGCTGTTACTGCTGCCTGTTAGCTTGCAGCAGCAGCCTCAAATGATGCTCCTCTCTTCACGGCGCTCTGGTTTTCTGGCATCCTATTGGAAACTTGAATACTGGCAGCTGATACAGGGAGGATGAAATTAAGAACCTGCTTAGAGGTCATGCTGTGATTGTATCACAGGCTGTGTTATTCTTACCTTCCTCTGCTGAATCTGCCAAATCAACTTCAAGAAGTCATCCGTTGCATTAAGATATTTCAGTGACCCTGAGCACTCGTGATCTGCACTAGGACTGAACGCTGGAAGGCTTACTGTTCTTACACCACTGTACTGATATTTACCAAATACCATTCACGAGCACAAGTTTTTCACCATCAGTAAGTTCTAAACATCCTAAAGGACTTAATATCCGCAAATCTGAGTGATATCCTGCCAGCCTGTGAAAAGGTTACAGACAACTTGCACTGACCAATACTGTATAATCAAGACCTTCATCATCCCCCACAGGCATCTGTTTCCCTCTCAGACACACAGTTGTCTGGCAAATCCTGAAGATGCCTGCTTGTGGCACATCAGGTTATCCAGCCACTGTTCATGGCCAAACCAATTCCTGTGAGAGTCCACAGAGAAGCTGCCCAAAGGCCACCTCTGAGTGCGCCTCCCCGAAAGTAATACAGCTTGGCACAAATTTAGGCCAAGGCATAGAGATGAAGCAGTTTTATTAGCAGTGATGAATTACTCTCCTCCTTTCAGTAGGTAGGAGGCAGGCATCTGTTCTCATTCTCCAGAGTCACTTCATGCTTAAACTTTTAACCCTGGCATCCCACTGCCTTCCACACAGGAACTGGCAGGATAATACGCTCCAAGGCTTTGAATGCTTTCCGAAGGGGGGGGCATCTGTTTCACAGCTCTAACTTTTCACTGAGCTCTAACTTGCCAGTCTTAAGTAATGCTGCTCATCATCTCCAGGTGACTTCTTACCATTATGGTATATGATTTGATTACAATTTTTCACGCTTAAATGAAAATCTTTCTCAGTTGCACCACATAACTGTACTTCAACTGGGAGGTGAAGCTCACAGCACTTCAGAAACTCAAGCTGGTATACAGGACAGTGCAGAAGACCCCCTTGGCAGCACCAGCGGTAACCATCCTGGACTCCACTCTAGTTCCCCATAGAACAAAATCAAATGCAGGGTTCTCACCTTCCTAGTCCTCCATGCTGCAAGCCCACTGTAGCCAAAAGGCTGCCCAGGAAGATGAAGAATGTTGCTGACACCATCACTGCTGGTCAGTGGAGGGATGGCACAGCTTTGTGACCAGAAAGTAGAGCTCTTGGGACCAAATCTGAGGTTATGGAGTGAACCAAGAAGTAAACCTCATTAATATGTCACCAATTATTGCTCCGTGGGACATGTACAATTCCTGGGCTTTGCTTTCTCTACTATTAAAAAAAAATAATAATAAATGAGCAATATAGATGTCAAAAGAGGATGGGGAAAATGTCCCACTTACCAAAATAGGACACTATTGCATCCTCTTTTTCCTGAGGAGACAGAAGAAAAATAACCTGGCAGATGTTATTTTGCTTAATGCACTCAGATACTTTGGCAATAAATGTGGTAGGAGAGCTCGTACAGAATAGAATAAATTGCTTCAGTGAGGTACTGTCAAAAAAGTAAAAAGATATGTTGCCTATTAAAATAGAAAGGGAGTAAAAGCAAATGTGTTTTGGATGAGGATTGCTGGTATTAGCAATGCTAAAAATAAGGGAAGCAAAGGGAAATGCAGCCTTTACTGCCAAAAGAAAAAGGAAAGTTCTTCTGCCGAAGGTGAAATTACTTCTTTCCCCAGTCTCTTTGTTGGTTGGCTAGTTGGGGTGGCACCACGAAGGACATCACTGGCAGAAAGGTTTCCCAGTTGCTGTGCCCCCCACCACTCCCCAAACAGGCAGCACAGCCTCAGAACTTCCACTGAGAAGATAGTTCCCATTTTGTGGTATTTTGCACAATCTTCTGGTTTTGTTCTTTGTTTGTTCTACCCCCTCCCCTCCAAAACTGCTTTTCTCAGAGAGGATCAGGAGGAGATTTCCTAGTACTGCCCACACCAAGCAGAGAAGATGACCAGTACCTCCCCCCACTGTTATCTTCTTTCCTCTATGCCCTCAGTTCATTAAACCCAGATGGCTTTGTCATCTTCCCTCCTCTTCCGTAAAGGGCTTGGTATCAGAGAAAAGAATTCAGGTGAAAACTGATGGGAGGCTGCAGACTGCTGAGAGATTAATGGGACAGTATGGAAATCAGGGAAGGAAACAAACACCCTAAGTACTGTAAGAAATCAATTAATTCATTGGGCAGAACTAATGAACATTTGTGCTCCCATCTCTGCAGCTCAAATAAGTGAAGAAGCTCATATACCTCAGAGGGGAATTAAACGTGGTGTAACAGAGGCTGTGCTCCCGTGATCAGGCAGTGAGATCTACCCTCCATATTTAATATCAGAAGTAGAAGAATTCTTGTCTTTGCCTTAAAGGACAGACTGAGCAAGAGCAACAAGGTGTAGGGCGGACACTCCGTCCCTGCTTAGCTTCCTTGCAGCATTATTAGAAGGCTACTTGTGAAAAATGCATGAAACAGTTAACTGCTGTGAAGGATGCACTTCCTATCCCTTCAGAAGTTCATCTGGGAGGCTGTTAGTAAGTCTTTTCACTCTCACAAGCGGATGACAAGGCTGCTGTTGATTCCCAAGTCATGCATATAAACAGATAAATATAGCCATCCAGGCAGCCCTGCCACCCAACAGACTAGCTTCCCTAGAAAAGATCAGCCAACTTTCCGTATGAAAAGGGTAGTAGCTTACTAAACCGCTGAAGCTCATTTTATTCGTTTTAAAATCCTCTAAAATGCAATGTAGTTTTTAAACACAGTGTACTTATATGCAGCCCTAAAGCAAAGCTGAGGATGGTATGCAAACACCGGAATTCCTCGTTTAATAAACAAGCATCCAGCTGTAGCCTGCAGCAGTCAGGCATCAGGAGATTGGAAGCAGCGGTGACATAAAAGGTTTTGTCATAGTCTAAAGCCAATGAGGGTAATTCCATGGATGATTTCTCCTTCAGAAATAAGTTTGAAAACCAGGATACTTTTGTTGAAGACAACAGCATTTCAGTGCAGAAGTAACATCACAGCGCTTCCTGGGACACGAGGCTGAGATGGCTCAGACTCCCATTTTCCTCTGTACGCTGGGCTCTAAGAGGCACCAGGGAACAGTTCACCCTGGGGCATCATCACAGACATTAGCTTGGGAGCACTGTGCACCCTGTAAAATATACTTAACAGAGCAGAAAAAAAAAACTAATCAGCAGGAAGGCAGGTTATTTTGTGCCCTGTTTTGGAAAAGCTGTTTTTTTCCCATTGAATCAGTTCAAGGGTCAACAGGTTTTGTAACAGCCCAAAAGGCACCACCTAAACCCTGTCCACAAGGGAGCAGGTACTGGGTTTAGCAGGGGGGACAGGACAAGACCGTTTCTTTTCAGGCAAAGTATTCAGAAAGAAAAAAAGCTTGCGTCACTTAGCCAGTGCTATAGCTTCTCTACAGCCCTGGTTATGTACACCGATCAGTGCATGCACTTTACTCCTCTTCCTCCTCCTCAGCCACCCAGTATGTATTGATAATTCTGTCAGACACAGAGCTGATTCATTTGACTGAGCCTTTTATGAGTATCTAAATCCCTGAGAGGGTCAAAGTGGAAATCGGTGGTCAGGGTCACAGCTGACACTTGCAGAGAAACCTGCGGGGGAATAATTCTAATCCTCACAGTGAGGACTCACTGGCTGGCAGCCTAAAACCCAAGTGTTGTTGCATCCAGCCCAGTTTATAAAACTGTAGGAGGGAGGGCTGGTCTGTTGGCTGGATGTTGATGAATTCTGTGAAAAAAATAGATGCTAACAATATTCTTCAGCTCTTGTCTTGCATAACAGCTAAGGCTGGAAGGTCCTTGTATTTTATGAAGGAACCAGCTAAAATTCCATCTAATCAACTAATCTGGTCACAAGTAATAAATGTAACAGATAAGAAATTAAGTCCTGACATTAAAGCTAGCATACTTCATCTGTTGGGAAATATTTGATTTTGTAGAGTGCCACTAATCCATCCACTTAGCTTAATGGAACATTAATCTTTTACACAGAATAGGAAAATAGGCTTACTTTGAAACAAATATTAAAGGCCCAACACTACTATGAAACAGGTTTAAGATCATTTACCCTAAACAGACAATTTCAACTACAAATTTCAATGGAGTTTCAACCCACTCTCTCAGCAGGCCTCTCTACATCAATTGTGGAGATCCCTAGTGTTGATTCTTGCACATCCAGCTCTCCATAGAAGAAAATAACACTTTTGCAAACACCTTAAACTTGTTCAGCTATCGAAACCCAACTGGACACAGCCCTGGGCAGCCTGCCCTACCCAACCCTGCTTTGGGTAGGAAGTTGGACTAGACTATTTCCATAAGCCCCTTCCCACCTCCGTTATTCCATGACTCTGTTCACACAGTAGTATTTCTGGCAGGATATTTGCAAATCACCAGCCCAAGCTGGGTATACAATCATCCAAATAATTTATTCTACATACCATTTCCTTACAGCTGCTTAGAAGAAATCATTTTAAGCGATCTGGAAAAAAACCCCAAACCCGGCTATTGCAACTTACCAGATTTAAGCCCATTTTGTTCTAACACAGACCTTCCTACTTTACTACCTTACCATTTACTCCAGGCAGACTTCCAAGCCTCCATTCCAAGGTCTGGGGTCAGCAGTGCTCCGGCTGGCTCAGGTCCAGTGACAATAACTGGAGGAGACACATCCTAGTGATGTCTGGGCAGGTCCATCGTGATGAGACAGACCTGAGGCGAAGCCAGCCCACAGGCAGGGATCAAGAGGGTCCGTCCGTGAGCCACGTGAAGCTGCACTAGAGCCACAAAGTGCTTCTTCAGCACAGCCCAGACTGAGCTTAACGCCAGCCCCTGGGCAGGGGTGGGGGTGGGGGCCCCAGGTGATGCTGCTCAGGGCCCTCCCTTCCACTTCTCACATGTGCCTATGACTTGCAAAGTGATTTTTCTCTCTTTTGCTCCCAGGAAAAACGTCAAGAGCCACATCAGGGTTCCTCTTTATCCTAAGCACGAGGCACGTACAGCAGTCTCATCCCACCTTGTGCACTGCTGGACGTAATGGAACAGGCACTTCTTGCATAGACTTGGGCCTCCCTTTTCTGGTCCTGATCTGCAAGTCTGAGTCTGGGAAAATGTCTGTGAACTGGGCTGTGACACTTCATCTTTGAAGTCCATAAGGTGTCTAAATGACATGTCCCTACCACTTCACACTTCCTTCCTTCAGCTCTCGACGTGTTTTGATCAGCCCTGAAGAACGCATGGCTCCAAAGGGCTGCAGGGACATTTGTACATCGCTGCGCTTTCTCTGAGGTAAACCAGCAGCACCATGAACACTGGCTCTCAGCACTCCCATGTTTCTTGTCCCTTTTTCCAGTTGTTCATCGTGACTACTGACACCATTCCCCTTAGGAATCATAGTCTTTTGATGGTTTGAACCAACGTTCTGCTTTTCCTCTTCCAGGCCACTATATTTCGTAAATGGGGCAAAGAACAGCCGTAGCCGTCCGCTGTAACTGTGTCCTTGGGCTTGCTCAGTGCTGTGTGCAGACTGCCAGCACCCATTACTATCATGCAACCTTCTTTACAAGGTGACTTTCTTCAGTCCTCTTCTGCAGCTCATCTGCAGCTTGGTCTGCAGCACAAGGTTTTATTGCACGCGCACACACACACCAGCTCACAAATCCAGAGTGCACACCAGGTAAAGCTGCATCTCACACATGAACATCTGAAGTCTTTGGCAATCCACAGCCACCGGCAGAAGGACTTGCGTGGACACGCAGTATTTGCAGAGCGGTATCGGCCGGTGCAGCCCAGCCTTCTCTTGGGGGACTGCTCTGTGTCAGCGCAGTGACACCTGAACAACTGCGCCTGGTCTATCAGCAGCACTGGCTACAGATGGCAGCTACATGAGCTGCAGAGTTCATCTGGTAAATGCACAGGGAAATGATTTTTCTGCATGTCAAGGAGGCTTACAAAGGTCTTATTTAGCTTTCTTGTTTGCATCTAGGTTTTTCACTAGATTTAGAAAATCATGTCCAAAAAACATATCTAATTCAGTCAGGGTACAGCTCCCCTAACATAACCAATTTTACAAAACAATTCATTTACTAGGCTCAGCTAATTAACATCAGCTCTCTAAAAGCATACCAAAGTAACAGCCATTTAGTCTTCAGACCCTAATCCTGTGGGGTTTTCTTTGAGTGTGAAAAAGGATCTCAAATTGGCAAGAAAAGTTCCACTGTCTTTTGCACACTCCCTTTTGCCTACGAAACCCAGCAATTTTTTAAAACAACAACGAAACCTCCTATGTTTTAGCCTGTCCATAGCTGATCCAACAGAACGAAGTTAGAAGAAAACAAGATCAAATAAACAACAGCTGTTTAGAGCAATGAATGTCAGCTGTATCTCTGACCACTTTAATGGCAGGCAAGACAAGATTCAGGTTGTGATCTGCATGGCGTGTATTAAACTCAATCCTAATGCTTTGTTTTGCTCACTTACGTGGCAGCAGTGGAAATACACGCTCTCTGTAGCCCCCCTCTATTTTCCCGTAGATTCAACAGTAGCAGAGTGGAATGCTAAATACAGGGCCAGCTGGTTTATGTCTGCTGGTGGTGGAGTAAGCAGGCTGGAGGGTTTTAGCAATGGATTCTGAAGGTGCAGGGTCAGCTTAGAAAACGTGGGGTAAAATCTCTCCTTCCAAACCCATGCTATCTGCATCATCGTCAAAGCAGAATTTTTCCTTCCTTTGCTCACGACAGCGGGGCGGGCTGTGCTCCTTGCTGGCGGTCGGCCCTCCTCATCTGCCTCAGACACTGACGCTAGCCTGGCTTGCGTTTCTGGGCACTGTCACCACTTAATGGTTCTGGGCAGCAGCGTGAACGTGTCACAAAACAGGCCTTGCACTGAAATATATCTTTAGATGTGCTGAATTTAGATCTCTGCGAAAGCTAGCGCAGTTTTAACCTTGCTAATGCACCAACGTAGGAGCAGCTGCTTCAGCTAGATAGCTCCAAGTGGTTTAGAGAGCAATCTATTAAAACCCCAGATAGGAAATTGGATGTTAGTCATCACAGAGTGATAAGGACAGGGCTCCTAATTCAACATCTATTTTCTTATCCAACTGATTGGAAAAAGAGGACCCATAGTTATAAGACAAGAAACAAAACATTGTCTGTATTTTCAGAGCACGTCTCAGAATCCCATGGTGTGAAGACAAAAGGAAACCCAGCAAACGCCTTCATATTAGCAAGACTTGTAGGAAGAAATCTCCCTGCAGCCATCTTTCCTCCTGCTCCAGGTGGAAGAAATTACCTGGCCGTGCGGGACAGTGGGCAGCACAGAAAGGGAGCTCAGGCCTGAGCCCCCCACCAGGACACTCTCGTGGCCCTGGAGCTGAGGAGCAGGACAGTCCCCGCTCCAAGTGGAGCAGCGGCCGCACAGCTTTTCAGCTGGTGTTTTCATGAGCACACAACTGAAAGCAGAGGAATGGCAAGCTGTTCTAGCAAAACAGCAGCAGGTCTCCGCAGCTCGCTTTTGACATTAGGCAGGCAGAAGACTAAATAATTATTTCACTGCCAGGCTTTTCTTTTCCAGATCTTTAATCATCATTGGAAGCTTGAAGTAAGTCTCTGCGTGTTTCTTTCCAGCACAAGTTCAAGCCTGCGCTGTGTCTCCTGCTGTGTCTCCCAGCGCTGCCTTGCCAGTTTTGATTTGGGAGGATTAACAGTGAGTCTGTTCCTTGGCTTTCCCATCACATCCATTCTTCTTCGCAAAGTGACACAGCTGACAAGCAGTTGGTTTCAATATTGAAATGAGTTTCTCTGCTGAGAGGCAGCTTTGTAAAAGTAGCACCAGAAAGTTTTGTGTTTGTTATCTGTCCTTAATGCTGTGCTCAGGTTTAAGACATAAACGGATGGTTTAAAAGTAATTTTCAGGTATGGGAAATGAACCACATTTACATTCGGCAACAACCCATCTAAGACTATGCCAAGAGGCGCTGTGCTTTGCTGGTGGTAAGAAAGGAATGACAAGACGCTCTAATTACAGCTGAAATAGAAACAGAGGTGTGTGCTGCCGTGACCTTTATTGTACACAGGCTCCACACAGCACAGACCTTGCTGTCCACCGCTTTTCATCAACATTAAAAGCCCCCCCAGGATCTCCTTTCCTCCATCTCTCCTCATCATTTGTTTTTCCATTCATTCCCTAACAGCAGGACGCTGCATTATTTCATAAGCCATCAAGACTGATTTTCAGATCTCCTAGTGAGAGTTTCTCAGTGCCTTTCTCTGCTTTGCTGATGACAGCTCTTGCATAAGAAGCTCCTGATGGGTAGTAATTAATTAGAGTTTCACACAGATAATTCCCTTTTCTTTTGTTTAGGATAATCAATGAACAGAATGACACCTGCCAAAACCCGAGCGGTTTTCCATCCACAAGGGCGCTGCGTATTTCCAGTTTGGCTCTTCTTGAAAGGAAATTATTTTTGCGGGTCCTTTTGGTCTTCCTGGGGCTGCGTGCCAGTAGCGCAGTGCTCTATTGTGAGAGCCACAATGCTGCCACCGCGCCTTTGTGAGCGGCAGCGTCTGGCCACTGGGTCGGGGGCTGAAATCTCTGTGGTTTTTTTGTTGCACATCAGAAAAATCTGTATGCACACCAGGACCCACGGATTTCGTTCAAGCTTTGACAAAATTAACTCCTGCTGCTTTCTCAGCAGAAGGAAAACTGGAAGAATGGGGTCTTCGTCTTACAGAAGTTCACACCAGAAACCTGCATTTTAATTACTTTTTCTGCAGTAGAGAACATGTAAACTGGAATATCCACAGCAAAATCACAGCCTGGGTAGCTGTTTGAAGCAGGTATTGCTCACTTCTGTATTTTTAAATCACCCCCTCGACCCGCTGGCAGTGCTCTGAACGCAGCCCAGGGCACTGGGGGCGGCTCTGTCACAGGAGTACACGGCTGGCTCACAGCCAACTCGGCGTCCACCGGGACCCCCAAGTCTTTCACTGCTTTCCAGCCCCTTGGCACCCATCCTGAACTGGTGCTGCTGCTGAGGGGGGGGGTGTGATTCCCCCCAGTGCAGGACTTTGCCTTTTTCTTTGTTGCAACATCATGAGGTTCCTGTCATTTCTGCAGCCTGTCCTGGTGTGTCAGGCACCCCTCCGTCCCCGAGCGCGCGTTCGATGGGACACCAGGTGGTACAGTGGAGCTGCTGAGCTCTTGCAGAGAGAAATGGGGTCTCTCCTGCTCTGCACGGAGCTGGGGGCCAGTAGCTCCCTGATGGGCTCAAGGCTTTTGGAGCGTCTGATAAGGCTGGCAATTTTCTTACATAAAAGTAGTTTTATTATCATAAAACAGTCACTGGGTCGGCACAATGAGATTTGACCAGACAGAGCAGGTCTCACTGGTAGCAGCAACAGAAAGCCAGACCCTGTGTCTCAGAGAGGTGTGGGGATGCTCAGTGAGGGGGGGTCTCCTCTGCCCCTCGCCAGCAGTGACCCAAAAAAACAGAGCAAGTGGGCAAGAGCAGGCATTTGGGTGGGGCAGTGGAGCTGCTGCAGGCACACAAGGGACATTTCTGCTCTACTTGGTGACACCATCTCCCAGCCACCAGCTGCCCTGGTGCAGCACAGTGCTGCGTGCCATGGGCTGGATCCTCTGTGGCGGGAGGTGAGGGCCATGTGCCGGTTTGGTGAACCACATCCCAGCAAAGAGGAATCAAGGAAATTAAGTGCAACGTCTGTGCAGAAAAGAGGTACAGAAATAGTCGTTGGTGCTCAGCGGCTTGGCTCCAGCTGGTACCCGCAGGTTAATTTATCGACCTCGCCAGGGAATGGAAACCTGCCTGAGGCCGGTGAGTGCCTGCTTCACCAGATCTCACCTGCAGGTCTTCTAAACATAAACCGTGGGAAGGAGGAAGACAGTGCCCTTACAGAGAGCACGCGTTACCCCCGTAGCTGCAATGCATCCTCCAAAGCCACCGCGCTCCGGCCATAGCCTGTCGCGTTGCCGTCTCCCCACATGTGTCAGTAGGGATAACTGGCATTAGTGATAGTGGTAGCTCACTGCAGTACAATATATATATATAGTGCAGCTGTATTGTATAAAACATTATTACTCAAAATTACTCAAATTTTATATATAAAATTTTATATATTTTAAATTTTCATTATTACTCAAAATATTCATGTAACTATAAAAAGACACCCCAGAAGTGCATCATACTGTAGTATTTCTTACAGACAGCCATAGAAATCTCCAAATATTGATACTTCTCCCCAAGCACACATTGCTTTTGCTCTTGGTGGTTGGTTTCAGTTGTTTTTTTTCTTTTTTTACAGATTGATGCAGAAAAGGAGCGTGCCCTGTGTCCTCCTGCCTCCCCATCCTCATCTATCCACCAGTTATCCCGGTCAGAGCAGCTTCCCTGGTCTGGGCAAGCACGGCAGCAGGTGATGCAGAGAAAGGAAGTAGGTGCAGATTTCAGTCCTTGCCCATGGAGGTGTCAGGGAGACAGTGGCTATAAAAGAAATACCTGAAGAGGTAATTTTACCTATTCTGTGTTTATTTAAAGGCAAAACCCCCACAAAACTGCAAGAAGCTAGCTATATATTTCTTAGGATAAAACCCCCCAACATTCAGCGTCTTCATTGCTTGCCTCCGTTGGTCCCTCTTTCCCTCCCACATCCAGCTGCAAATCCTGCTTGCATCACAGGACTTTTCCTGGAAATACGTGATCCACTGATCCTCCACACTCCCCAGGACAGAGGGGTGCCACCCGGGTGGTCATGTGCGGCGTGCCCCCCCAGGCTCCGTGCTGCCCGCAGGGATGAGACAATTCCCAGCAGGCAGAGCCCACGTGCAAAGCAGGACTTT